>JAVIWB010000336.1:0-600000 GCA_031893035.1 Dermolepida albohirtum | reverse complement strand
GTGTCAAAGATTGTCTGTGTCTCTTAAGATCATTCTAACAATTCTAACAATGAGTTGATTCAGATGAATGCAACCTCTGCCTCACGATAATTTTGGATTCATTAACATCTTCGCGCAATGTATTCACAAATATTTAGTGTTTAAAGACTAATTTTATTGTCTCTCTTTGAAGGTGCAATCAGCTTGCTCTTTACGTATGAATTACAGACAAAATTTCTGTGAATAAGAATTTTATTAAAGAAATTTTTGTAATACTTAATATAAGTTACTCAAAATTTAAACTAGATCAATTGACTGTTATGGACTTGGTCTAGAAAACAAAAATTTAAGTTAATCTATTTATTATAGTTTTAGGTTTAAATCTTCTAGTATCTTCGTCATTGTCTATTGGTCTGGTAGTCAGTAGATTAATAGCACTTTCGCTACATTACTTAACATTTTTTGAATTCCTTCTCTTATAAGAGGTATTTTAAGTCACTTTGTCACTAAGGTTGATATATAACCCCTTTCCACATTAACTTTCGTAATTCTGTATACGCATTTCGACAACTAAGTTGTCATCATCAGCAGATAATTGCAAAGTGTTGCACCTGATAAACCACGGCGAAAAATACCCGTACGAAAACAAACTCCGTACGCGATCCGTACCGTTGAGAACCAAAATGTACACTGTATATTCGTTTCACAAGATAAAAGAAGGAACACGGACACGACCGATAAGTACCTGCATGTGATTTATTACAGTGTTCCTCCTTTTCTGACATTAAGCAGACCGAAAAGAGACGTCTGGTTCGGACCTCCGCCGGTGTTTAAAACATGGCTTTTATTCTTCAAAATGTACATACTTTCATACGTATCCAATTTGCGATAATTGTACACGTTCTTAATCAATTGCAAACAATCGGCGTTAACACTATGATTACAATCCAACACATGTTTTGCTAGACTCGATTTTTCCGGCGGGTTGAATTTTATAAGCGCGATATGTTCTTAATACCGGGTTTCTATCGATCGTTTTGTTTGGCCGATGTATTGTTTACTACAATCTAAACATTTAATGCTATATATTCCCGATTTCTTGTTATCCTCGACTTTGTCTTTTGCATTTCCTAAAAGGGATTTTATTGAGTTAGTGGACCGATAAGTAACTTGAAAACCGCGCTTTTTAAAAACACTATTTAAATTTTTCGTCAAACCGTGGAAAGGTAAACAAACAAACTGCTTGTCCCGATTATTTTGAGATAATAGACATGTGGTATCCCGGATTGTTTTTCTTATGTTGGCCTTCCTAATTAAACCATAGATTATCTCCGAATCAAAACCATTGTATCTCGCGATATTTTTAATAAAACTCAATTCTTTTTCGTACCTTACTTTTGTTAGTGGGAAATTAAGCAAGCGCTTGATAAGAAAACTGAACGAAGCCATCTTTTATTGCATGCTGTGATTTGAGTCCGCCGTGATGAATCTATTGACATTGTAAAATAATTTATATAGATTTATATTTGTATATAACATATTAATTAAAAATTTTCGTAAGGTGATTATTAGCCTTCTCCCACTTAATGGAACTATAGCCAGAGTTTTGTATTTTGTGTGATATAGATTTCAAATATCCAGGATGGGCGCATTCCAAATTGTACAAGCGCAATCTTATATTAAATACCATACGATGCTAGAATATTCTAGTTTGCTCACTGCCAAAGCAAAATATAGCATTTTTATTAAGTTGACATAAGCGAACTTCTTACAGTTTCTTCAACTTAACCTAAACGTTGACTTCATTTTCATCATAGTTCATTTTTTTGAGGTACGAAGTATCTCACGTTCACTTTCATATTGTTTTCTGTTAATTGAATTCCTTGCACACGAATAAATTTTATAAACCATCATCATGGACTGCAGCACAAGTAAATGGTGTTGTTGGTGTAAAAAAATTTAATTATACTAAAATTAGTAACGGTTCAAGACAAAATTCTATAATAAAATGATGTATGTGCATTATAATATAAATAAATAAGCCTATTAGATAAATATAATGATATTAATTTTAAATATGATGGCAAGAAACCAAACGAGTTTAACTTTGACATCGATAACAGAATAGTAAAGGACGTGCTCATAATTCTTAGCAAAATTTCAAAGATAGAATTTTTTAAAATGTTGATATATTATGTATAACTATAATAATAATAATAATAATACATGCCTTCACCTACCCAACAACTTACCGCTAAATATGCAGTGTAATTGGTGGTAGGTCTTAACTTCTTATTACACTCGCACTCATGATACAACCTAAAATCTGCGGCTTCCAGAATTCACTTAAGTGAAGTTAGAAGAAAGAAACAATGAAAAATCTCCCAGACAAAAAATTGTCGGATTTGATTCCGGAACCCCAGTGTAGTAACTTATCACTGGCCTATCAGCCGGGAAACTTTTAAGAGGGTAGTATGCCAAACTTCATCAAAGTCCTGCAGTATTTTAAAAAACCGGCAAAATATTATATTTTTCTTCTAAATTTCTATTAACTTTATTAAAAGCTATTGTAGTGCGATACTTAAGCATAGAACAAACAAAATTGTCATAAATTCTCGGCCCATTGTACTTACATTGTACCTGTTTAAGACATGTCTGCGCTGTATAGTAATGTGTATCATATAACTTACTTTGTGCCTATTTCTCTGCATTATCGTTGTATCTGTATATACAATATTTTATTATTAGAACTTGCAAAGACTTTTATTGTGTAACATAGCTTAAATACTTTTCTATGCAGAAGTTATCAGTAGATTGCAGATGAACGTCCTAACTTAGTATTCTTTATACATATTTTCTTTACACTATCAAGAGTGAATTAATGTGACATAAACTTTTAAAGTTTTTACCATTTAAAATCTATGAAATTTATCCTGCTGGCGGCATAAACTACGTATTCTTTTTGGTATAACATACCTAAATTGGAATCATTGACTGCAAGAAGATGGATTTTAGTTACAATTTCGCGAGAATCATAATTACTTTACAATAATAATTCTTCTCTACATTGAGTCTATATGTACATATATATTCATCCTTGAATTGTACACACTTCATTTGTAGTAACTAAATAGTTATTTTATGAACAGTACGTACTTTACATATGTAGTTTATATTATTATACTAGCTAAATAGACTTTCATTACCCGTAAATAATTGACTTGGAAAAGTTGATCACTAATATTATAACATTAAAGTTTATTAGCCCAAATTAAGATATTTTTTTTTCAATTAATTTAGTGTGTAATACTAAGCGAGCTATATTTTCAAACTCGGGCATTTCACAATGTACTACTGTAATTACGTTAAAATAATGACATCTGGTAGAACAAGGTACTGGGTAAAGCGTGACACAGAATCAGGGCAATGTTATCTGACAAATTCTCAACGGGAATGTTTTTGTCATTAGTGGAAACCAAATTTTAAATGTAAACTAATGTTTTTATTCACTTATAATTAAGAATATAAGTTTTTAGGTCAAAATATTATGTTACACTTGAACTGTAATAAATGTATTGTAAATATGAATTTGAGTAAAACGTATATTTTGTAGTACATCTAGTCCATTCGTACTTTAAAGACAGTGTGGCATTTATAGAAATGCCGTGTAAGCTTTGTCATAAAAAGAACGTACTAAAATATAAATTTAAAGCAAATGCAATATAATAAGCTTGTGAAACTTGATTTCATGGTCAACAAAAAGCAACGTATAATATTATTTACAGTTTATTTATTTACTTGTGAAGTTCATATAAAATATCGTTAGGGATATTTTTGAGAAAACTGCAAACTTGAGTTATGACAATCCTATTTTGAAAAGCAGATGAAAAAACTAAAGGAATGTCTTCTTATAATTTTCTAAAATACTAAAAATTAAGATTTGGTTTTAATTCATTCAACTGAATCTTCTCGATATCCAGTTACTACAATTTTGTGTTTTCTTAATCGTAATGGAAGTCAAAAAAGATCGTCCTAAATTGATGATTCAACCTTAGAATGTCGTTTAATAATAATCATGATGATGATCTTTTGCTGCCGTCAAATACAACTCCCAATTTGGTAGTTACTGATAAGACCTTTTGCACACAATGATACGATTAATTATGTTAATAAGAACAAATATCTGATCTAATTCTTTCAAAATCTATTTTAGACGTGTTACGCAATCTTTGACTATCCTCCATGAAGCGACAATATTTTTTTTGACAGTTTACGCTCAAAAGATCGTTTTTCTGCTACACTAATGAATTCGCCCAACTACTCATAGTTGTCGCGAAGTGGTAAATAAACTAAAAATCTGCCTGTTACATTATCTTTACAAAACGTGTTTACAAAATTCTCCTTACATTCAAAATTTCTTAATCTTATACTGAATATTCAAAATTACGATGAATACCACTAGCACAGAATGGAGTAATTTTACCAGAGTTGAATTTGATGGAGCCTGTGCTTGATTAACTTGGTTGTCGAAATGCGTATACAGAATTTACAAAAGTTAATGTGGAAAGGGGTTATATATCAACCTTAGTGATCAAATGGTATCAGAAATTATCCATTAAAACTCAGAATTCTGCAGAATAGATTGTCGTTTTCCTAGTTTTATTTGTCCATTCTTCGAAAAATTATAAAACATCCAAAAACATTTCAATTTTTGTGGATTCAAAGAAATAAACATCAGCTAAAGTTATACTTTCGAGAATATTCCACGACAGTATCGAGAAATTGAACTAAGGATTGTCTTCAGTAATATTGTCAATTATTAAGAAATTCAGGTTCTTACGTTAATCACTATGCAAGTATGCATTATCTGCCGAAGTTTGACTAGAAACATTTGTGACAGACGAGTTTATTCAATAACTGGGTTGTTTATTTTTGATGATTTAAGAATCAGTCTTTTAAATAATGAATATGTGAGGAAATCTCTATTTCAGTCATTATCTAACAAAGTACCTTTATTAGTTTGTTTTGTGCATTGAAACTATATATGGTTGCTGTTGATAATAAATTAAATGCATTCGCATTGTAATGGTAAGTTGTTGTATTTGTTTGAATAGAAACCTAATCTACTCTTGATGTATTTGAATCAAGTATCAAATCTATGTACAATAATAAATTATGTTTTTTAGTGCATTTTTTGTAAAGTCTTGAAAAACGGTCATTGCTACTATGACCAATTCTTAAACAGTTCCTGCAAATATTTAAACTTTTTGTTTCTGAAAGCCTAGGATTTTTTTGCAATAGAACATATAATGAGATTCCTCGCAATAAGATGTGTTTATAATTGTATGAGTTTTGCTTTCGTCTTTAATTATTTTTTATTTGTTTGTTATCATGTGATTCCAACAATCAATCGACACCTTTTCGCGAAAAATTCAATATATTCATTTATTGTAGAGCAGACTTTATCATTTGTTTGTATTTCTCGTTCTGGCTTGGAATTTAAATTTAGTTTGGTCATTAATAAATAAATAAGAATAGTATCCTATTGATCAATAGGTAATACCAAATTTTTGAGAGCAAAAAATTGTCTAATGGCTGTTGCTGTACTATCATTAACACTTGGTAACTCGAAAATTGACTTTACATAAAACTTAATAACTTTCTTATTTTCATAAAACTTTCTTAATAATTGCCATGCTGTATTATAATTTACTTCGGATACCTCTATTGATTATATAATATGAGCTACTTCCCCCTTAAGTGATGCTGGTAAATAGTGGTATTTATGAATGGAATTTAAATTTTAATTATTATGAATTAAAGTATTAAACGTATCATGAAAACTGTGTCGTCTTTCATAAAATCCCGACAAAGTAATCCGTGGCAAAACGACGCCTTTTGTACATTTGAAATAGTAACTTCGATATCTGATTTGTTATTTAGTTTTCGCTTAGCAGCTGAAAGTAGTTTAAAACATTTATTTTCAAACTCATTCCTTCGTTCTATTGAATTGGTAGATTATCCAATAATTCTGTCCAGTTTTTTAATTATCAGCAAAATTTGACCATAAAATTTCTAACTTTTTAACTTCACTTGCAGCTCTTTTAAAAAAACGCACACTGAGAGTGAGAGTGTGCGTTTTGGCTTTCAATTGTACAGATCGTGTGCGAAATTTGTTTCGTGCGGGTATTTTGCCGTAGTTTTCCAGGTGCTGTTTAATTATCTGCTGACGGTGACAACAAAGTTGTCGAAATACGTATACAGAATATGAAAATTAATGTGGAAAGGGGCTATATATCAACCTTCAGTGATTAAGTTAATCAACCACAGGCTCCATCAAACTTACCATAATTAATTTAATTCAGCGAGTTCGATTACCTTGCCATGTTAATTTAATGGCAATGATGAACTAATAAAATAGGAAAAACTAACAGATTTTTATGTTCCTGTACTGATTCTGGCTGCGTGTTATTTAATTTTCTTTTTAGCAATAAAAAGAATCACAAGTAAATTTTGTTTGTTAATTGTTTAATGTATCATGTAGTTGAATGTGTTACACTTTATACATATATCTATCGACATCTATTTTTAATTTAATATTTGGCGGTAAATACAATAAGTTTCGCAACCAATGTTATGCCTTTTATATTACTTTCTGCTTGGTAATCTAAAAAAAGAGCATCGTGGAAAAATATTTTCAGGACAACAACTAAATGCAGACAACTGTGATGGCCTAGTTTGAAAGTAAGAGCTCTGAGTGCAGAATTGTTAATTACGCGGTGTAATAAATATGTAGTAGCAAAAGATGACTATATTGAAAAATAAAATGTATATATTTTAATTAATATAAATTTTTTACAAGCTAGTTTGTTCCGTATGTACTAATATTTATTTACATAACATTTTGCAATTGATTAGTAATGTTTTGTATCAATTATATACGTGCAATAAATTTAAATTGTATATACATACGAGGGTGGTCCCAGAAGTACCCGACCCAACAACGAAAACACTAAAATTTTGGGAAGAAATATATTTACTTTTCAACATAATCTCCTTTCAACTTTATTCACTTTTCCCAGCGATGTTTAATAAGTTCGATGCCCTTTTTATAATAAGAACTGTCTTGCTCCTCAAAATAACCATTAACTGCCCACATCACTTGTTCATCGTTGGAAAATCTTTGACCACTGAGCCATTTTTTCAAGTTTGAGAACAGAAAATAATCAGAGAAGGCTAAATCTGGCGAATAGGGTACATGGGGTAGCAATTCAAACTTTAATTCATTAATTTTGGCAATTGCGATAACGGATTTGTGAGCTTGTGCATTGTCTTGATGAAAAAACACTTTCTCCTTAGCCAAATGCGGCCATTTCTGCTTGATTTCTTCGTCTAAACGTTGCAATAAGTTCGCATAATACTCGTCGTTGATGGTTTTGCCTCTTTCAAGATAGTCAATGAAAATTATTCCACGCACATCCCAAAAAACCTGTTTTTGCTGGAGTGTGAGCAAACGCTACACCCATCTTACACACAGCTTTCTCATGTTCAAATTTTCAGATAATATACGATGTACCGCACTTTTTGAAATGCCTACTATGTCTGCTAGCTCGCGTATTTTCAGTCGACGATCATTCGGTACCGCTTTGTGGATTTTCTTCACCGTTTCTGAAGTCGTCACGTCATTTGGTCGACCACAGCGATGCTCATCTTGACAGCTCGTATGGCCTCATTTAAACTCTGCTACACAATATTTCACTGTTGTAAACGAAGGAGCAGACTCACCCAGAGTAGAATCCAGTTCAGCTTTTTTGTCGGTTAGGTTGAGGCCTTTCAAATAAAAGTATTATATCACGTAAGGATGACCAATTTCCTCCATTTTCACAAATTCATTGAAAACGTTCACTATTGATGGCTGCCAAACAAGTACTAAACAACGTGGCATCTTCAAACCTGAAACATATGCTTTATGGATTGTGTATTTTCTAATAGAGTGATATTTTTCAAACAACTACCACCATCTCCAGGCCAGGCCGGGTACTTATGGGACCACCCTCATATTTATTCGTAGATATCTTATGCTCATATATAATTGACGCATCTTGAAAAGAATTATTATCTTCGTTATTATTATTATTATACTAATGTTGATGAATATATTTACTTTAAATTGTATTTAGTTCTAGAAAAGTATGTTAAACTTCTGACTTTTTTATTGAAACATTTATTTCATAATTAAGTAGATATGATATATTATCCTTCTGCGTCTCTGGATAATTATACTTATACATTACTACGATTATATCATTTATCTTATTAATTAATTCTAAAAAATATATTTCCAGTTAATATGATGTATTTTTGTGAAGTTTAAGAAAGTTCGATAAATTCAAAGGCTTTCTATGTTCTGTTATTTAAAAGAGTATGAATATAATTACATAAATCCGATTGAACATCCAAAAGTATGATATAACGATAATATACTATTCTCCTCTTACTTTTACGTGAATATCGAGATCCACTTCTTTCCTTACGTAACTTTCTTAGCATAATCATTAAGCGCATTTAGATGTTCCTGGTGGGACTGACTGTTTTGTCCCAGATGACTCAGACGTGTAGAAAAAGAACAAGAGAAAGGCATAGATTATATATACACATTCATTTGCAAACCCAGATTTATGTATACTATTTATATTAATATATATTTCGTTTATTCGTTTTATGAAACTATTCACTTCTAACAGGTAACAGATTCGTTCTTCATATGCTTCTTTAAAAATTCATGTACAAAAATAATCATTTAACATGTAATTGAATGTAAAACAATATAATTCACTTAGAATAAATATTTGACAACAGAACACCTAATAAATAGCAATAATATTGGAATGGTTTTATTTAGAGAATCAAAATGTTCTAATCGTTTCATTTACAACAAATTTTAGTTTAACATAATTGGGGTAATTGATGCAATGATTGACACCTTAGTGGAATTCTTGTGCTAGTCGACTTTCTTTTAATTTAATATCCAGTCGATAAGATTTTTAGAATCACAACCGAATTAGGAAAGTATTTTATATTTTTATTATTATATAAAAACAGTCTTAAGTTTTAATGCAACTTATTTAAAAAGTTACTAGTACGCAACTCAACGTTGCTAACACTCTAGATTAAGTGTAGAAGTATTCAGAATGTCTGAATACTTCCACACTTTATTTTCGTTATTAAAGAATTTTAAAATATATGTAACGTTATGATAATTTTATACTCGACATGTACACAAAACTCTTGTGATTGTTGCTAATTGTACTTACTAAGACAACTAACATAAAAGTATCACCCATCTAAGGAAAGTGTGTTATCGCAGCTTAAGCTACTTTAAGTAATTTGAACTATAAAAAGATCCTAACTGAATATTAACAAAATGCAAATGGTGCCAGTGTATATGTGCTAACATCTATAAGATATATGAAATAATTTTTGAAGAATAAGGGTAACTGGAACTAAGAAATTTTGCCAGGTGAAATATGCTAATATTTCAGAATTCACAACCAAAACTAAAATTCTTTCTAAACATATAAATATTATGATTTATGCAAATAATTTATATTTAACAGGATAACATATTATTTAATTCTATAATAACTGAAGTATTCATGGATTACTCTTAAGTAATTTTTGATTTTAGATTAGCTAATTAATTTATTAAAAAATAAAAACAATCAGAAGGTACTAAACAGAAAGAGTAAACTAAATTGACAGAATTATTGTATAGAGAACTATATAAAACCGCCTAAAGATATTAAGACAGAGCCAGAAGGAACGATAACGAATGTGAAATATGAGGAAGGATATCAGTGAAGCAGAAGTAAAAGCAGCTATAAAAAAGTTGAACCTACATAGAGCACCAGTTGAATACGAAATTTTGGGGGAAATGATAAAATATAGTGAGAAAAGTCTAATATAGTTTAAATATATAACTGCCTATACCAGAGTGAAAAGAAGCAAATGAAACCCACTTAAAAAATGTATAGACCAATCATGTTGTTATTCCAGATACATAATTTCTCACATAAATTATAACTACAAGAACAAAACAAGAAATGGATGAGTATAAACCTAAGGAACAAGTAGGGTTTATAACGGATTTTAGAACAGCTCCATAGTGTATGTACCGCTTTATTTAGAATTTGTTGACTATGAAGAGGCTTTCGTTAATATAGAATTTTGGGCAGTTAAAGAAGAACTTCAAAACCGCAAAATTGATATAAGATATACTAAACTTATAGACGACTGATATGATCAAGCGACAAGTATATTCACACTATATACAAATATCAACGCGTTACCAATAAACAAGAGAGTTAGACGCAAAGCTATTCCTCAAACTATTTACAAAAATGGTGCAAAATATTTTCAGAAATCTAGACTAGGATCAAATAGAAATTTATCTGAAAGCCGAACCATCAAACTATCTAAAATATGCAAATGAAATAACTAACATCAAACAAAATCGAGGATCTTGGAAAAATGATAAATTCACTTAAAAGAAAGTCACAGAAATTGATGTAAAAATTCATCTATCAAAAATGCTAAAATAATGATAATATTAGAATAGGTAAATGAAAACTACAATTATTTAAATCTGATAAAAACAACCAAATGGCGAAAGTATAGAGGAGAACACAGGATAGGGTGGGCAGCCTTCAAAAAATTCAAATAAACACACAAAGAAATAAGAATGTTTTGCAATACCTTAAAACTAAAGTATTCGATACGTGTATACTTTTTGTACCGACATATTTTTCCAAAATGTTAGAAAAACTTAAAGAAGAATTAATTGAAAATGAAACCTTCAATCAAAGATTGAACGGTAAAGACAAATGTACTGTAACCATTTGTGCAATTAGAGTAAATCAAACTACAGTTAACCAACAATTAGTCAACAAATTTATAGTTTCTTAAAATGCATTGGAATGTAGCTTGTCGCTTGAAGTACACTTCTTGATGCACAGTTGGACTTTACCTTAATAATTTGGAAGTTATTAGTGACAAGCAAGGTGGTTCCATAAGGATATTTTAAGTATAGAGAAGCAATACAAAAATAAATGAAGCATAAATATGATGGCCCATTATTGCTGGATATTTATAAAAGACAATTTGTTTGCTTAATATAGCTATTCCTAATTTTTTATCAAAACTCATTTCATATCATAAATAAATATTGTAGGACTAGAATATTCTATTGACTTATGTTCAGGATTTCTTTGCCAAACCAGGCAAAGTTTTCATTTAATATTTATAAGGGTCAATTTTAACAAACAATAAAACTGGTTCATTATTAATGAATTAACTTTCGTAGTTTATTATTTATGTTTATTAAGCAGGCTAATAAATAACGAAATTCTTCATAACAACATTTATCTCATATATTTATACGAAACGATGAGCTAAAATTGAAAATTTATAGGAATATAATACTGATTATATACATAAATCATTATAACACTTTGATACTTATATACTTCTTTAAAATTTCTGATTTACTGGTTTATTTGGCAATTTCCACAAGAAGTTTTTAGGTGAATTACAAAAACGGAAGATTGTTTACAGTTCTTTTCTTGTATTGATCTTTTAAGACTAGTGGGATCTTGTCTTATCCATCCTAATTTAAGATTTATAGTTGGGTTTTGTCATTAGACGTCAGAGAGCTTTAATGTGTCTCGCAATGTTTGGGATACAATTGAGTTTCTTTGTTTTCGTACATGCCTTTCATCAAAGAGAAATTCCACAAATCCTATCTTATTTAACCATTCTTTCGCTGAAAATTAAGACTTAAATTGGTAATTTTAAGTTTATCGATATCCTCTTTCTCTTTAAGAAATAATTTCAATGCCTTCTTTAATAATTAACATATATAAACGGAAAGGGTAAACGTTAATTGTTTTCTTTTGCTTATAAATTTATTTGAATGATATTTATTATTCTTTCTATTTAAATTTTCACAGTTGACATAGGGTTTTCAACTTCAATTGTCTTGTTTATTTCTATTTCGCCATTATGAAGAAATGTAGATACTGCATGCACATATTTTGACATTTTACAGTAAACTAGATCATTTGTCTTAAATTACTTAGACCTCTACAAATTTTGCATATTCAGTACATACGACTGTTACGAAAAAATTAAGTATAAACGTAACCCACTTCACTTGTTATTTGATTTTTCGCCTTTATTCTACTAACATACAATAGCTGAATACGATATTGATCCAAAAAAACGAAAATTCACATGGAATTTAAAAAATTCGCTGCCAAACGTGATCTATTGTTTTTTTTTGTAAATGCCCGATCACATTGCGTTAGCAGAGACGTACTTTGCTTTTTACGTTTAATGTAAACCTGCTCATTTGTTTATTAAAGAGAGGAAAAAATTCGTTTTGAAAGTAGCAAATATTTTTAGCTTATATTGGGGTAACAAAATATTTGATTTTAATTATTACGTGTGTGTTAGACCTTTACATTTCCACTCATTGCACTTCACTTACAGTTCAATTTGCTCAGTCATTGTTAGTTTCTGCATAAAATTTCCTTTTTTAATAATTAAGAATTTACATTAACAATTAGCTTTTTCGTTTACTGTACACGTATTAGGTTAGTGTGATTTTGTTTGTTTTACAAACAATGATTTTATAGATGTTAGTGTTAAATTCCAAGTGCAGTTACTTATTGTTTTACAGATCTTCTAGTTAAATAGGCTAAGGCAGATTCCTATCGCAAAGTTCGTTATAACTAACGAAATCTTTTATCAATAATACGAGGCGAGTGACTTTAGAACTAGAATCAGATATAAAATGATTTTTAATACTTTAAGTTCTAATAAAAGCCCCTCCATTTTATGAGGATAAGTATAAGCAGCTCTTAAATTAAAGGAAAGAAGTGAAATTGAAACTTTTAATATATTTTATAATATTCAAATTACAACCTCACAATGCTTATGTCAAATACAGTTTATAAGAGTATTCATTAATTTCGTTTTTGTATTTCAGATATTAATTGGTGTCGTTAATAGTGAGGTAAGTTCTATTTTCCTAATTTAGTTGTGTTCGTTAAAAAATGGCTGTATACAATAGCCATTTTTTAATGAACACGACACTCCATATCATTTGAAATATATTTTGAAGATTAAACAGCATACATACAACTAATTTAATATAATATTGTGTATAACTTGATATTTTATTAATAGATAATAGAGAAACGATTAATTGCATCTCTTACTTCTGTAGTTTGTAATTGCGATTTAGTACTTTAGTACTCACGCTTTTGACCCAAAACAACATTCTGAGAAATTAAAAAGAATATTGTAGATTGCACCCGCTACATGTATTAGTAAGAATGTTATAAATGAAATATGTACAAACCTAAAAAGTTCATACAAAAACTGGGCGTATGAAAAATTTACGTTTCTAATAAATGGGTAAAAGACTTTCTTATCTAACCTAAAGTCCTTGTCAAAGCTAGCTAACAAGTAAGAAAAGAAACTATATACATATGTAATTAATTTCCGTTTGAGCTGGCCTACTATTACCTAAGTAATCTATTGTGGTCCCTATTGTCTAGATTGTTTTTCATCAGACTCGTAGATGATCCCTGGACTTCATTTTTTAATTGGGATATTCACGCTTCAGTTGTAAGAACTATTTCCTTATTATGCATTACCAATACGATGTATGATAATTAAATAAAGAGACTGCATCACGCAGCCACATCGGGCGAGGCTGTATTTGGAATGTCATTGACCTTGATACTTCCCAAGCAACAATCCGTAGTTTCGTCTTTCTATCTGGTTTAGTTCACTTTTGAACTTCAATTGTAGAGGACACTGTTACTTAGCGGTGCCGTTATAATGGTTGACATAAAAATCGAGAACCGAACTAACCTGAAATTCTTCGTCAAATTTAAAAAAGGAGGTGTTTGGTGATAATGTTATGTTACATGCGCGAATTTTCGAATGGTACCAATGGTTTTCTGAGGGTCGAGAAGAGGTCGAAGATGACGAACGTCCTGGTCAACTTCAAGACTGAAGGGAACGTTCATAAAATTATTGAAATAATGCGGAAAGATTGACGTCTGAGCATTCGGATGATTGCCGATATGGTAAACATTACTAAAAAAACACTAATACATATTTCGCTAGATAAATTAAACATGACAGAAGTTTATGCTTGATCATCCTCCGTACTTGCCAGATTTCGCACCACTGCATTAAAGGGAACACATTTTCAGTCTGTTGAACATGTAAAAGCAAAAACAGCAGAATTGTTGAAGAGGCTGACAAATCATGAATTACACCATTGTTTTGAACAATGGACGACACGTATACAGCGGTGTATAGATAGAGGAGGAGAGTATGTCGAAGGGGATAACAGTTAAATATAATTTTATTTGCAATAAATAACATTTCTCACACCAGTCTCGTTATTTAATTGCCACACTTCGTAGAACTTCAATAAAATTGCTATACACATATATGAGTAATTATGATTCTCATTAAAACCTGCTGCATTGGAGGTGATTGTTTACTATACTCACTACAATTTGCAACATAGAATCGAAATATGTAACAGAATGTTATTCGCATATTCTCTTAGTGTAAACAGCAATTACTTTTTTGCAGTTCACAATAGTTTAAAACTTGTTAACTATTTTTCTACAAAAGTAAAGATTATTTCATTACAGAGCTTAGATGAACGCTTTTTATATTCAAAAACAAGGACGATTTGGAGAAAAATGAGGCTCGACGATTAACATCACATTTTGGCAGAATTTAGCATTATGTTTTAACTTTACCATGCTTTATAATAAAAGGTGAAATATAGTTAATTTTCGACATTCGATTTAGCTGCAATAGTGGGAATAAAGTGGCCAAATGAAAAGTTCTAAATTGCAAAAAAATTACCATTCGTAGTTCAGTCGAATATCTTCTTAGAGAAATTAAATAATAACATTGAAAGATATTGTGAGATCGAGATTATCAAAAATTTCAACAACACAAAATTATGGATAAAGTTATTGACATTGTTTTGGACGACCCAGAAATATATGTTAAGGAGTAAGCATATCGACAGAACGCGCAAAACACATTTTACATGTAAAGTTGGGCATGCTTAAACTTTTAGTAAGGCGTACTCCGAGAATGTTTAATTATCATCAAAAACTAAAACTACCCGACAGGAATTAAACTAATTTTTGCCAAGAATGTGATGATTGATGAATCTGAGTTGATTACCAAAAATTCGATCAATCGAAGTTTTACGTCCCAAATAACTTTAATTTATTTTTTAAATTCAAACTTCGGCTTGATGAAGAACGCATTGTTGGGCCAAGAGTGTTGTAGTTAATCGGAAATGAATTGCAAAATAACAGAAAACATAATTCTCTTAAATAATTCCTATCAAGTGCACCAATCTAAACCGAAACTAAGATGAAAGGCAATGTGCTGAAAGCTACGTGGCCGCAGGAAAGCGCGGTAGTTAGTGCTTTCCTAGAAGCACTAGGAGACCTTGTACTTATCCTACTCGGTCGAACAAGGCACTGATCGAGCGGACTGTTATTTTCCTAGCTGCTCGTAGAAACAGTATGATAAAAATACAGAGCAGGACGGAAAAACAAAAAGTAGAAGAAACATGTGATATGTTTCAAAGCTAGAAAGGCAGGTAGCATTAATGGAAAGTACAAACCAGGAATGCAAAATGAACCAGCGTCACCTACGTAGATAAAGGTACATATAGCTGTGAGAGTCAACACCGTAGAAGAAATGGAACCGACATCATACAAGGAAACTCAATCAGCTAAACGATCTGAAATTTCTAAAGCTAAAATGTAAAGTTGAAGATAATCATAGTCATCAGGCATATGCACATAAACCAAGACACACATAAAGACTACAGTAGATCTGAATAGGTTTCAGTGAAATCGATTTTATTGTCAACTGGGTATATTTAATAGATGGAAAATTATTTAAGCAATTTCGGCATTGTAAACTAAACATGATTGGTCTACTGACTAATTGATCGAGATTCTGCCTGCAATTCATTATTTCTCTTCAGATTCTGTCGCCGAATTAAGTTTATATTACATAATTTCGAGAAATTTCATTTTAGATGGCTATATTTGAGTTTAGAAATTTATTCGTCTATTTTATATCACTGCTCGTGGACAGTTACCTCTAGGTTTTATCCCTCGTCTATTATATTTATTCCTTGAGCTATTATCGAATTCATAATGAAATGTTGCCGTTTGCTTTATAACATACTATTTACACTTAAATTTTTGCTTCATTTATCTCCTGCTAACTATATTTTTCAGCTTCTTCATAAAATAAATATTTAATTTTTGCAATGACTGATTAGTATATTGTTTACTTTTTTTACTTACCCTGACCGCTTCATATTATTAGCTTCAGGTTTCATTTTAGAGTTTCAGGAATTTATTTTTAATTTTGTGTTCACGTTTTCCGCAACCTTTTGAAAGTCACAGCACATAAATAGTTCAGTTTATTTTTATCAAAGAGTTAGTAGTATAAATCCCAATAACTACATGGCCAAATTTCAATTACTCACAGAGGTCCCATGAACGTGTTGTTTTTGTAAAAGAAATTACTTAAATTTCTCAAGTGATATATCGATTGGATTTTAAAGTAGGAGAGATGTTGAAAAAACAATACATCCCGCCATCGTTCGAACATACGGATGTACAAACGAGAGAACAAGGGCGTGTTCATTTCGCGAAAATCAGAAATACCAGTATCATTCATTTAATATTAGTAATTTGCTAGTGTTTATACAAATAACTGTAAATCTGAGATACCAGTATCATTCTTTTGTTATTAACAATCAGCTGGTATTTATACAAATAATTATTAGGCCTGAGATACCAATATTACTCTCTCAAACACTATTAGCTGGTATTTATACAGATAACTTTGCTATCTTAGTTATCAGAATCGTCCTCTTTTTTTATATTGATTATTTAATTGTAAAATGTTATTAGTAACTCTAAGATCTCGTATACCTGCGTTGACCAATTAATCCTAGGGTACTTGAGAGTAATTGTTCACTAAATTTACATTCTTGCTAGTAAATGAGTTGACTATTAAAAGTTGATTACGAGTTTCCTTCCCATTTCACCTTCAGCGTTTTTTGTATGGCCCAATTTGTGTTATTTTGCTATTGGTATGTATTGGAGGATCCATGTGCTTCAGCATTGGCGGGATACTTCTAAGGATTAAATGCTGCGGTGCCCTTTAAGAACTTTTGTACAGGAGTCCTACTCTCTAAATTCACAGGCTAGTTCCTAGTAGTACAGGTTTGTAAGTTTCTTTTTTATTAAGATAAGCAATACGGATTTGTGGAATTACGATCTATACTAGGCTCTAGTGTAGAGAGGGCGTTGCAGAACGAAATAACCGCCAATACAATCATTACATAGAATCTAACAGGTATTTTCGGACTGTTCGTAGAATTGTAATGGAAGACAAAATCTGCAATATGCTTCGTAAATCTGAGGAAAACGATCCTTTTTTAAACCAATCGATAACTGATGATGAGAAATGAATTATTTATAACGATGTAATAAAGAACTGATATGACCTCGAGATTTGCCTCAAATGTCATCAAAAGTAGACATTCATCATATGAAGGTTATCTTCTAAGTGTGATGGAATTTTAGAGGTGGCGTGCTTTTAGAGATTTACCAAGAAAATTGCAAGTCTTTATTTTCGGCAATTACGCAATTTGAATGAATCCATCATTCTGAAACGTCCAAAACTTGTTAATTTTAAAAAATGGTATTCGATCGCGAGTCCATCCCAAGTTTGATCGCTGTCCAAAATGAATGCACACTTACTCTACTTGGCGGATCTTGCAGTTTCAAACTTCCACTTGTTTCGTTATCTACTTCATTTTTCTTTGACTTAGGTGGGCCGTGAATCAATACCTTGTAAAGTTTTTCTTTGCCAATGAAGACATACCCGACTATGGACAAGAAATTATGAATGGGCAATATATAATTGATTGATCTCTTTTTTATTATTAATAAACGACCCATGGAAATCATAGAAAGAACACGTCATGACTTTTCCAACAACGTAATACATACATACATATGTAAACTTCTTAAAGATGTGTTACTTTAAACGACGCATTATTTAATGTTACGATGAATAGAATTAGTAGAAACATGCGTTTTACAATCAACAAGTGCGTGGACTTGCAACTTTTCCTTTCTCTGTATAATGGAATGATACACAATTAATCACATTCAATATTAGAATACACTTGAATATTCACCAGTTTAAATTATTTTTTCATTTCCGCTATTGTCTAAGGATAAATATAACTACATTTTTTATTTTATCCCAGAAATTTCTTTTCTTCATTTGTAACTTAGATTCCGAATCCTATAAATTATTATAACAACCAATTTTTTATTTACTCTATTGTTAGTTTTAATATTATAGTATAAACGCCGCGTTAGAGTAGTTGATAAGGTTAATAAAGCTAGAGAATTTAATATCTGTTACCGTCGTGAACATCTTTGACCTCCTCTAAATTTAAGTTGATAGAAATGGATACCAGCAAATAAAACTGTAGGGCAAAAATAGGCAATTATCACGTTGCCTCCTTAATGTTGTGCAGTACTCTAGTCGGTCGTAATAGTTTGCTCTATTGCAGGGGTCTTACCAGAACTATTACGGGAAACAACATTATACTGTCGGTCTTTTAATTTTATAGACGTAGCTTAACTGTAATCATCTTTATAATTGTTTGATACTAATAAAGTTATTTAATAGTAGAAGCTCCAACAATTTATTTAAACCTTCTTAATATTTTCAGATAGTAAATAAAATTCTTTTAAAATCTTCGGACACCTCGCATTTAATTTCTTCTTAATAGAGTAATTCATTTTATAAATTTAGACAACATTCTGTTAGTCGACTGTTAACGTGCACTCCCATTTTACACGTTTCGCTGAAGGCGAAATGTTGGCACTTTCTTTGTGGAATAGTTTTATAATTGGAAGTCATTGATTTAACTAGGCATACGGTTATTACGATGTTTTGCTATACGAAATATAAGAAATCGGTTTCTTATCTAAACAGTAAAAAGATGGAATTGCATGATTTAAGATTTAATGAGAAATGTCAAATTATATTTGCAGATAGCCGCAAGAAATAGAGACAGCATTTTAAAGGAAAAGAAATTTTGTCGCAGAATTATACATATAGTATATAGTAAAACAGAATAGAGAAAGGGACTCTGACATAATGAACACATACGCGAAGTATCGTAACCACGTTGGAAGAAATATTTATCGTAGCAGTAGCGCAATGTAAATAAAATCGTGGATATAAACATAATACAAATTGATTTGCACACACGTTCTGCTCTCCGCTACTGATAACTCACAGCGTGTGAATCATTCGACGTCGCTACGTCAGAGTACCTACTCTGTAATGCTATACGCTCCAAAAAAACTTACAAAAAACTTCAATGACCAAACTTTGAAATAATAAACACAATGTCCATAATATTATACTATAAAAACGGAACTATGTCGTTAGTCATATACTTTTAATAAATAGCAAAAAGGCAATTTATTAATAAGCTAATCAGCATCTCTATTTTTAGAAAAAAATATTCGTTCGTGAAATACAAGAGTGGGCTGAAAAGTCAATGTTATAAAAGTAAAGAAAAGACCTTTACAGTCTGAAATTGCATTTATTTCTCAACGTAATACCCTGCCACTCCGATACATTTGGTCCAGTGATAAACCAAAGTCTCTGCCTTGATAAAATTCAGAACTCTCAAGTTCGTTAAAATAAATATCCGCAGAGGCAGTAACATGGTTGTCTGTTGAAATTTCTGGCACAAAACATATTTTTTTATTGAAAGAAATGGTATACCGCTGATGTGTTTCTTACTTTAATTTCTTTAAAAGGCTCGCGTAATATACCCCTGTGATAGTTTGGTATTTCGAAAAGTAGCTAATAAGAAGTATAGCTTTAGCATTCTAAAAATGCGAGTCATTGCTTTTCCTACAGATAAAACAACTGTCGCATTCTTTGGGGAAAGAGAATTGCTATACCGCTCCTGTTTAAATTATTGTTTTGTTTCGGGGGTATAATGATAAACTCATCTGTGGTGATAATTCTTATAACAAAATCTATCTTGTTAGTTTCGAAAACATATTTAAAATGTGTGCCTAACAAATTAATGTAACACTTAAAACTGAAAAAATTATACAAACCCTATAATGCCATCACTGTGATTGCGTGTTTTCAAAAATGTATATAGCGTAAACACAAAGCATATATAATTGCTTTGCTAAGTATGCTAAGTATCAACATGCTAATTTACGCTAGCACGTTGATATTAGGTGCGCAACTAAGTTATCGCTGTTTTGTTGATGAAAATGCAACTTTATTGTGAAAAAATGTTTACAAATAATCATTCAAAATATTGTCCATCGCTAGCGACAACTTTTTCCCATCTTTCTGGCAGAGCTCGCATACCGTGACAGTACAAGTGTTTTTTGAGACTATCCACGAATGAAGCCATTTTGATATGTCTTCATATGAGCGGCACTGCTGATTAGCCAGACCATGTGCCATCGAACGGAACAAGTAATAATCGGACGACGCAATATCTGGGAAATATGGCGGGTGGGGCAGAACCTCCCATTTGAGCGTTTCTAAGTAGGTTTAACGGGTTTGGCAACGTGAGGCCGAGCGTTGTCATGCTGTAGAATCACTTTTTCGTGCCTCTGCTCGTATTGTGGCCGCTTTTCGCGCAGTGCTCGTCTCAATCGCATCAATTGAGTTCGATACCGTTCCCCAGTGATGGTTTCTTTCGATTTCAACAGCTCATAATAAATAACACCGGCCTGGTCCCACCAAATACACAGCAAAACTTTCGCAGTGTGAATATTATATATATATATATATATATATATATATATATATATATATATATATATATATAGAAACATGGCCGGGCAGTCCCCATAATTTTGTTCTCTTTGAGTTGCTGTAATGAATCGATTTTTCATCACCCGTAACGATGCGATGAAAAAACCCCTCCTTTTTTGCTGCTGGAGCAGTTCTTCACAGACGAAAAACGACGCTCAACGTCTCCTGACTTCAAATCCCAAGTTCCTTGTTTTCGAATCATGGCTTGGCGGGTAACTCCTAATGCTAAAGCAAGCTCTTTTTGCGTTTGGCACGGATTCTCATCGAGTAATGCCTCCAATTCGGCGTCTTCGAAGGTTTTTGGTCTTCCTTCATGCGAACGGTCGTCAATATCGAATCACCGTCTTTGAAACGACGGAACTATTCACGGCACGTTGTTTCACTTAGAGCAGCATCTCCGTAAACTTTTTGGAGTTCTCGGTGCGCTTCAACCGCCCTTTTCTTCGAATGAAAGAAGAAAAGCAACACTTCCCGCAAATAACGATTATTTGGTACCAAATCAGACATTTTCACACAACCAAAAGTATATGACGCAAAAACAAAATCACTAATGTGTCAAAACGGTTTGTTTACCATATGTCTAAGCTTGGTTCATGACGTTTTCGTTATGTCACAATCGACCAGCACTTACTACGGGAGCCATCTCTTGAAAAACAGCGAGAACTTTGTTGCGCACCTAATACTTACATAGTTTGAAAGTACTACGAAGCTACACTTGTGATATGTAGGGAGAACAAAAATGTGTTAAACGTGTTTTTCAAAATTTTATCAGAAAGAATTGATAATAAAAAGTATTTTGTTATGAATAATATATATATACATATATATATATATATATATATATATATATATATATATATATAGTTCCTAGTTAGAAAACTACTATTAAATTATTTTCTTAGCTTGTTACGTTCTCATAACACCTTTATTAAATCGCCCATATTTATGACCGTATCGCGTATGCAAAAGCTTAAACCCATATTTTCATTACCTTTTGCTTTTTCTGTACGTCGAAACGATGCAAAAAGATTTCGATGCACACGGAACTCACTTACGGACCTGCTTAGTAAAAATATGCAATTTGAAATATTTCAATAATTAAATGCGTTATCTTTTTAGTGGTAATAATTAATCTCCTACTAGTTTAGGGAATAATATTGAAGTTTCATGACAAAGAATGTAATTACCTTACTCCTTTGGAGGAACTAAACATTGCGTTATAATTTTATTATTCTTCACGAACATAATTTTTCCGTTAGAAAAAGAATAGATAAAAGAGAAAATCATCGCAAGGTAAGATTTTTTTGTTCTCACTTGCTGTTATCTACGAAAATTAATTTCCGTCGTGTTTCTTTTTCTGGTTGTTAAGGTGTCTTTATCTGGAAGCTTATACCACATACGTTTAGGACTACCTTCATAAAGGGGAATAAGGACCGTCACCCGTACGCAACAACCACCCAAATTATAGTCGTACAAAAGGTCAGATTGCTACAATATACGTAATTTTTTTTCCTAAATTCTATTATATTTATTAAATCAGTAATTGGATTATTTTTAGATCATCAAATCGTCGATTTAATTAATTTAGTATTCCCGAAGATTAATTAATACAGTGAGTAATTTAGTTCTAAGATCAACCTCGTTAAATTAAAGTGTCAGTTAATCACTCTAGTAACTTCAATCTTATCTTTTGTATTACAACTTTTCAGTGAATTGTGCCTTATTGATCTAATTTATTAATTAGACATGTTATAGCATTATCTCGTGTAGTTTTTTGTACATTTACCCACTTAAATAAAAACTATTTGCCATCATTCAAGTCATGTAAAAACAGTGTAACCTTGATTTTGTCATTCAACTTTGCACACGTTTATTTTTCTTATTCAACTATAATTTTTAACATTAATAATATAAATTTTGTATAGAATGTAAATTTTTGAGTGAGCAATTCTAAACTGATTATTATTTTCACTTTACCACTTTCTATTGGAAATATCATAAACGTCTGTATTTTTAAAATCAACCTTAAGCGGTACCTGCTTACGATAAATTGTTATTGTATAAATGACTTTCTATGTCCAAATTTATAACATTTTTTTTTCTTATTGAGACGTGTTTCTAGCATATGAGTGTGTACGTAGTATGTATTTATTGCTATTTTCTTATACGTGTATGTACTGATATGTACGGTATGCATATTGCTTTAGAAATAAAATTTATTATTATTATTATAATTAATTATTATGAACCTAATATACGTATATTTGGAGGAATGATTTGTGATGTTTAATTTTGTATTGAAGATACATGTTATATTATTAAGTACTTTTCTTGTCTTTAACAATCGGCAGTAATTAAAATTAAGAATTTACTAGCACACTATACTCTATATTAATTCATTTCTTCGTCTCCCTTGTAATATCTCTATTTATACAATTATATACTTTTGTCTATAAATGTTTTTTTTTCTGTTTTCTTTTGTGTGTATTGTTATTTACGCCTGTACCTTCCTTTTAGTAATTAATGATTCTACTCCCGACTAAGCTCAAGACTGGGTGGAATTTCCGAACGCGGTAACAGGTAGGTCAGGGGAATAACAACCCTCTCCTGATCAAGTGTGCAATATTTTTTCTTTTTCTGTCTTGCGCGACTTCGCAAAATCTTCCATAAACAACCCGTAGTATTACCAAAACAAATTGCTTCTCCAATTTTGGGTAGAATTATACAAAGTATTATGTTTTCCAGAAACTCCTTTTCTTTTTTTTAAAAACGTTTGTGTGCGTGTGTAGTACATGGGCTTTAGTCGTTTACTTTCTTGGTAGGAATGTTATTGATTTATTTGGACTTCCTGCGTAAACCACAGACGTATCCACCCTAATAAAACATCCAACACGACAAACAATAAAAAAAGTATATACAATAGGTTTTTGTACATAAAGAAACAATATATCGTACTATCATATGATATCGTTTTAACTAATAACAAATAGTAAGAAGAGAAAGTAACTATGTATAAATATTCATGGAAATGTTCATTTACGTTACATAAAATTAATACATTTTTAACACGATTATAATATTGTTTCTTTCGTTTCTAAGACATACGTAGGGTACTTTCCGCACAATGCGCCAAAAGTAATATTAGTATATACCGACAAAATTTATTAGGATGTCTGTCATCGTGTTTAAATTTCAATAACCTCTCGAATTTTATGTCATAACTTACAAAACATAATTTGATAGGATTACATTAAATTTTTATTAGGTTCATATTCAACAAGTGTCAACACCAGTTGCACTTCCTGCCTAACAAAGAGCTCACATTCTGCAACACGAAGAGCAACTGAATCTTTAATCTCCACATTATCGCGAATGTATGGAAGTATCAAAGCCTCCTAAAGAAGTACGCATTTTGATTAAAAATGTAAAAGTACTTTGAGTGAGGATTTTTTGGGTTATTTGTATTATTAATAGCAAAACTTATCAGTCTACCGTGAGTAGCAAATCTTCTGATCTTCGACTGATAAATGATTCACTATTTTTCATGTAAGATTTTAAGTTATTAAGTAGTTATATAAAACTTACATGTGGCTTTACTTAAAATAACAATAATAATCTTTATTGCCCAACAACATAGCCATTTATAGTACAACAAAATAAATTTAATAATCAAAACAAAAAGAAACAATCTAATGTGTAATGAACACATATACAACACAATAATATAAAATAAAAGTCTCTAAAACTATATAACAGATATCGTCTAACATATAAAGAAATAAGTAAATCTTTCTACAACAATCCAAATACAGCAACAATGAGAAAAATAAACATATTATTTCGTATTGCTACTGTTTCATTTTCTTCATCAACCTGAATGTCCATGGAGTTTATTACATTTAAATAGTTTTTGTTCTTGGTATACTAAATATTGAACGTTTTCTAGTATTACGTGTAAGAACGTGATAATTAACTAAACTAAGTAATGAAAATCAACCTAATACATCCGATATAAAATTTGAAAAAAATTTTCAGCTATGTAATCCAAGCAGTATAGTGAGTATTATGGTCTAGATAAACTCCCGGAATTCTATATAACAAATATTTTAAAAATCTCTTTTGTATACGTTCTACAGACAGGTGCAAGTGTATTTAGTAAAGATAACATACCATTGAACCATATTTCAACTTAGTACGAACCAGTGTGTAGTAAAGAGTCTCTATGGTGTATACACTATTAAAGTTTCTAGCAGATCTGAAAATGTAACTCTGTATTATTTTTAAACATAATCACCTTTTGAATTAAGGCATATGCATTTTTGTTCTGTTTAATTAAAATCGAAATGCCCTCTACAAAAGAATCTGCTTTCATGGGTGAAAGCGCGCTATAATACCTTCTTAAAGATCATCGTCCAAGTGCCGTGATGTAAACCACTTTTTCATGTGTATAAGAAGGTGAAGGTCGCTTCGAGCTAGATTCGGGCTTAAGGGTCATTGTGAATAATAACCCATTAAAATTACTGTAAAAGCTACTAGATTCACCAGGAGTCATTTGTGCAAAAACCTAACTGTGCAGGAGTAACATACCTTGGCATTTCTTTCGTATTATCATGGTAAATATCATCTATTTTGAAAAGCAAATTGTTGCAAACATAATTTTCAAGTTCATTCTTATCCTTCTTTGTTACTCTTAGCGCCCTCTCGCATCTGTCAGCAAGGTATCATTACGATCGATATATAGATCCCGTTGATATTTTAATTCTGTTTTAATTAATAGAATTTAATTAATCAAATCATATGATTATTGTCTTTGTATTGATTCAAAATTATTCCCGGTGGTTTTGTAATTATATGGCCGTAATATAAGCGTTCGTTTTTTATTCATGAATACGTAATATAAAAGCAAGACGATTGTCGTAGTCGGTCTCTTTCAATCGATTTCCCTCTGAAAGATAACAAGATATTTGTTCTTGCCGTTTGTTATTCAGAAGTTCAACTTTGAATTAATAATTGTGCTTATTTTATTGAAATTGTTAATTACATTTCTTGCAACGCCGTTAGATTATTATTAACATATTACTTGGTTATCAACTTTATGGAAATAGATAAGTTGATAAAAAGTAAGGCACGTGGTGGTTGTAAAATTCAGGTTGGATTTATGTTGGCTTATTTTACTGAAGAGTCGATCTTAATCCAGTTAATTGACCCTCAAACCAACAAGAGGGCATTTTTTTCGTTGGGCGTTTTCCCTACCTTGGGTAATTTATTAATTGCCGTACGGACGGAATGAATGTGAATTCACTCCGGAAGATTCCACGCCCATCTGATGATTGTTGAGTTTATATGCTACTGTACCATTTAGTTATGGAATCATTTAAGACCATTTAGATCCTGTATTGTTATTTAAAAGTAAATATTTAAAAGCAAATTAACGGAAGATAGTTATGTAATTACTTATTTGCATAATCCGTAGAATTAATAGCTGTAACTAATGTTGACTAGAGAGCTAGCTTTTCTTATCAAAAAGTTACCTTCGTTAATCTATTAGTTTCGGTTTTGTCAATTAAGAGCCTCGTAATTAAATAGATCAGTATTTCACAGTAAGTTACGTTCCTTAGTTATTTGTTAAGTCGAACTTGATGAAGGGCTTGCTGTACGGTTAGCAATAATTGTTATTTCTTGGTCGTTAATAATTAATTAGTTTATCACCAGCTAATTACTATAATTTTTTTTAATTCACTTAAACGTTCGCTTTTTAAAACCACAGTCAATCTTTACCTTCTGTCATTTTGTTCATTGTTTAAAGTAGCTATTAATTCAGCTGTAGGTTGAACTTCATTATTCAGTAAAATTTGTTGCTATTATTTTATTTATGCTTCTTTGTGATTATTGGGAAGTGTTCAATAAGGGGCACATATACTATTATATTATTTAGCGTGAACCAACTATACATATAGATGGGGATTATTTTCTTATATTTATATTACAGATTATATAAGTAACGTAAGCATTTCTTTCTTTAAAATACTTATTCATTATAAACTGACTTTCTCTATACCTTGTAAGTCAAAGGTAATGAACATATCTTAAACTTGTATAGAGGTTAACTTCATTTTCTGCAAAAGGGACACCTTGCCTTTATGGTTTTAGTTAACGGAATAACAAAATTTCTTTTTTTCTAACCCACTATTGTTTCAATATTGGCATAGGGGCCTTCAGGGTCACAACATTGTGGCGTCCTATTACAACTTATTAACAGGAAGCGCTCCCCCCACTCTCCGACTTAATTTCTGTGGTAGTTTGCCAATGTGAAGGTTAAGCGGAAGCTTCGCTGGTTAGGTAAAGAGACGGAAATTTATTTATTGTCATATTAAGCGCAGGACGGGGCGTTACAAAATATTTGGAAAAATCTCTTCTGGATCCTCTTCAATACAATTTGATGAGAAACGTAATGTGAATACCAAACCACAGAAGCATATTCTAGTCTAATTTGAACGAGGCTTAACATAAAGTTTTCAAGGTTTTCTACAACGTAATGTTATCAGTATTAAATGTACTACAGCACTGTATCAAATAGCCTAAAGTTTGTGCGACAGAATTTCTAATGAAATGTATGTGTTCTGCAAACGACAAAACAGAATCAAACCATACCTCCGAGAGCCACATCGCTGCACGCTTGTATAAGTTAAGGAGTATTTTGTTCGGCTTACACTAGGTTTTAGTTAAAATGGAATTATAGATCAATTCAAAGATCTTGGCAAAGTTTGACAATAAGGTATTGGCTTATAATTATAAAGGATTAAATGAAACAGTAAAAAATAAATAAAACACTGTCCAAATTTCACACTATCTTATATGCAAATATTTACTGCGACTAGTATCGTTTGTTAGGATATTATAAAGCAAGTACAATACAGGCTACAAATCTGCTTTATATAGGAAAACGAAAAGCAATAACTAAATCCGATTATAAGAAAGAGGTCGAGTTAAAATATACATGCAAAGTTATCTGTCGGTGAAAGACCATTCTTCCAAATATCCATAAATATAAATAACAGGAAAACATTAAGAACTAATGAAATTATAAGATACAATTAGAGTAAGAGATTGAAATAAAAAGGTGAGTGTTAGAATTAAGATATAGTATAGGGTGAAATTTACAGTCTTTTATTTAATCCTTAGTTTAATGAACTTTCACAAAGTAACAATCCCAACAATCAACTATTATAATTATGAATATCAGAGACGATAATGATGACACGTAGTGAAATAATTATCATAATTACCCATATTCTTAAACTGATATACGTTTGTTTAATGTTACATTATGTAAATGGTAATTGCATTTAATATTAGAAATCATTCAATCAGTTTATGTAATAGGTTACTATTCAACAAATAAGGGGAAAAGTTAAAATAGTTACCTGTTTGTTTTCTTAAATTACTCTCATTCACACAGGTCAGCACTATTTCTGTATAAGCTTAGATAAGAATACAATATTTCTTTAATAGTTTTTAACTTTTTTAAACATTAAACGCATTACTAGATAAAATAGGTACGAGTATTTTAATATTCTTCTTTATTTTTCAACAGAATAATGAATGTATTTAATATGAATTTGCAAGTAATTTCTTCCTTTTAAATATTATATTATAATTGGCCTCAAAATACCAAATCTCAGCTCTGACGATCATGTGTGTGCGGTTGTTTTTTTCTTTTTCAATTATTCAATATTTTTTTAACGTTTTCTACTAAATACAAATACATATATTAATTATCTGGCACCCTTAACATATTTTAAGTTATCACATAGATACTACAAATCCTTGAGGAAAAATAACTATCAAAAAAATTTAGTAAACAATTTAATTAACTCGCAATTAATTTTATTAATAACTTCTAAACGAAACGAAAGATGGTGAAATGGAAACAATATATTTTATTGTAGCCTTCAGGTATTTTAACTACTCAAAGACCATATCGAATATTGACGACCACCTTTGTGATATAATTTTAGCTATAGCTACGTAAATGTTTTCTTTTAGATTGTCTAACGCTTATGATTTGCTTCTGAAATTGTTTTCTTTCAAAAATCACACAAAATATCGGAAGCCATCAGTCACGATCTCAGTGGCCAGTTAATACTGCCATCTTTACAAGAATTTAGTTAATTCTTAAAAATTCTATTCTTAAACTCTTTGCGATGTAACTCCATTCCCTTGAAACTACATGACCATCAGAGCACGTTGAATTAATTTCCGCGCTAAAAACTGGTTGAACAGCGTACGGTATTCTTCCCAATAAAGAAGCATTTGATCTTCGCGAAACTATAGCACCAGATTACCTCTGCTGTAAATGTCACACTAAACATTAACTTTTATTGGATGCAGAGAAGTTTCACAAATTAAGTAAATATTTACTTTTCATCAATAACGGCCGTTTCGTTTAATTAAATGAACAGATGGAATCGTCGCTCATAATTATCTTACCGAGGAAATTACGAATTCGATTGCTAATAATTTTTCATAGTCAATTACTCGTGAATAATTTGGATCTTGATGATATGTAGAAGTAATAAATTTTGTTTAATTCTTCATAGAGAGGTAATGCAGAACTGCTGAGTATGTCGCTTTGTTGACGTTTCGATGTATATTTCCATATGTTAACATGCACGACTGATAACGTTACGTTGTATATAATGTTTTAACTTGAGCCTACAATTACAATATTTCGGCTGAAATGTACGTTGAAGAAATAAAACAGAATTATTATTTTAACAGAGCCATTTAAGAATTTGTATTTATGAGCAAAGGCAACAAATCGCTTTCATTTTGGCTCACCTGTTATAGTCAGCCTTATTAGAATTAAATTTATCAAACGCTTGTAGTCGAAATCATCGTCACCAAAAAGAATCTTCAATTATTAAGTAATTATTCATAATTTTTTGAATTTGCTTAATGAGAAGGACCCCCAAAATAGTTGAAAACACCTGGAAACTGTAAGCTACTCCAATGAAGTTTCGTAAATGTCAAAAGTAGTTCCCTATATTAAACACGTATAGCGCGCATATGCAAATATAACAAAAATAGTGTTTGTTAAGTTTCTGCATATGAATTTAATGAAGTTGTTTGAAATGTGTCTAATGTGCACGAAGAAAATGCCTGACAATGAAAGAAAACTTATAATTTCTTAGATAATTTTGTATTTTAACGCAATCTCCCTTAATTCAAATGCACTTGCGTCGCCTATTCTGTGATGACTTTATTTCATAAAAAAAAGCTTTTTGTTGCTCTCCAGAACAGACATTTATCTTCTTTTTCAATTAATTATCGCTTGCATAATGACATTCGCTGAGTTGCTAAAGCTTCTAAATTAAAAGAAGTATCACGTGCCAAATTCAAACTATCTGGCGGGTGGTCCAGCTCAAAGAAGTTAAATTTGCGGAGAATGACTTAGACCTTGGCTGCCTCGTGAACTTTTTTGCATGTCAACTTGGAGGTTTTTAGTTAATAGACATACGTGATTTTGTTAATACATTACCGTAGGTAACTGTTATTATAGTCTCATCGAAGATAATGGTTCATCTTCGATGGATGCAGGACCCAGCACAAACTGTTTTAACCAATACTTCACTTAAATTACGACGAAGCTTTGTCACTATACACTGCAATCATTCGTTCGTAAACAGTTTTAGAAGAATTATGTTCCTTTATAAAAAAATTTATGCATGACATTACGATGTCCGAATATCATAATACTTATTTTTTCTTGCAAAGCACTTTAGAAGGTACAAAATAATAATAAATCAAAATATGTTGTCATTATTGAACGTTACTAGACAACGCACAATTGACTGTTTCCGTCGTGGCTATGCAAATTTCTTTTTTTACTTCCCCTCGTAAATTTTAAAAATAAGTATGCGTAAGTCGATAATACAGTCAACTTCTTTCAGCTTAATATTGAGCATTTCGCACACTATATCATTCTGAAAGATGCCAATGCTTTTCTTTAAAATTACTCTTGTTTTATTTCTTGTTTGTGGGAAGCTTATCAATTGATTTCAACGATTATTTTTTACTTTAAGATTCTATCGTAATAGCCTTTCGCGAACTTACAAATTTCGTAACAAACCAACGACTGTGATCTTATTAACTAGCTCGTTAACGTCAAGACATCCTTTGATTTTTAAGATTTATTTATTCATGTGCATTACACGTTGTAAATCTAATGAAATTCTTTGGTATCTGGGCATAACACAGTTGGCTTATATAATAGATACTTTTTGTGAACCTTTCACTTACCAACAGTAAATAGAAAATTGTCTTCTGTTTACGACTGGCGATTACATCATAGCCCTTGCATTTATCACGAAGATAAACTATTGCAACGTTACATTAAAACGTAAGGTCATAGATCGTATGATATTTTTTGTTAAACTGTTATCCACTTTATATAAAACTGATAATCTACTTTGAATATTTAGCTTTGTAATGATTATTCGCCACTCGCAAAATTTAGTTAAATACTAGTGTATAATATTAACTAAAACAAAGGTACTTACACTTATTTCAATTGAGAAACATGTGGTGTCGTCGTTATTGTAATCGACTTTGTGTTTATAAACAAAAGAAAGATACAAAATACATGCGAATTATTTGCAGTCTTTGTAATAAGAAATTCGGGTTAATATTTCATGAAAGGAAGACTATGGAAAGCAGACAGAAACATTTAGTACGCTTTAAATATTCAATTAGCCATCCGTTGTTTGCCACACAAATGTGAGCTTTTATGAATTTCAACTAACAGATACATTTTAGGAATACAACATGCTTACCGAACAATAATGAAACCGTTGCTCTTTGACAAATATTGGCAAGTGAACGTCACTCGATTACGGTAGATATACTATAGCAATTCTTTGGACATAATGTTTTTGAACAATTTATATTTCTATGTCTAGTTATTTCAAAAGAAAGTTTGGTCAACAATAAGAAAACATATAACGCATGATAGAAAATCAGTTGTTTTAACATGCCTAATTTAAGAAACTCATACGTAAATATATAAGTGTATCTTATAAATGAGAAACTGATGGTGAATTTATACTGAAAAAAAATTCTAAAATGAATAAGAATGTGGACTAAAAATAATAATCCAGATTGGGTTTTCCAAAAAAAAAAAAACTGTTCAGAAATATCCTAATACACCGTGTGCAAAGATTGTAAAAACGCTAATTCCATCGAAAATGTTCGAACTTTTATGTAGGTCAAATTTAACAAGAAACGGATATAGGTATACTACTACTCAGTTACGAAGCAATATAAAGGAGATCCTCTATCGTACGTTGCTATTAATCATTATGTTCTTGAAAATAATGGCAACTTAGTGCCTTATTAAATAAGTGTGCATTAACATTCGCATGGAATCTGTTTTAAAAGTTTTGGGTAGGATTAAATGTTCCAGTTTTTCTCAACTCTCAATTTGTTAATTATTATGAAAATTATAGATAAGATTTTAGAGAAATGAAATAGTCCAAGTTTTTTATTGTTTCACAATATATCCTAAAAATACTTTTCCGCTGCAGCTGTAAGTTCTTCGTCTGACTAAAAGTTTCTTTGCAGCTAGAGACGTTTAAATTTGGGGAAAAAGTGGAAATCAGAGGTGTTTAATAGAGTGGGTGAAATAACCTGAAACCTTAATCGTTTCACTTTTTTGCAAACAATTTGACAGGCGCGTTGCAATGATGAAAGATAGTCTTTTTAAATACACTTCTATCATTTTTCTGAAACTGTTTTCTTAAATTTGCTTAATAGAGGGGAATAACCTTTACGCTTTAGCTCTTAGCAAGATTTTCTATTGACATTATCTCTTCCGAATGAAAAACACTCGTTGCCATTACTCTTACCCGTCGATGGAAATATATTAGTTTTCTTTGGGGAAAATCTACTAAGTTCAATAGCTGAAATTGCTGTTTGGATTTAAGGACTAAATGGTGAAGCCAAGTTTACTAACCCACAAAGAATCAGTTCGGTTTTCATAACTTAACACTCTCATTCTTTAGAGTCTTTTTTTTATCGAAACTCAAATTTCATGACATTTACCTTGCCGGTAACTTCAACATATTCAATTCTACCTGAAAAATACGATGTACGTATTCAGTGGATATACTCAAGAAGTCAATTCTTCGAACTGAACGAAAAAACAATATTAATTTTATTGATGGTTTTTGGAGTGATTATTATTTGTTTATAATTTTGGTAGCATATAATTTCAGATGTTCATATCATCACATTTAAATTTCAAAATCCATCAATGAATTGTGGTTTTTAAAGGAATATTATCACTAAAAGTTGCGTAATAAGAAATTTCAAATACATATATTTAATCCCTTAAAAGTAAAGTCAATGATTTGCAAATTTTTGCATTTGAAAATTTTTCATTTAAACATTAGAGTCACACAGTAGTTTTGCACGCAAATTTCACAATTATCATAAAAGATAGTAGAAATAGAAGATAATATTGAGTGCTTTCAAGGGATAGTGTAAGTAGCCGAGTCGAGCTGCCCTCCAAATCGTTCTTGTAAAATAAATAATTTCAAATATACAATTTATTTCTTTTTGTTTACCCTTACTAATTTGAAAATTACGTCCATTTTGCATATTAATTATTACTAGCTCAGCGCATTCGACATATATATATTAATGCAATAATATTGCAATTTAAATCATTTACATTACGACTATTTCTGAATGTTTTAAATTTGTTAATTAAATTTTGGAAGTGCTTTCGTATTTGTTCTTGATTTAATGAGCTTTTCTAAATCGCCTTTGGAAACCTTGGAAAACATGTAGTTTAACTGAATTAATTGTCGAAATGACAACTTTGTTAATATGCAATTATAATTTAAATTTTATGAGGGACAATATTTTTTTATTACATTATGTAATGAAATATTGTCAAGTCATTTATCTCAGTCTTTTAAATAACTGAATACCGACCGGTACATCGAATACGCCAAACACCAGTTTTTTGTTTCACTTGGCAACCTCTGTTTGATATTTGTCATCTGTAGTCATTAAGGTAAAAATGTTATGAACTGGATCGCTTTATAATCGAAAAATGTTATTCTTAAAACACACAAATTTGCGAAAGTTGCAGACCGTTAAAGAAACTCTGCCGCATCGATGTCCTATGCAGTCGGACGACTACATTACAGTCGCACATCACGAGCATCTTTGCTCATGATCTCTCGGCTCAATTTTCCAAGTTAACTGGGTCTTACAGGGATAAAGATGAAAATCATTCTTTAAAATCCACTGAAAGTGATTTTTAAAATTTCCAAGTCATGCGAATGGTAAGGCGTCCAGGTTATTGGTTTCTTAGCAAGCTATTGCGATTATATTTTCAAAATACCGCCCTGGTCGAAGATGAATCGGTGCTTATTATTAATTGAACCAATACCTTCAAATTTTTCGATAAATCGCTTAACAGTCCAATAATTTCATGCGTTTTCCTGACCAAAAAATTGTACGTGATATATGTATAAACCGTTTCAGCGAAACTTTCGTACTATTTAAAATAAATAAGTTATAATAATTAACGTGCTCTGTTCATCCGTACACCGATAATGAACTATGTCTACTTGACGTTTTTGGCATTTTCATCACAGCATATTTGTATACTTGTTGCGCTCTTATTGGACCACCTTTTATTATAGCCATGAAACAAGGCAGGACTGAGATACCAATCCAGGTTGTTATGCATGTATAAAATATAAATACAACTACGAACATTGAACTGCCTCCATGTTTTCTATCGCATTAAAGTATTCCATTACTTCTGGGATTTTCGAAGTAACCTTGATTCCAATGTCCATGAGTAACTGTATTTCGTATATCTTTTTCATATAAAAAAATTTCAACTACACTTAGATTTCCATTTATATTCTTTACGGAATTCTACTATTTATTACTCTCATTTACTGTATTTTTACTTAAATATGCTTTATACAAATACTTACAATTTTCTCTACCAATATGTATGACAAGTTAGTATTCTGAAACATTAATATTTCAGAATACTAGCTAAAGAGTTACATGAACTGCTACCTGGAAGAACTAGATACTGTCGAAAGCCAAAGTTATGGCTTTCGATGGTACAGATCATGTACGGAATTTGTTTCGTATGGGTTTTGCCGTAATTTTCCAGGTGCGACACTGTTTAATTATCTGCCGATGATATCAACTTAGTTGTCGAAATACGTATGGAGAATACGAAAATTAATATGGAAAGGGATTATATATCAACCTTAAGCGATTAAGTTAATCAACCACAGGCTCCATCAAAATTACCTAGACACTTTCTTATATGTAACGTCTGCTTCTGTTCGATGACATAATGAACCTAAAGATAGTCAGTGAGGGTCCGAATTTCTAAGCGGTTGAGGTGCCCCACTTAATATGATAACACCAAAACAATAATTACTGGCACAATTTTACGTTTAACTATCTCCCAACTGTCTAAGATTCTTAAAATATCTGTTTTAAGTAAGCTTGTCTAGTGTTTGTGCTCTCTGTATTTCCACGCTAATACCAGTTCGAAATATAACAGTGTGTTCAAGAATAATGGATGAGGATTTTTGCAGGGGATAAAATTTTAGCGTATTTGAGGTAGCAGAGCAAACCAAGTACAGAAGAAAAATGACCAGTGCCAAAAACAGAAGAATACGCGTAAAAATCTGCTGCTGAAACTATGGACATAAAATTTTATTATGATAAGGTAATGCATATATGTAAAGGGTTCCACATTACTATAGTAAAGAAGTTTTTCGTTAGCTAATGACGGATCGCATCCCCAGACAAGGAACTGAGCTGATTAAAGAGTTAAAGTGTGTTTGTAAATAATTTGTAAAAATTATCATTTTACAATATTAAAAAAGCATCCACAGAAAACGACTTGAACTGGACCTTTATGCGAACTTTATCTATACCATCGAACAAAAAGCACTTTAAGATACGGTGGTTCCAAATAGATTTGGATGCAGACAAATATTTAGAACAAATTTCATGGTTCTTTGAGATTTATAAATAAAGTGTTGGTAGTATTAGTCCTGGTCTTTAAAAAAATCCCTCGTATTTTACTTACGTATCGGAAAAATTAAATAGTATGAGACTAAAAGAAATTTCACTTTTTCGGGAAATAGGAAATTATTTGCATAATTAATGTTTTCGACATCATTCTCTCTTACGCGTCGTTTGGTCTGTGCATGTAAATACAAACGTAGCGATTGGAGGATTTGAGAGAAGCTCTTGCTAGCGCTTGTATACACTAATTTACATAAGGACTCTATAAGGGATTACAAATGTACGTGTTTTCGTATACATATTGGCGATTACTCTGTGATGATAAACAGGATAAACGGGATTTATTCTCTTCTAGTTTAGGTGAATCGTAATATTAAAATCAGTGATAGTTATACAAAAGGATTATATAGTTACATTTACTAATGTTGAAATTTCTAATGCGAATTATATTGTCGATATGTTTGCCAATGTTCTTTATAAGTAAATTGTCCCGCTGTAAGTTTAATTTAACATTTTTTCCAACTGTTCAAATTTTTATAGTTTCGTTCTCTTAAATATGAAGATACTGTGCTGGGGTACTATATCAGTCACTGACGACTATTCTTAACTTATCTATTATCTAATCTACCATTTTTTCCAACTGTTCAAATTTTTATAGTTTCGTTCTCTTAAATATGAAGACTGTGCTGGGGTACTGTTCAAACTATTAGTTCAAATTTTTATAGTTTCGTTCTCTTAAATATGAAGATACTGTGCTGGGGTACTATATCAGTCACTGACGGCTATTCTTAACTTATCTATTATCTAATTTTAAAAATTATCCAAAATTACCATTGTCTTTAAAAAAGGTGATTTTTGCAGATCAATATTTTGTTTAATCTCTATTCGTTTTTGTACTCAGTTATTCTATAATACTAATACTTTTATAATAATTAGGTCGACTATAACTAATTTAACTGAGATGACACAGTTCTTAAAGATTTTGATACGGTGGACTAATCTATTCTAGTATCCTAGTATCCTCTTGTTGTGTTCTTATCTTAATATTGACTAACTAGACAGGACATTCGCTGGCAGGAGCATACAGGTCATACAAGAGGCGTTCATTAATCTACAGCTTAATCCGTTATAGCGGGAGTACAATTACTCCAGTCAACCCGATACGTTATTTTATGAACGAATACTATAGTCATTTGTAGTAACATAGAGAATTCATGTGGACGTTAAATATTTTTTCGAAATTTTCCAAAGTATCCAAGTTATCCTCCTGTTCAATTTTTATCTTAATATTGACTAACTAGACCGGACATTCATCGGCAAAGGACCATACAGGTCATACAAGAAGCGTGCACTAATCTACAGCTTAATACGTTATAACGGGTGTTCAACTACTCCAGTCAACCCAACATGTTATTTTAAGGACGTATACTATAGATATTTGTAGTAACAAAGAGAATTCATATGACATTAACTATTTTTTGTAAATTTTCACAATGAATTTGGTTCCCATTGATGATAATCTTTGTACATGAAAAATGATCTTTAAACGTCACAACTCGTAACTAGAGCTAAACGAAAATACGGTTCAATATCATGATATTGAAGTTGTAAATTCTCTTTTCCTTGTAAAACGTTGTTACCTAAATATACTGATACATCACCAGTTCCTTTTTTTAATTTTAGTAATGATTTCATATCTTCTATTAGTTTCTCATTTTGACTCTCAAAGTTTTATTTTTTGCTTAAATCGGTGTAATAGTTATTAATATACTCTAATTATTTGCATAGTTATAAATGGATACTTGTGTTATTTGCTTTTTCAAAATTTTTAAGTCATTTTAAATTACGCGCTTCACGTTCAAAGTGTACATAAAAGGGACAGGCTTTTAGTCAACCTCCTTACCTAGTGATTACCGGCAAAGCTGATTGGGGTAAATTAGAGTATTTTTCTTTATATAATAATACACGCAAAGTTTCTTTTAATAAAACCCTTTTTGCATAAATTTATTAAATTATCCACATCTTCCTATTGATAAATAGAAATATAAATTTTATTATATAATATAATAATAAATAGATAAAATAAATTTGCGAACACAGTGCCAAGCATAGACAACACAAGGCATGTGGAATAGATAGATAGAAGTGTAAACATTTTTCAGTGATTTTTATATATTCAACTGTGAAACTGTAAAAAGGAAAATATGATTTTTGCAGCTATTTAGATCATAAATATTTTCGACAACAATCTACATAATTGACTCCACATAGATATATAAAAACTATGTCGCTATTAAATATGGTTTGCAAGATTGTGTAGGGTGTAAATTCAGGCACAATTTATTACATATCGACCCAGGGCATCTTGTTTCGTCAGCGCTGATCCAAATACTTGCTTTTTTTTGCAGCTTACTTCTTTTTATAGATTTCATTATTTTTCCGAAAGTCGTGTTTACGTGATATTTTCGAATTATGTACTCGTCGGGAATGTGATTTTGTATATACTTAGCTTCCACAAGGAATATTGGCAGCGAGAAATACCTTACATAACTCACAAAAATTACTATACTTTTAGGATTGCCATCGTTGTCTATATATTTGTTTTTGTTGTCCGTATGCAAACTATAGTTTTTTCACAAATTTTACAACATATTTCATTTGTATTCAAAATATAAAAATTATCCCGATAATTTTGAAACAATGTCGTTATTGTACATCTTTCATGCAAATATAGAAGTAGCAGATTACTAAGTTTGTGGGAAAACAGTTTACTGATGACCTTGACAAAAGAAAATACAAATTTTTTCATACGAGTCTGAGGCATTGCAGGATGCATACGTATGCTGATGATATTCAGATCTATCACTCATTTTCTGTTGCTGATAATCTGGTGGCTATACAGCATATTAATTGTGACCTGAATTCAATTTCAGAATTTTCATCTCGACATGCACTTGTCTTGAATCCTTCTATGACAGTGGTTCCCCTTTTCGAAAATGGGAGTGGTGTTTCTCTGCTTCAAAGTAATGTAAATCTTAATACTGCAGGTGTAGATCTACCTGTTCAATCTGAGTTGAAAAACTTAGGAGTTGTTTTGGACACTCAACTGAGATTTGATACGCATATTCTTCAATGCGTTAGACGTGCTTACGTCAATTTAAAGTTAATATTCCCCCATAGACACTGTCTTGCGATTGACACCAAGCGTAGCCTGTGCGACTCGTTGGTGTTGTCGCATTTTTCGTTTGGCTGTGAGTTGTATGGTTCATGTTTAAGTGCTAATTCTGTCTCACGTATTCAGAGAGTTCAGAATTATTGTCTTAGATTGATATTCGGTATAAAGAAATTTGACCACATCACACACAAATTGAGTGTGGCCGGATGGTTAAACATGAGAGACAGACGAACTTCACAGATGGCCACTCTGTTTCATAGAATCGTGGTGTGTGGGCAGCCTGCGTACTTATATAATAAAATTACATTCAGAACAGATGTACACACATTAAATTTGAGATTTAGGGGTACACTCAAACCGCCTGTGCATCGAACGGCATTGTATGAGCGCTCGTATTCATACCAGATTGCTAAAGTCTGCTGTACCTAGTAAATTTAAGTGCTTCTCCCTTCCACGTTTTAGATTTCTCTTGAAGCAAGAGTTGTTGTCCAGATAGCTGTGTGTTGTCTTCTCTTCATCTTACCTGATTATTATATATATATAAGTATACTAAAAACTAATGCTTGAAAGATAAAAAATTAAGGGGAATACCAAGGTTTATTCGTGAACTAAATACTGAGATGCGATTCCCCGATTATCCAAGGGTAAACTATTAACTGCTTTTGCGCAAGTACAGCCAGAAAATATTTTAAAATGATGTACAGCTTTTTTTAATCTTGGATGGCATTAAAGAGATGTGTCCTAGTAGACATCTCTACCTGTGAATTTTATTTAATCTGCTTTATGTGTGATACATGCAACATGTACCATCTATGTAAAATGTAACGTTATAAAAGTTATTAATTTGTAATTGAAGTGGATCGAAATACTATATTTATGACAGTAAAAGGAACGACACATTAAATTCAATTGCTATGTACCGTGACGGTTTTTATTTCGCGTTAGTCCAAATTCTCCATCAAAGCAGGCAAAAATCCGGCGATATGAAATACGAATTTATTGATCGACTTCGAAATGACACAGTTTAGGAAATATTTACTGTTCCTCCAAGCAATAAAAGGTCTCTTTCAGCGATAAATAAATAATGAGACTGCATTAAATTTTTACTTACTGTGCAATATAGACTTTGGCTCTTTGATCTGCAGTGATTTTCGATATTACTATCTTTAAGTGTACTGCATCTTCAAAAAATTCAGTTTTTTTTATTGTTACATTATTGTTTATACATATATTGAGCTAATTAGAGACACTTTAAAATGATCATAGTGATATTGTCCAAATCTTGTAATGAAAATGTTCGTGCATTATAAACCAAATCATAAAAAAACTCCATTTTATAAAGCAAAATTCATATTTAATGAAAGGCCATTTGAGAAGGCACCTCTACTAATCGCGAGGTGTATGTTATCATAAACACTTTACTACGTATATATATATTTGCTTCTGGGCTTCCGGGCTGGAACCGCGTCACTTGTATATCTGCTGACGTTTCATATTTTGTATGGGACATCTTCAGGGCTTAACTACTGTACTGAAACTGTCTACGTACCAGATTTACGTATGTATCTATTTGCGAAACTGCTATTTGCGGCTACCAATAACAAATTTTATTCTTATTAGTTGTAGGGTTTCCGAGATTATATTCGGGAACCATTACTTTTTATTATAGAAATATATAACTTTGATTGCACCCACTGTAGGCACTTCTTGTAAGTTTGAAATTAATTTATTTCGAACATAAAGTATACAAGGCGATTGACGGAAACCGTTTGTTATATATATTGGGAAACTTCTTTATTTTTCTAAAAATTTTAGAATGGGCATAAGGACTCATGTTTTATTTAAAAAAATATTTTCCAATTAAGCCGGATATCGCTACAAACACTTCTTTTACATGGAAGGATGAGCTTTTTGTTGCATATATGAATCCTATAAGACATTTTAGGAAGACTTTCTTGTTTTTCCTAAATCTAAATTCAACAATTTTGAAGATATCTACTTTTTTTGAAAATATTTGGTTTTATGCTATTATTATTTTTAGTTGTAGCTATTCCGTCATCGAAAATGATTATATTTTCGGCATAAATAGAAGATTCTTCAAACTTTACTTCGATGTTTTTATTTTATTACCAACTTAAAACAGATGTCATAACACACACCGTATTATGAGAATGAAAGGAAATAACTGACAGTAATGCGTTTTTATCTAATTTCTGTAAAATTTCTATGTAAAAAGATATTTTGTAATGTTGAATAAATATTTTTTACAATAAAATTTTAACTAAACTTAACAAATTTAATGTTACAAGTGATACCGTTATGGTGATAGTGCAAGATCGAGTACGTTATCGCCAGAAATGGTTCCTCCAGGAAACAAGTTCATTTTTTGGGATTAAACTCTCAATTTTTTTGTTTACCTTTGAATTTGTTAGTTTAGAGTGCAATAGTGCAAATGTAAAATTCATTCAACAAATATTTAGTTCAAAATAACATTTGCGTAATGTTTTGTACTTTACTAAAAATGGGTGATTTTTTCTTTATTTTCTCCTAAATTTGTTCATAAAAAATAGAGTGCAATAGTGTGACCGAAAAAGTCATTCAACAAATATTTTGTTCAGAATAACAGTAATAAAAAACATGTGTCGAGAAAATAATATTAAATAAACATTAAATACACAAGTAATGGTGATATTTTAGAATCACACTTTGTTGGTCGCCATTCGATGTTAAATAAGCTTCAAATAGATGAATTAATTCTCAGGAGATTGACACTGTGATCATGTTGATTGATGGAGTATAATACGATCTTTCAAGTATCTCCCCAAAAAGAATTCCAACGTATTCCTTTGGCTGGCTATTTAATAGGACCGTTTCACTAACCGTCTATAAGAATACAATTAAGGTAGCCTCCAACCAGGCTAGTTATGAGGCAAAGCGCCATTCTGGCGTCGTCTCAAAGCATGGCGTTCTGCTAATTAAATATCTTCCAGCAGCTTGGGAAACTGGTTATGTAACCCTGTCTCTTAAAAAAATTTGAATTAGTGATAGGTCCATTAAATTATCCGTACCTAATCTCGAACCCCATGTTATTTGAAAATGAAGCTTACACTTCCAGTGAAGATAGCCACCACTCCATTGTTAGAAAATCGTAACCCGTCACTCCACAAAATTTTATTAATAATAATGAAATCATCTTGTAATGTAGTGCATGAGATCATCTTGTAATATTACTTGTAGTACAGCAATGTATTTTAGTCTCCGTTGAAAATTTGTAGGCCTTAATGCTGTAGCAAATGAACTTAATATATTATACAATTATAGAATATTATAGGTTAAATTTTCATATACACTGTACTATAAATTTACTTACACCAATTTAATACAGGTACTTTGAAGATTTTATAAAAATACTTCTTCTGTACGTATTTAACTATAAACTGACAATTTCTGTCTATACAAATCTAGAAAAAAGGGCACGCAAGTTTAGTAAAATATAAATCATTATGCGATTGTTATTTTGCACTAAATATTTGTTATCCTTGTTAATATCATTGCATTCTAAACTCTTTTAATCATAAACAAAATATCTTAGAGGTGCATCTCGAAAAAAGGGATTTCAAGACGGTTCCTCAGAAGGTTGTTCATTGGAGGCAGTTCCAGGAATTGTCAACAAGATTACTGCGAACTATTTTCAACAACACCTTTCTCAATCCTGTGCTTCTATAAATAAAAAATATATCACTTGTAACATCTAATTCAATACAAAGAGTATAGTTTAAGAAGAAATAAATACAACCAAAAAAACAGTAACTTTAGTATATTTGTTTGGCATTTAGTTGAATAGACTGCCTCACAGCAATAATATACGTATTTCGTTTTTATTTTTATTGAATTTAAGAAAAAGAATATGAATAGGATATTAATTAGAGGAATTAGGTTTAGGAGACAAGAACAAAATATTTGTATGTGAGAATTAATAAGCTTTCTGGTAAGAATAGAAAAAATAAATATGGAGGAAACAAGGGAGAAATATGGAAAAGGATAAGAGAAAAGAAAGAGACAATTTTAAATGTAATGAGATAAAAGAAGAAAGTATAATTAATATCTCCAGCAGGATTACTAAACATACAATAATATCCGGAAAGGAAACGTTAAAGCTAATAAAAGGGAAAAAAAGAAAACTCCGAAAGAAGATATATTAAATGAAATGAATAAGTGAATGTACTTTATTGTCCAGCATATAGTACAAACTGGAAATAATAAACACAATTCGTAGAACATCACGGATAGAAAGAGTAGTGCGGAAAACACAAAAACAAAACAATCTGGTGTGGTCAATTCAACATTAGGATGTATTACAAGAAAAGCAAAAGTAAACGGAACCTGAGACAGTCGCCGTCGTGCTAGTTAAATATTGACGAAGTGTGGAGATCGGACAATACCAAGGGATGTTATAAAACCGATATTTTTGTTTATAATGTATATGATGTAACACCTACTCACAAGTTTTTATTTATTATATACCAATTAATTTTTATGCAGTGGCTGCTACCTAACCACAAAAATTAGTAATGTTTACCATTGGAGAAATTCAATTCAAAATAAGTAAAACTTTGCAAGTGTAATATTGTTCAAAGAAAAGTTTCTATTGTCTTTATATTGGGAATTTTACAAAACAATACCAATAAATAAAATATACATAAACTATAGCTCGTTGCTAATCAAAAATACATGCTTGTCAACTACAATAAAGGATGGCAATCACGGTCATTTAAGTGAACGTCATGCATTCTTTATTAAGCAAACAGATATCCTCCAACTATTATAATATGGTTTATAAAATTTGTATTAGATAAGCTAACATACATTATTTAGAATACATGCAATTATGTTGTACATTTAATTTGTATCATACGCAATAAAACTCGAAAATTAACATTTTTATTTTTATGAGAAGGTTGTCAAATACATGAAGTTTTATGTTATTAATTAATATTATTATACATAAGTAGTTTATGGTTTGTTTCCATAATTCTTTCTGTAATTAAAAGTGTTTTTGGTAACAGCGAAAGATTTACTTAAATTTATTTAAACAATTCCAAAAATTTCAGTATCGCATATTTTACTTGCTATATGTAGTATAAAAATAGAATACCTTGGATATGATAGTTTAGATTTAACACTATATATTAGATATAGAAAACGCAAGTTAAATATTTTTGATGCAACAGAGACATGTTGAAAAGTATGATCTGTGGAAAGTTTGCGAAATAAGGTGATGATTAAAAAAGATTAGCTTCCTTTTTAATTTTACAAATTAGATGACATTATTTTTCAATATCGATTCTATTGTATTGTAAATGTACTTGCCGCTACTTTCTATGTTAGACTCGTAACGAGTACAAAGTTTGTTTATAAAAACAGTCTGGTGGATTTTTTCGATTCAGGTTATAATCTTTTAACGAATTGCGTGAAGTCGGTGATTTCTCTCGAAAAACTATTTATTTTGAAATATCAAATCCTAAGTTCGAGAAAGAGTGAGATCAGACGCATGAGCAGAAACCAAAAGTATTATACGATCCTCATAATTTTCATGAAATACATCAAAAAGTTCTCTGCCATGCAGCTAATGTAGCCCTCCTATACAACTGAGTCTCAAGTAGAAGATTTTAGGCGTGGTAGAATATTCTGAATTTCACAAAAATGGAATTTTTGTTCTTTATATTGTACTAATTCATACTAACGGCATTTATATTTTAGTCACAAACAAAATAAATGTTACAATTTGGTACGCAGGCACAGCACACTAAACTACTATACGTTTTCTGTAAAATTACTTCTCTACAATTGCTTATAGCCATTCAAACATAAGAAAGACATTTACATTAATATAGCATGCGTTAGAAGATTATACATTCGAAATTAACATTAGATCATGGTAACCCACATTGAAGCACAACACTACATTATTGAGACTTTGTCCGGTCTATAATTTGCAGGAGAAACCTACTTTCTGAAACATTCTTACAGTAGACGTTGGTTAAAATTAATTTTCAAGAAAGTTAACCGGAGGCTTTTTTTTTGATATTATAGGATCTATTCGCAGAGCATTTCTGGATTCACACTGTCCTCATGCTGACCAGGTAACCAGTGCAGTATTTACCTTGTGTTATGACGCTTTCAATTCGTTTAAGTTTTTCAGTGACTTTTAACAAATCATTGTTAGTTAGTGCTGCCTTCTGAAGATTTTCTCTAAATTGACTATCAACCACTAACAAACCAGGTTTATTCGATCGTCCAATCCTGTATAAGTTAAAATAATATGTTCACCAATAAAAGTTTTTGCTTACCTTGGCACAATTTTGAATCTTTTTGACATTACACTCGAATAAACATACAATATTAATAAATTCCCACGAGCCATTCATACATACATATGTCATTTGACGTATTTATATTTTATAGACTTGTAGGTTTTTTTTTGTTGTCACGGATACCGTACTTACTACTAAAATGCCAGAATTACAGATTATGATGTTATTAAACACTAATACCTTCACTTAGAGATGATTGTCATGGGATATTCTATTTATTTTGGTAGTCATTTGTGTTAGATAGCGTGTACTAAATGTGTTAAAGTTTTCAATGAAAAAAACGAGATTGCATGAATAAGTCTGTAATGATAATAATATATTTAGTTATTTATAATATACACAATTAAAATAATAATAGCAATCGGTACAATACACTATGCTCCAGAGGTTATTACTATAAAAATACAATAAATACCATAAAGTATAATCTATAAGAACAAGGCAGTCTAATTGGAATTCGTTTTGGAATCGTTCCGAAGTGGAAATTATGGATTTTAGCAGATATGTCTTGGACGACTGAAATCCGTGCAAGTAAAATATATAAACTGAACGTATTAATATGCACAGTCGTTTGATGCATTATAACTCAAGTATTTTTTATCAATTCTACACCTCTGCAACTCACATTTCTTTAGTCAATGGCTGAAATGCCATTATATTAATTTTTGTAATAATCTATCACAGAATTTTAAAACTACGCCTTCGTTACAGTAAGTTCCTATTAAAACTTCTTCCCAGCAAGGAAAAATTAAGTTTGAGGTATAAATGGGTCATTAGGAAACCTACCAAATTTTTCGTGAAGCTTTCAGGCTGTGTTTTGGAAACTGCTTTTGTCGAAACACATCATGATAGCCTTCACTATGATGGTATATTCACTGTGGACATTGTCATTAGAAGTCAGGAACATATTTACGAAAATAGCATGCATTAACTGTAACAAATTTTCGTAAAAAAATTAACTCGGTTTTGATACAACAGACATTAGTCAATATTTCACCATAAAAAATGATCGAATTAAAATATTAGACTTTTCTCCAAAATGATGCCACTAGTCTCACTTTCTATCAAATCATCTTCTTAGATAGACTAAATTCCGGTACCAATTAGGGGGTCATTTTGAAGTTCTTTTCTTTTCCCATTTTTTCTGGCTTTAGCTAATTTTTCAATATTTTACAAGTCTAATATCCATTATAATTCACCTTACTTTCTTTACTACTTATTATTTCTTCGATCTACTTTCTGCTGAGGAAGATTACGAATAATTTTGTATGTGAGAATACCTTTCTTCTCATGAAACTTGATGTCACTGTGAATTTGTGAAGCTAAAAAAAGGTTTTGTTTAATAAACGTCCTAAATTGAAGTAATTACAAACTTGAATATTTAATGAACAAGCCCATCTAACCAAGTTTGGTCAAGCTAAACAGGCAAATAATTTCTGCTTCCTTCTATATATATATGCATAAACATAGAAACGTACATTGTTTTTCTCAATACGTTTCAAAGTAAACGCCACTAGAAAAGAATGTAGCAGCCGTTGTATTTTGGGTTGTTGAAGCATGCATACCGAGCGATACAAAATCGAAAATATGATTTCAAATTTATTCCTCTTAATTTATTTGAAGCTAGAGTTCCATCCCTTACGTTGTAGGTAAAACCTACGTTGACGTGGTATTATATGTATAAATGATTCTGATAAAGGGCGAGGATCGCTCGTGATATACCGGAGCAACACAGTACAACGTCGACGTAGGCTTTACCTTGGTGTAACAGATACTAGACTCAAATAAACTAAGGGGGATGAATGTGAAATCGTATACCGAATACTGTCAATTTTATTGAAGTCGGTATACCGGCATCAGTGCCCCACACAACAACTTTCCAATGATATTTAATTTGAAACTTGTTCTACAATAATTACGTGGTATTTGCATCGTATGTTATAGCAGTATTAGCTCTGTATTTCTAAAATAATAGATCTTGATCTGTTATTTAATCTATGCATTAGAATTTCCAGGAAATGGAAAATTAGTTCTTATTCATTACAAAAAAATCATTGCTATTTTATTCCATTATTTACCGGAAGAGCAATGTCACGGAAGCGTTTGTAAATAATTAGAGAAACAGTTTCTTCTCTTTAATATCAAAATTGATGTGTACTAGTTTTTGTTAATACAAAAAAGTATTATACAAATATATTAGCTGCCTATGTAATAGTAATAGAATAAAATATGTTACATAAATTCTAGTGTAATTGAAAATTTAGGGGCATATACTATTAACATATACAAATAAGTGTATGTTTAGTTTATAGAAACTAAAATAAATAAGACACTTAAGTAAGTCTTTCCAACGAAGTATTTATTTATATAGCAGGAATTCTAGTGGTTAGCTGCTTTTAAATTCGAAATATACCCAAGCTTCTGTAGAAAGGGAAATTTCAACTTTAATTTAAACACATATTAAAAAAAGCGGAAACTAATTTTAATTTATATGTTAATAGTTATGCAGCGTGGGACTAAAATCAAGAACGAGTTCATCCCAATTTAAAATTGTATTTCTTCAAATAGTTTCTATAAATTTACACTCCTCGCCATTTTTTCTCCGTTTTTTGTATTAATACATAGCTACTTTGATTATGTGGAGAAAATATCGAGATTTTACTATAATTACTTTGTCATGTTTATTATTCTTCCTACTTCAAACGGAATATGTGAAATATAAACATATAAGTGAGAAATCACAAAAAATATTGCATTAATTATTATGTCAATTTGAACTTTGGCCAAGTAACTATTTAGTATCATTAATGAGATGATTTTTCAAATAGATTAACGAAGAAGCAAGCTACAAAGTATAGATGATATAATTCTAGCACGTCTCTTCTGAATATACATGAGTATTTGGGGAAAAAGTGAATTTCTTACACTAAAATTTAAAGGCGTAGTACTAGCCACCTTTCCATCCTGGTGTAACGAAAACCATCACTATAACTTGTTACAGCACTGAACAGAACGACTACTGGTGTAGTAGTCGTTCTTCAGCATCTAAATAACACCAGGAATGCACATCGATGGGCATTTGAAAATCTACGACAAAGTAGGGAATCTCATGATCAAGAACGTCTCACGGCAGTTTGTCATTTACGTTTCCTAGAAAATGACCTTACAACATTACTGGATGACGCACCTCCGCACTTTAGTAGACAAGTAAGGGATTTCCTTAATCAAAATTATACGAAGCGGTGAATTGGAAGAAGGTCAGAAGTTGCGAGGCCACCAAGGTCATCAGACTTAAATCCCCAACATTGCTTGCTTTTCATGAGCAACGCTGAAAAGTTAGGTTTATGCAAAGCAGCCGGAAAACATAGAACAACTTGTTGCCAGCATTATAAATGCCGCAAAAGCTATTTGCGCTGATCCTGAGACTGTTGGAAAAGTTATTTCTTCAATTATGAGAAGAGCTAAACTATGTACACAGCAACTGGGTGAATATTTAGATCAATTAATTTAATAAGGCAAATTCATTCTATATGATTTTCATTTATCTTTTTTGCAGCAGTACATAATACATGCATTAGTAAGGTTATCCAAAACTGCAAATACTTGTAGGTCAGTTACGATACAATTTTGGGCATATGTTCATTAGATATTTTTAACTTGAAATTACTTCAGTAACACATCCTTAAGCTGCGACAATCATGTCATGGCACACCCAGTATAATATTTTCTAGCATTCTAATAGGGTTTTTTTTTTTTGGATTCGGAGAACTTTAAATTGAAATAAAACACAGAAGAATGTTTTTAATAACCATGAAATTAGCTTTATTTAAAAGATAATTTTATGGTATTAATACTTGAATATGATTTCGGGCATCATCGCGGCTGGCGCGAACATGGCGTAATCTGGAGGTCCAATTTTCACGCACTCTTCGCCGTAAATCAGGCTGTCTTTTGGAAATAATGGGTCGAATGTTGGCTTCCAAGTGCTCAATTGTTTCAGGTTTATCGGTCTAGACATACGATTTTACATATCCCCAGAGAAAATAATCTAATGGCATCAAATCGCACGAACGAGGTGGCCAGTTAACAGGTCCATTTCGTGAAATTAACCGTTCCTCAAATGTTTCTTTCAGTAAATTAATTGTATCGCGTGCTGTGTGGCAGGTAACGCTGTCCTGCTGAAACATATGTCTGCAACATTAATGCCTTGCAATTGTGACACGAAAAAGTTAGTAATCATATATCTTTACCGCTCATCGTTGTCTGTAAGATTCTGACCGTTTCGAAGACATACGGTCCAATGATTCCACCGGCCCATAAACAGCACCAAACGGTGACTTTGTCTGAACGTAATGGTGTTTCGACAATGGCTTATGCATTATCATATCTCCAAATGCTAGAATTCTATTTATTGACATAGCCATCTAATCAAAAGTGTGTTTGATCACTTAACAAAATTTTTAAATGAAATCGTGGATCAATAGCAATATTCCTTTCGGCCCATTCACAAAATCTACGGCGCGAACGATGATCGCGTGCCTTTAAGTCCTGTACAAGTTGAATCTTGTAAGCACGTAAATCAAGATTTTTCCACAAAATTTTCCATAAAGTGGATGGAAATAAGTTTAACACCCAAGTTCTCCGCCTCCAAAAAAATACTCTTTCTAATCGCTTTTAGCTTTATCATAGAATTCTTCTTTTAACAACTTTTTTAATCTAAATTTAAGGCCGTAATATTTATGTAAAATTCTACACAGATAAACCATATTAGATAATTCTTGTTATTAATACCATTTTTAGAACATGTGCTTTAAGTAACACAAACAAATACAAATAAATTATAAATAACGTAGTATAATGTTATGTAATAAACTTCAAAAGGAAAACTATCTACATAGAATTATAGAATTCTTTCTATATTTTTTCCTGATTTAATTTATTTTCTACAATGAAAACCAGATTTTTTTATTAAATATACATTGTGAAAATTAGAAACTTATATATATAAATATATATATGTATATATATATATATATATATATATATATATATATATATGTAATATATATATATATATATATATATATATATATATATATATGCAAATGGAACGGAAAAATTAATTTGACTATGAACTCCCGCAATATAATGTTTCTATTTATGTTCAACTTATTGGAAAGATTTACGAAAAGAAATAAATACCATCACTACTTATTGGATGGTTATAACCTTGACCGTGAAATGGTTTATATATAAAGTTGGTGGTACAGTGTTTTGCTGCATTAGTTACCTATCAAGTCAAACAGTATGAAGACCCTTGCATTTGTGGTATTACTTGCAGCCTTAGTTTCGTGTCAAGTAAGTGTCAAATTAATACTAAACGCATTCTCTTACAGTGTGATCATTTACTTATGGTGTCAGCCATTAATAACTTTATATATGTATGTACTCTACATATAATTACCTTCTAAGCAATTTAGTACTATAATTGTTACAATTACTTTGATTTCATAAAATTTTTGGAAATAGGGCAGTTACAAATTTAAATAGTGAATCTGAAAGGGCTAGTGAAAATAAAATTCTACTTATCGACCAATTTTCAAATTTTATTCTAATTGTTCTATAAATAATATGTGTATTATTTATAAAATAATTACAATTACAAATTATTAAGAACATAACTTTTTGCCATAAAAGATTGTTTTAAAATTAATAATGAAAAAATTAATTTAATGTTAACTGATTCAGTAATTTAATTTAAAACTATTTTAAATTAAATTAGATGAGCAAGAAGTTTATAGGCTGGATGTGACTACTTATTAGCTACTTTACATTTAGATAATGTGTAGAACAATATTTATTGATATTTGTCAGTTCTTCTTGCAGTTCTTTGAATTTATAAATTCTAAACTAAATTTAAATCATAATGTTTTTATTTTACATATTTAAATCCTTTAATAAATATTCTAATCATTCTATTGAATTCGCTGCCTCTAATTTCAGTTTTGTTTTTGTTAGTTGAGGCATGTCATGCGTCAATAACTTAAAACTAAATGTGTTAATCAATTGTACTAGTACACAATTGAGTTTTTCCACTCTTTTCTGTAATAAACATTTAGTTATTAATATTATAAATTAAGTTTTTAGAAATACATTTCATATAAATATAAAAAATATTAGAATGTTTGTTATTATTTAATATCAATGCAAAAGTAATAACTTGGAATTACGTGCTCTTAAAACAATGTATTTATCTATATTTCGGAATACTTATTGTGATAAAGGAACAGAACTACTACTTCCTTATTAATCTCGTTTAAAATATACTATTTTCATAATGTTGAATTAAGAATAAATTAATAAATATAATACAATGTCATTAATGTATACTTCCGTAAAATCGATTAAAGTGAAAACCCTGAACAATCCATATTGACTAAGTTCAATGAACCCATATATACTAATATATTGAGTAGCCTCTTAATTTTTTTTAAATAACTACCGCAACTAAGTATTTAAGTTCTCCTAAGATGTTGCTATAGAATTTTTAGGCACAATAAACGGTTGAGCACGGTAGAATGTAAATTTGATATTTTTAATAGCAGCCGTGAAAGTTTGAACAACTATTTAGGTCACTTTAGCAAATAATCGTGCAATGTTTCACAGGAAGGATAATGTTGAAAAAATTTTCGCTATTTATTACAAATTTTGAATATATTTATTTCAAAAAATGATTTTTGTGTTCGCCCGATAGTCGACGTCGACCCTGTATGAAATTATTTATGTATACTTCTGAGAAATAAATTTGTTTTATAACGTAAACATTTTAATTAATATTAAGAAAACTTTCCGACATACTTTTTCTAAAACTTCCACCAACTTTAGTTAATATTTATTTGTACTTTAGAGACAGTTTTATTAAATAGTTTTTCCATTGCCATTTTACATTAGTATAGAAATTATAAACAAAAATCTCTGACTGATCATATAGCTCATATAAACAAAAATAAATTATCAAATGAAACTAAAAGCTGAAGTCTCATTGAAAGATACAGATAAGATAAAAATATATTTTTGGAATATTTATCAGTTTTTAATAATTTAAAGATATGCAAATTAAATCGTAAGCTCTTAAAAATTTGTTTCGAATAGTTGCGTTATTTTTGCCACATAAATTATTTGAACAGCTTTGAGAATTATATTTTCAAATATATAGAAACGATACTTTGCAAGATGCACTTTTACTTTTTTATAGTATTTCAAATGAAATTATGTTCAATTATGACTTAAATTCTATTGCTGGGAATTATTAAATTAAAAATACATAATTAAGTAAGATGTGAACACATAGAACTAAGATAAAATTAGATCTCAAACACTAATATATACGTATATATATATATATATATATATACGTACACATATGTATATATATGTATACATATAGATAACCGGTTTTGCCAGTGTACAGTAGCTCATCCTGCACGAGTCGGGCGGAATGATTTTATTCACATCTATATCGCGCAATTGCGTACTAGTTCACTCGAATGGCTTCTAGAATATGAATCGCTAGTTCAACTAACCGTACACAGGTGAGCGAAAACGTAGACGGATAAACAGGTTACAAAGAATACACCAAATTATTAAATATATTCTCGGTATCTGGATTTAATATACACTGGCAGTTCCGTAAACTAAGCTGTTTGCAATGTAAATTTGATTCGAGGAACGGGATTGCTGACAGTACATTGAATCAGCGAAAGAAAAAATTAAAAAATATATATTTAAAACATTTAATCATACGCAAAACTAGTTTTCACATAGTTTTTCAACATAATTAAGCGTTCCAATACATAACGAGAGGAGTTCATCTTAATAGAACAAGGCGAACAAAATATCGTATGCTACATCCAAATTTTTACATAGATCAAATTACTATTAGCCAGAAAAGAATATAGAGTTACAATTATTATGTAGAATCCTACATAACACACACATACTAAACCGAGGTAGTACTAAAACAAAATCACAGCCATACACAAAGCAATAGTATTAACATAACAGACGACAAATATACACTTTTAAATCTAAAACAGTAACACTTGGAAGAAAAAATTAAATCATAAACACGTAGCAAAAGATATATCATGTAAGACAAGTATAAATTAAAAATTATGATGGCTAAAATTTGTCTTGCCAATAAAAAATGATCGCTAAAAAATACATCATTAAAGAACCTTTATAAAATGGCAATTGCAGACAATATTATCAATCCAAAGAAATAATATAATGTATAATAGGAGGGTGTAAACTACAATATTTGCAAAAAGACACAATTTTGTAACAAAAATTATATACCAAGAACTGCACTTAAAAATATTAACTCATGAAAACCAACACAATCATTAAAAATACACCTCTAAGAGTAACCTTAACAATAATGATTATAGGCTATATTGCGACAGAAAAATACATACAGACAGGCAAATTACAAGTAACAGGGCAAAAAAACTTACTGGGATATTAAATGATACAAACGTTACAAAAAAAAGAACAAGCAAAAATAGTAAAATATACACCACTTGCAAACGAATTAGGTGAACTTTGGAATTAAGAAACAGTAACAATAGTAGTGATTGCTATATCAGTAGCATGTATTAGAGGAAAGCAATTTCTCAGTCATGTACAAAGTCTAGACACAAATACAAACAAATATTCAAAAAGTAGTCGTTATAAAAAGAACAGAAAAGAATATGTAGTCAGAGAATTTCTCAATCATCAATAGATATCATAAACTGACCAATATCAGTTATTCGATCAACTTCCACGTAGTCTTCCTAAACATTATAAAACTAGAAAATATCGTTTTATAATAAATAAAACAAACCCACAAATTAGATGAACTGAGTGAAAAGTTTCCCAGCTTTAGGCTGAGTGGGAGTGAGAAAAATCTTCTCCACAATGATAGTTCATGGCCTACATATGACCTAACAGCTTAACACCAATTGCAAAAGACATTGGCAAGCCATGGTCTATTATTATAATCACGCTCGGGGGCCACCTAAGATCTTCGGATGTCGGCATTTATCTTAACCAACAAGAGGGACCCCAAAAGATTATTGCTGGCGACGGCGGCCGTCAAGCTAGTAACTTGATACAGAGATATTAACTGTCAGGAATATTCCAGTAATAAAATAATTATTTAATATGACTACTTATGTATTTTAATATGAACTTTTCATTTGTATAGTTTGTATGCCATTTAAAATTGCATACGACATCTGAAATAATAGTATCCTCATACATTGGTTGAAATTCGAAAGATGCTATAGCTCTTATCGTGTAACTAAGTTTGTTCTTTTATTAACGTGCAAATAAACTCTTAATATTTATAATTAAGAAATAAATTTAAAAAATTATTAGTTTACTTATTTATGTTAAGACTTATAACAACTAGTAAATTAAATTATATTATCAAAAGTATTTTACAACAAAAACGAATTTTACAAATATTTTTTTATTACACTAAGCTTATGTAAACATTCAAAATATTAACAAAAACTTCACTTTCACTCACAGATATATATATAAGCAATTTTTTAAACTGCGTTTTTGTTTACAATTATATTATAAATTTGTAGTGAAAAGAACATATAGTAAATTACCGAAATAATGAATTAATTTTATAAGGAAAAATAGTTTTATTCTTATTATTTATTTACTACATCGCATACATACAGTATGCCTATCTACACAAAATATGTACATAAAAAAATCTATTTATAAACACAAATACAGTCTAAACAGTAACAAAATAAATGCAACAGCCTTAACCAATCATCATTAAAAGAAAACACATAAATTCGACTTTGACAACATAAATCCCTAAAATAGAAAACAATTACAATAAACGTATAGTTAAGGAAATGATATACATAAAAAGGATCCAAACACAATAAATGATTGAAGAGAAATTTTCAATCTTAATAACATTTACGATCACCTAATTCTTGGAAAATGAATTGGCTGCATATCCCTATATATACAAACATACCATCAACGTAAATTTAAAAAAGCTTGTGTGATTGTAAATTTACGGTACTAAACAGAAAAAATATATATAATAAAATAAAAAATGTAAGTACTCACAAAAAGAAACATCAAATAAATATATGTAATTATAAAATGTATTGCAGGTTCAAATAAATAACTTGAATACGAAATACAAAAAAATAAAATTTATATTAAAAGAATGGATAAGAATATTTTAATCCCGTTTGATTAAAAAATATATTTATATATTTTCTTTAGCAATATGAGGAGGAAATCTTATAACGAGCATATTGGTATTTCTATTACGTTAGTTTCTAAACGATCCATATTAGACTTACGTAATTCATGGTTAGGTTCTCTTTCGATGTCGAATTAACGCTGCTATTCTTGTTAAAGCATTCAGAAATGTACGCGCAGTATTTATTTTAAGAAACCGAGACATGAACAGTAATTATACGTTCATATCTTTACTTTTACTCTTTCCACAATATACATTAGATTCAACATGAACAACATAATAAATATTACTTTCACAAAATGCATAGTTTATGCAATGGTTATGTGAGTTTCGAACGTAACCAGAATTAAGCAAATGAAATGTGATCAATTATTTATTCGTTGTAAATTAATAGGATCAATATCACCTCTAAACTACACGAACTGATTTTATGTGAAAATAAAAAACTGTATTCCATTAAAGTTCATAGTTTGCATGACAAATTTTCGAGCCCCTTTAATAAGGTAGTATTACTTTTTTAGTCACGAAAACATATTACGTGTATAGTTATACTCGATGCATGTTATCAAATCTCAAGATCTATAATGAATTAGAAGTGGAAGTTAATTGTACTATATTACTAATTAATAGCTTTTATACAATCGCTTATGAAATAATTATCGGCGATAATAAAGAATCGTGTATATGCAGTATTTCTGTAATAATTTATAGTTACTTGAAAGGTAACCATACAGATTTAATTGGGCACCATTATAAGAATGAAATATTGCTTTTGTAAAAAATAATTCTTAAATAAATAGCTTTTTGTTCTTATTGGATGTTTAATGTTTTATTTAAAACAAATATTATACATGTGATATATTTAATGAGAAAACAAGTATATGTAATTAAATTTGCTCGAAATTATAAAAGAACAAATGCATTACATTAATTAATTGGCTACTGGGAGGTGTTTTCTGAAAATTTTTAGTAGTAGGTCATAAATCCCGACAAATTAATTTACACTGAAACATAAGGAGATATTTCTTTATTTATTTATTATATTAGAATATAAAATATTAGAGTAAAAACAAACTTTTGGACATTTTGGAATCTTTTTCACATAATTGAAATGTTTGAATATTTTACGGTACATTCCTGGTATATCTTGTGAGATCATGTTTGGTATTAGTGCATGTACAACTTCTAGGTAAGCTTTGTGACTACTTTGATGAAAGATTCTATGCTCTGATTCTAGTATAATTTATTGTTCTACCACACTTTCGTATTAATTTAGAATTTTAGCGTTTTACGAAATAAATGCGTTTGGGCGTATATATTTTAACAATGCACATTTTTTTCCTCATCAAAATTTAGTGATAACTTTTGGAAACAATAGCCCTTCACTACCTACAGTTAGTTACTGATTTCCTGAATTCATACATGGAAGGTATACATTAGCAGATGAAGCAAATCTTAAACGACGCAGTAGAAAACATTTTTTTATACAAAAAAGCTACTTAAAGGTAATCGAGACTTAAAAAGAATGAGGCACCGGATTATTTACAGTAGATATTATTTTACGGAAATAACTGAGTGTAAAGAAGCTGGTAAATCAGTCGATTCTACATTTGTCAGAATTAAAACAAATTAAAGCAGACTTATGCAGGCTTATGTTAAAAAAGCATTATGGAAGATCTTCGAAGAAGGTGTTAAATCATTACGTGCGATTAATCTTGGATATACAATTATCACCCGTAGACAAAACAGTAATCACTTCCTTATGTTAATCATTGAAGCCAAAACGCACACTGTGTGCGTTTTGGCTATATGATGATACAAATCGTGTGCGAAATTTTTTTCGTACGGGTATTTTGCCGTAGTTTTCCAGGTGCGACACTGTTTAATTGTCTGCTGATGATGACAACTTAGTTGTGGAAATACGTATACAGAATACGAAAATTAATGTGGAAAAAGGTTTTATATCAACCTTCAGTGATTAAGTTAATCAACCACAGGCTCCATCAAAATTAGCTCATTATGTGTTTAAAAATGAGGAAGCGAAGAAGAATAATTTGGGTTACAAAATACAGAGGAAAAAATAATTGCTTCGAAGATCGTAAAATCTGTAAATGCCGATTGATATACGGAAGTTTGTCCTCTTCAGTTATATGATTACCCAGAATCTAGTTCATATTGAATTTTATATTACGTTATGGAAACGCAATTCCAACTGACCAAATGTTGCCTTCAATAATTTCCATATCGTTAATTAAAATTGTTGCCTGTTACTAAATCTCACTGATGACTTGCCAACAAAAATGTTGTTTGCTTGTTTCGGGAAATTATTCTAAATAATGAATGAAAGATAAAACTATAAAATTTCTTACTTAAAAAATCACACATTTTTTTGTAAACAAACTCTCGTACATATGCAAAACCAAACAAAAATCTCATAGGCGATCAAAAACTATATTTAACTTAATTAAAAATCTGGAACTGAATCACTAGATATGTTAAGATTTTCCACTATATTACTGGTGTGTTTTTTTATATATTAATGAACATCATTACTTGTAATTTAGCAAATAGAAGACATATATGCATCAATATCTATATCTATACTCAAAAAACAAGAAAATGTCGTTGCACGTGGTCCCAAACAGAATCGTTGAGACCATGTTTTTTTTTTTGAATAATGTCTGATGCAAGTAAAAAGTTACTTCATGAAATTTCAATTTTTTATTACTAAGAACAGTTCTATTGTGTTGTTTTGATAATTTCTTACATTAGCAATAAAAGTTATTTAATATATATATATATATATATATATATATATAGTTAATAATTCAACTTTAAGGAAAACATTGCACTTCAACAAACTAGCAGTAGAATTACAAATTTTTCTATTATGTAGTTCTTTGAAATCGGTAGTCATACAGAATTAGGCAAAGAAACAATAATGAAACCTTCGTCATAATTTACTTTTGAAGCTTATAGATTAGTTCAAATCAAATTCGTAACGGTGAATGCAAAGACGTTGAAAGCTGTGGTTTCATAGACATTCAAACAGATAATAAAAACCTCTTACCACAGTAGTATTTACTGTAGGGAACGCTTTAACATTGTATTTTCTTCCTACCGAAGATCACAACTTAGTTGTCATTCACATACACATGCCCGTTTTGTGTGAAGGTTTAGTATAGTGTTCGGCAGTTTTTATGTGTATCTTTACATTATTACATGTTTCAGCACTGTGTTTCTTTCCTACTAAATATTACAACTAAGCTGCCGAAATGCATATCACTTAAGGTATTATAAGGGGTTTATATTGCCTGCTTTCGTAATGGTGACTCCCTCTTAAATCTAGTATTCACTGAAACAAACTTATGCAATTTCTCAAGTTTTCTGCCGATTGTTGTTACTAATACATTTTACAAATCGATGGTCCTAAATATTAATACAGGAACGTCTTTAAAAGTATTTCACAGTAAACGACTCTCTACCTACATTTTCATGAAAATTCTCGTATGATGAATAATAACAGTACAATATTATCGGAAAAATGAAAATTGTTTGTTGCATGGCTCACTGTCAAAAATATTATATATAAAATCAGCGCCGCAGTTCCAGGAAAACAACATGGTGTAGTTGCAAATCTTTCCCCATTACTTCTCATTCATTGCCGCCTACTGGACCTGCCCTTTTTTCTTCTTCAGGAAATATCGTTCATTAAAACCTATTTTGTTAATCTGTCCTGCTGTAATCCAGTTACATATCCCAGCCATCTCATACCCAGAATTAACCTACTTTCTTCTCACTATATACAATATTTTCCTTAAAACTTCTTTCAAACATTTCCAGAGATAATTTTTCCTCTAAATTTATCTTCCTTGTTTCGCTACCGTCGCTACTGCTGACCTTATTATCGTTTTATCCACAGAATATAAAAGCACTGGAAAATGGAACAGAATGTCGTACAATAATTAGCACTCGAATCTTGTTTAAAAATAAACAAAATACAAATTTAGAATTTTATACGCCGGCATCTGATAAAACTGTTTATTAAAATAAAAGATTGCAGTACTTTATAAGAATGATGACTGCATCATAAAATGAAAAAAGGGAAAATAAACAACCATCACTTTCGTTTTATAGAAACTTCTTTTTTAAAATATTTTAAAGTTATTTAGAACATCGTTTTGTACCTTTCAATTTCCATCGAGCAAAGGTTTTTAAGGAATTCTGTTATGTCTCAATGGATCTTAAAAAATAATAACACGCTAAATATTACATCAGATTTTAAAATTAATTTTACATGTCAGAGTTACGAAAACGCTGTTACCTATTTCGACGTAATTTTGTTTATAAATTTATTACATTATAAAAGACGTATAATAGATAATTCATTAAGTAAATACTACCGATGTATACGTTTGTAACACATGGATCAATAAGTCCCGAGACTAACAATGAAAACAACATTTTTTTTGTAAAATTTTTTTTTATTCATCAACATAATCACCTTTTAGGGTGATACAATGGTTCCAACGCTTTTCCAATTTTTCAATACCATGTTTATAAAAAAATTTATCTTTCCCTTCAAAATAAGCTTCAGTTTCAGCGATGACCTCCTCATTTGAGCCAAATCTTTTTCCCTGGTGCATTTTTTTAAGATCAGCAAAGAGCCAGTAGTCACTGGGGGCTAAATCTGGCGAATATGGGGGGGTGGGGAAGCAGATCAAAACCCAATTCGTTCAATTTTGCCGTTGTTTTCATCGACTTGTGGCAGGGTGCATTGTCTTGGTGAAAAAGGATTTTTTTTCTCTGCATGTGCGGTCGTTTTTTGCGATTTCCTCCTTCAAACGCACCAGTAAGTCAATATAATAATCACTGTTGATCGATTTACCTTTTCGAGGTAGTCAATGAAAATCACGCCATGTGTATCCCAAAAAACTGACGCCAGGACTTTGTCAGCTGACTGCTGCGTTTTGTTTCGGACGGCTTTCGCCAGCTACTCAGATGACTGCCGCTTCGAAATTAGTGATGTATCCATGTTTCGTCCATGGTCACGTAACGACGCATTTTTTTGTTGCGAGTAAAAGATAAACAGCTTTCTGAATCATCGACTCGTTGCTGTTTTTGTTCCATCGAGAGCAATCGCGGCACCCACTTGGAAAAAACCTTTTTCATGCTCAATTTTTCATGAAGGATAGTAAATACACTTCCATATGATATCTGTGTCATCTCAGCAATCTCACGGAGCTTCACTTTACGATCTTTTATAATTTTTGTCACTTCACTCACATTTTCCTGTAACGGCTTCCACAGGTCTACCCGAGCGTTCCGCGTCATTTGTGTCGGTACGACCACGTTTATCGACAAACCACCGACAAATCGTTGCTTTTGATGGACAAGAGTCCGGGTAACATTTTTCAATCCATTGTTTTGCTTGCGTGGTGTTTTTACCCATTATGTTTTATCAGAACACGAACCTCGGTTTTTTCCATTGTTTAAACAAACTACAAAACGACTTTACTCCAACCTCGATAACTCAGCTGTTTCTGGTCCGATCGACTTAAAATTTTGACACGTTTCAAGCAAAGGTTAGTACTCTAGAAAGACGTGACGTCTATGGGTTAGTCTCGGGACTTATTGATCCATGTGTTAATACCCTATAATTCAACTGAGATTGATGGAGTTTTAATATTTGTGCTGTGATCAATTAATCTTAGTTTGACGTTTAAATTAATTTAGTTACCATACTATCCTTACTTCAATCTAAATATTTTTTTCTAGTATTTAAGATTCTCTAGATGAATTAAGGAAGCAGGATATATTTACTTATTTAGAACGCGTTCACTTCAATCAATTAATTAAAAGAATTAAATAAAAAAAACTGTTAGTAAATTCTTTCATTATTATTTTCAATTTTTTATTTAATATTAATATCAGCTAAATTACGAGAAAAGATAAATTCAATTTAATTTGGTAAAGTCGTGTTTAATTTTCTGACAATTAGAACCCATATAAACATAGGAGTCGTGTTTCAACGAATTTTTTATAACCAATATTTAATATCTATGTCTAGCTTTTCATTTCTCTTATTCACTGATACGCTCGAAATCTACATACCCATTTACCCCATCACATGATCGCCACAGCTTAAGGATGTTTGCTGAAGCAATTTCAAATTAAAAATGTGTAACATATGTTCAAAACTCTATCGTACCTCAGCTACAAGCATTGGAAGTCATTACCGCCGTTGATTTCGTTGTTATCAAAAAGTCGATTATTCTGACAGTAAAAGTCAATTAACTTAATTTAAAGCGTTTATTTTCTCTTGTTACATTAAAATACTCTTAAAAGTATGTTAATTTTTTCTAATGAAAAATACGCTGATAATCACTTTATTTATGGATTGTGTAAAGGAAGTGCACGAACAATAGTTAACGAATATCGTCGGTGATTTTCCACTCGAAAAGTGTCTTATAGGGTTGATTTTAACAGTTTCTGCCGATGCTGCAAAGGAACAGGCAAGTTTCGTGCAGCTACTGAACGGCTCGTGCGACAAAAACTTGCTCAAGAAGAAGTAACACTTAGTCTATTAGTGTCCGAAGAATAGCCAGTATAGAGAACTTTGCACAACTTCGGTTTGCATCCGTACCATATCTTACCTGTACAAACTTTAAAACCTGGCGATTGCGCGTCAAGACTTGACTTTAGTCCCTAGTTAGTGAGAAGTTGAAAACTTTGTAGAAAACATTATTCAGTGATGAAGCCTTCTTCACCAGAAACGACATCAATAACACCATGTCTCCACATTGTAGGGCACTTAAAAATCCACGATGAACTGGGAATCCTATTTTCAAAAAAGATTTTCGGTGAATGTTTGGTGTGGTATTATTGACGACCATCTTATTGGTCCATTTATAATTGAAGAAGGTCTCACGCCAGTTCGTTATTTACATTTACTGGAAAATTACCTTACAACATTACTGGATTATGTTCCTCTTAATATAAGACGACTAATGTGGATACAGCACGATAGCGCACCTCTGCACTTCAGCAGACAAGTAACAGATTTTCTTCGGTGGATTTGAGAAAGTTCAGCAGTTGCTTGACACCAGATTTAAATCCGTAACATTATTTTGTATGAGAAAGGCTGAAAAATTTGGTTTATGCAGAACAACTTGAAAAAAACTTATTACCAGAATTATGAATACCGCAGAAATTATTCGTGCTGATCCAGAAACTCTTAGCAGAGTGACCTCTTCAATTCTAAGTAGAGCTAGATTATTTATACAGAAATTGAGTGGATATTTTGAACAACTAATTCAATATAATAGCTTCTTTTTATATGATTTCCATTGACATTTTTTTGCAACGGTACATAATACCTGCATTGGTAGGGTTATCTAAAACTACAAGTGCTTGTGGGTCAGTTACGATACAGTTTTGGGCATATGTTCATTAGACATTCTCAACTTGGAATTACCACAGTAACACAAACTTAAGCCGTGGCAATCATATCATGGGACACCTGGTACATTAATTTGCTGTTTTAAGTCACAATAATACTATATTGAATTGTTTTGTAAAATTCCACATATCGCACCATCAGCTAGATTATTATTTGAAGTGGCATCTAATTTTAATATAAAATTAAAAAATATTAATAATATTTTCGAAGTTAAACTTTGTGTTACAGTTCGTATATATGATACAACGGAAATAACTAATATAAAAGTTAGGATACAATTGAAGTAGATTTTGATTGTCAACACATTCTACAGTTATAATGAATACACATATACGTGATCTTTTCCGTTTCTTCTTATTTTATTTCGTGTAAAATGTATAAAATTAATCGGAGTTTTGAGTTTAGAAATGTTATAATACATAAATACTTTCCCATGCACAAACTCACCCTTCACGTTCTCAAAAGTATCAAATATTGAAATAAAAAAAAATTACAAGCATAGATTGGTATCAGAAGATGGCGCTACGTATTGATGCTGATCAGTTATCTTAAAAGCGCTACTCTTGTAAAACTACTATTAAATTTTCAAGTAGATTGTGTATGAACACACACCGTTACTATTGATCCAAATAAGCAATTCTTGCATTTCCTTAATAATGAATAAAATCAGTTCCGTGTAGTGATAAAGCATTCCTTTTAGAAAGGCATAAATGCTAAATAAATAAAACCAGAGTTGGACGAAGTCCATGGTGAATCTTTCTATTGATATGCAACAGTTTCAAATTAAGTTGCTGAACTTAAACACAGTAAAAGTAGCATAAAGGATGCACTACGTTTTGGCGTTTGGCAATTACCAATGAAAAGCAATTGACAATGTCAATTAAATCATGATAAATAATTGTCGGTAATATTGAGAGAGATAGCAAAGTTGATAGCATTTCATACGCCCGTATAAAGAAATCTTAGTGTTATATGAATGCCGCGTTTGCTAACAATTCGACAAATGCGAATGAGAATTACGAGTATCATTTCAAAGTAATCGATATTCGGTTCATTTTATAACTGTCAAAGAAACGTGAGTACATCACTATACTACAGCAAAACGTGGTTAGCCAACTCCCAAAATATCTAAAACAATTCCGTCTGCTGGAAAAGTGATGATTTCCCTCTTCTGGAATTTCAGAAAAATATTTTTTATTGAATTCTTGCAATTTGAGACGACAAAAACAAAGTTAAAACGCATTTGGTAGTCTTGTACCATTAGGAAACGCCACGTCCAACAAATTGGCAATTGCGATGGTTAAACTGCATGAATTACGATTCCGGTTAATAGAACATAACACAACGTGTTCATCAGACTTGGCTCCGTCGGATTCGTTCTTTATTTCTTCTAAAGAAATAATTGTCTGAAAAGAAATTCTCATCGAATGCTGGAATCGTCGAAACTGCAAATGGATTTCGAATTATTTACTTAATTTAAATATCTCTTATTCTCTTTTTGAAGTGTGTAAATGTGAGGAGTTTAAGAGAGACAGTATAAAAAGATTCGATTTTCTCCAACAATTTGTTTTTTTGTCTCGCTCTAAAGAAATTTCGATCTATCCTCGTATTAGGGCATGATTCACCAAGTTTTCTGATTGTGTGAAATGTCGTTCTAAATATATTGTTGTGCATATGCAGAAAAATCAAATAATCCAAAGTTGAGAGATCTGCAGTCCTTGCAGGGACTCCATCAATTATTAAAAAGCTTTTCCAAATAAGTGTGTGTTTATTGAATCATATGTACCGGAGCACTGTTTTGTTAAAGAAAATCATAACTTCATTATCACGTAGATGATTAATAATGGGGTCTAACGATTCATTTTGGTATCTTTTAGGCGTTTATTGTTCCGTCAATATTTATAGGTCCAATAACTCATCTAATACTACTAACCAAACAGCAATTTTTCATGTATCTAATAGTGTCTTTCCAAATTCATAAGGATTTTGTACCGACCATATTCTCATATTTTGTTTGATGAGATATATTGTACGATTAAATCAGTTCTCATTAGAAAAGAAAAGCATGTGAGGGGATTCTACATTGTTAGAGTGAAAATATGTATTATGAATATTGAAACAAATAAATACATATATTTCTAATAATGATATTTATTAGAAGTATTACATATATTAAATATGTATTTTTGAAAAAAAGAAAGGCAAAAATAATGTAGCTCCACATTATATTTTTGCCTAGATATTTCTACCTTTTGGATGTGATTCACAACAAGTGATTTATTTAAAACGTAAAAAGAAAAAGATCAGCCTATTTTCACAAGATAATTAATATTCTATCACATTCTATACATTTAGGAAACTACCGTAAATATTGACTTTCCCTTGATCCATCGTTTAGAAAAACATAACATAGAACAACATACAGATTTTATAAGCAAATTCTAAAATTTAAGTTCTTGAAGGGTATTTATTATTTCTAACACATAATGAATGACCATCAATCAATGCTCATGCTGTAGGAAAAGCAGCAATTTAAATCTTTCATTATTATTTTGTTTCCTCCAAACATTTTGCTAATAAATCTTTAGAAAAAACGCCATTTACATCAGGAATCATATCCTGATGGAGAAAGTAAATGTATTGAATTTGAATTTGCAAATAGTCTATGATAATATGTTGATAATATTTCATTTAGTATATCGTAAACAGAATTTATAATTTAATATGTAGTTTGTTCTCGTTTTCACTTTATCACTTAGTTTTTCAAGCCTTTTCCTTCCAGCGGTTGGAAAATTTTTTTTTAATTTTAAAGACTTGTGTCCATTTTTTTGCACATGGCCAACACAATTTTTTATAATTTTTTATTTTACGTCCAATAAGATTTTGAACATTTTGGTATCCCCGTCAACGATATATGTACTGTCAATATTTGCTGATATAAATTCGATAAATACATGAATTTAAATTTTCATCTTCCTTAGCATATATTTAATATAATAAACTTTCAAAATATTTGCAAAATAAAAATCGATTATTTTTGTCAATCACTGCCGTATGAAAAACGTCATTATTTAAATTATCTAGAAACCACTGGCTTACACAATGTGTATTATTATAATCAACGGGAATAAGTTCGCATAGTTTAAGTTTTATTCGGTTATTTGTAATTTTAAGCTTTTCTTTAAATAGCGTTGCATATTCCAACTGGAAACCGATATTCTTGTAGCTGTTTGTTTCAATCGATCTCAAACATCTTCAATAAAGTCTGCAATGTAGAAGAGTACCTAAATAAATTTTAGTTGCTACGCTCCCAGATAAACGAATTACTACCTTCAATACACAAAATTTGTCAAACAAACAATAATCTGGCTAACTAGGTGATCGATCGACCGTGATTGCAAGACTAAGTAATCGTTCATCAAAATACAGCATAATTTTACTACCCATTTTCTAATCTTCCAGTATAATTCAACTCAAAAATTAGCAACACAAACATTTTGTGTTAACATAGATCTTAATTTAACGTTGTTAGGCAACTGCTTCTCAAGATTAACGCCGCGAACGATATTCGCAAAAACTGTATAATAACGGAGCGTACAAACCAATTATTTGCTGAAAATCTAATCGTTTCGGAACTTACGAAACGGAGTCTGTGTATTTTCTATACCGTTGTAATTTTATACTTTTGGATAAAATTGGTTTGACTTCGGGGATATTAATTACATTAAGTGTGTGAATTTGTCATTCGCTTTGGGGGTAGCTCTTCAATTGAAGTGGTCTCGAAAAGCTTTCCCTTAATGTTCGTTACAGCTATTATAACTCACGATAAATAAATACACAAAAATGTTTTCTGCACTTATAACATACTAATGCCTTAATTTTATTATGAGTAAAGTGTTTAAAAATACATATTTTCAGAAATAAGCTTCATAAATGAACAGCGAGCATGCAAAGCTAAATATAAGCCGAACTGGAGTGCTTTATTGATCTACAAGTTTATTTCTCACAAATAATAAACACTGTTATCCGATCATTTACATGTAGACTCGAATAACGTTTTCTCTTTTAAGTGTTCTCGATAGCTTTATTTCTACTTGTGGATTGGTAATTTGCTTTTACTACCAAACAAATTGCCAATGCTCTTGAAATTCTACCGCTAATATTTTGTGAAAAGGTTTCGTTAATCTTTAGTGCTCTAATTTTATTTCTTCCATGTACATGTTTCAAATTGGTTAGTCTGTCTGACACTAAAACTACTTTTGTGTACAATTCTAACCCTTGGTTATAAATATAAAATAGAGACTGTAGTATTTGTTTATATAATTAGTCAATTACAAATAGTTATAAATTTAAACCCAAGTTAGCTCCATTAAGCTCGTTAGATAAGTTGAACTGATACATTTTACGAACTACATAATAATATAATCAATAAACATGATATAATACATAAATTTTCAATAGCTTCATTTATAAAAGAACTATGTACCAATTCTACATAATAATTAATTAGACTCAAATGAGCTCAATTAAAAAATAGCCAACTAATAAAATTTGCTTTCAACTTTTTAATTTTAAAAATATGTATTGTATATATAATCTATCCCACTTTTACATGTATTAACTGCATTAACACTACTTTCAAGAACACGAACAAAAGAAGCTAAAGAAATTCCAAATTGCCTCGCTTTTAAAGATGTTTACTACCTTCAAAATATACTAGATGTAATACAAAGGAAATTACAAAAAATTTACAATAGTACTTAAATTTCTATCAAATTCTATACACTTGCCCATTCTTCGAAATCAATCGTCAAACCAATACTTCCATATTTCTTCTGAAAGTTGAACATACTCGTCGTCCCACTCCATAAGAAAATCCTCCTCGTTGAAGCCTCTCCTTGAACATGTTCTTCGCAATAGAGAAATAAAGTAAAGTCGCACTTTCAACCCGGTTCTTGTTAGATACTAGAAGTTGCAACGATGAGTCAAAGCATCGCTATTATGAATAACGGATGTTTTCAAGTGCTTGAACAACTCTAGGTATGCACTTATCGGCGGTAACTGTCTTGTGTTTCTGGCTGTCACGCACTACACTCCTGTCACAGCAAAGAAAACGAACATAGAAATAGAGATAATTACTGTAAACCACTGACTAATTCCTGAATTTTGATAAATACGATCGCAGATTTGTAGATAAGTGCGTCACATTGACGGAAAAGCACTTCCTTCTTTAGCAAACGATGCCGTCTCTTTTCAAAAATCTGTCACTTAATTGAGTATAATAATCGGCATTTATTATTTTCCCCTTTCTCAAGTCATCGACGAATTAAATTTTATGAGAATCCCAAAACAGAGTATAACCTTTCCTGTTGACAAAACCAACCGTTTTGTTTTCTTTGATAGCGGAGAACTTTTATACGCTCGTTATTTTAAATATTCGTTGATTTCAGCAATGTAATGGTGTATGCAGATTTCACATCGGCATTGAAATGACGCAAAAAGTTCTTTAGATTGCGAAGAAAACGTGCCAAAAGTCACAATAAACACACAAATATATCCAAACTACTTTTCCATTTCCAATTCTTCTGTTAAAGTTCTGTTCAAACTGTCATTTGAAGTACCTACCAATGTCTACTATCTTACACACTTTTACTTGATGGCCATCTAATACGAAACAGTGGACTTTTTCTTGTTCAAAATAGCAAACATTTCTGGAATCCATTGTGGAGGTCATCCTTTGTGATCACACGAAAACGTTTAAATTCAGAAACCCAGCTTTTAGGAATTAAAAACGATGGAGCGGATTCTAATAGTGTCGAGGTGCTACTTTTATTTATATTGGTCTTAAGCCTTTTGAATGAAAGTACTTTAGCACTACTTAACCTAATAAATAATTGTTCTATGGAATCGTAAAGATAATCCCGCAAACGTCGTGCTGTCTCTGCTTTAAAGCACTTAGTTATTAAACCAACCGCGTACAAATTGTCGGTGCATGAATACTCAGTTATTCTTGCCTTATAATAACCTTACATACCTGACTCGGACCTATTCTCGACAGCATCAATATTCTCCTCGATAACGAACTGTAGGAGATCCTGATCTTGAAGCATCATTCAAATCTAAATTTCTACTCTGGAGTTTCTTACGGCACTAGAATATGATCGTACGATATAGGCAATCATCTTCTAGTACAGGAGTCATTTTCTTTAAATTATCCAGTACTCCGTTTTTGACAAATGACACATTCACACTTTGGGAGCAACTAGCACGGAAGATTAAGCTACAGGTTAAGTTAGAAGAAGTTCCAACCTACAATGAACTTGCCACAGCGTTGAGCTAAACTGCGACACTTTTATGGTGTCTTATGTGAAATATATTCCTACTTATACATATATTATTATAAGTAGTAAGATAATTTTTTAACACTATAATTCAATACTTGCTATATTGTTTTAACATAATCTAGCTTTTAATATTTCATACAATAAGAAATCTCTTTTTGAGATCTATTCGTTTGATAATACTTCTTTAAAAATGCTTTAAAAGCTATTGTTACATCTACATTTTAGTAGTACATTAAGTCGAATGTCTAGATTAGCAGTTATAGTACTGCTAATCTAGCAGTACTAACATAGTTTTCGAGCAAGTTAAAAGAAACATTAAAATAAGTAAAGCCCTAAAAATGCAATTAATATAAGTAATCTTCATTTTTTTTGTAAGGATTCCGTCGAAGAAAGAGCGGAACGTGTACGCAAATACCGTGAAGAATGTGTTCAAGAAACTAAAGTCGATTCAGCACTTATAGATAAGGCAGACGCAGGTGATTTTGCAGATACCAGAGAACTCAAGTGTTTCGCTAAATGCTTTTATACGAAAGCCGGCTTTTTCACAGAAAAAGGTGAATTGTTGTTAGATGTCGTCAAGACGAAAATTCCACCAGAACATGATCGCGAAAAGGCCTTGGCGATTATCGAGCTGTGTAAAGATCTGAAGGGATCGGATGTTTGTGAAACAGCTTACGCAATTCACAAGTGTTATTTCCAGAATGCCCATGCGGCTCAACTGCACAAGAATTAAGTACATATATGATTAATATTATTAGTATTTTTTATTTTTAAATTTCTTGTCAGATACTAATTTAAACATTTTAAAATTTGAAATTGTATTTAAAAACAGAGAATTTCATCTAACATTTTGTTACCATGTAATAAAATAGTAACTATTTATTTAAGTGTAGAAGCTATTTGTGATATTACAAAATAAACTTATGAAAACGTTGAAAGGCTTGTCTTATTAATATGTACATATGTATATGTACGCATATATTGCTTCGAGTCATATAAATCTTGTTAAAAGAAACTATCTTAATTTTCCAGCAGTCAACAGCATACCAGGATACTTAATGATTTTAAAATTAGTATGACTTTTATGTACATCATATAACAGTGTTTTGTTCGCGTCATTTTTTTTGTCTCATACACCTTTAACCAATTTCTACTAATAAACCAGTTGGAAAATTTCGAACTTTTTATCCAACCATTTGTGGATATTGACTAAGCTGTATCTGTATAAGACCTCAATATCTACTTAGCCCACATTGTCGCACTTTTAAGACAATAAAATGTGATAACTATATTACATCAGATATTATACAGGCTAGGAGATTTCCTGACTTACTTCGGGATTCACTAATGGCCCTTGAGAGTACTTTCCTCCATTCTCCAATAACCGTTATCCACGATGGATCATTCTCAAATACTTTCCCCTATATTAAATACAAATTAATTATTGATTTTATTTTTAATGATACTTCGCTCCCTGTTTCATTCCACATCTAAATAAAACCTCACGATAAGTACAATTTCCTTTTTACATCTATGATCGCCAGTAGAAGATCATCTTCTGTGTATCTGCATAGTTTTCTCATTAATATAGTTTCTTTCACCGCTTTTCGAATATAAGAAAACATATTTATTACGAAAAGTTATTGTTTACAAAACTCTAAATTCATATTCATAATTTACCGAAATACACATTTCATAAGAGAAATTAGGCTTAGCAGGACAAAAATTGACAATTAAATTATGATCACACAATTGAAAACAGTTTCGAAAACTTTTATATCAATCAAAATTTCGTTTAACAAAAATAAATTTCGAGTTTTAAAACAATGTCAAACTTTCTGCTGCGATGACAATTACAACCACATAAATATATTGGTCATCGCAAATATATAATGGGCACGAAGATCTCGAATACATGTTTAAAAATTCACAGCCCTGTTTACAATTATCCTACGTGACACTACTATAAAGAAGTGCTAAAAGTTTTACTCGTACATATATGTGTACTTCAACATAAAACGATGAAATTCCCAGTTTATTTATTCCAAAATAATTTTCACAATTTCAAAGCGTAAAAGTTCATTGTCAGTCTTTCGCAATACTCATTTTCAAATAGCACAATTTACACTAAGAAATTAATTAAATCCTTCTAAAACACGGCAGGAATAAATATGGCGAAGTTATATCTAAATTATTGCTTTATATATTCAAAATTCTTGATTCATTTAATGAAAATCATTGGGCGCTTTCAATAACTCAGATGTATTACAAGAGTTCATACAACTCCAAAAAGATACATGTTTAATACATGTTTAATATAATTTACACGATACAAAATCCAGAACAAAACATTCCATTACACTATCTTCAACCTGTATAATACATTACTTCCTTGTTTGCACTTTTGAATTCCATCAAGCGACATACGGCAAAAGTGACATTTGTGCGATGTCTAAATTTTAAACACATCAGTTCAGTTTTTGGATACCTATTTCAAAATCAAACCTTTCATTACCATTTCCTAAAATGCTGGTGTAGATACATACATAATAAAACGTGAACTGTCCTGTAGTTGTACCATAAAGAAAAAACCTAATGCTAAGAAAAGTGTCAAAATGTATACCACTACTTGCTAAAAGAAATAATAATGATAAAGTCAAAGAAGAATCAATACAAGAAACAACTACTCAATATTATGTATCAGAGAAGTCTGTAAGTCAATCACTACGTGAAAGTTCCGTAAGGGCAAATGTAAATTCATAAAAAACTGGAAATGTCGACGGGAAACGAAAAATCGTAGGCATGGAAGAGACAAAAAGATACTACCTCATCGATGCAAAATATTTCATCATTTCCACGTGTTACTGGAAGCAAAATTCACAGAAGAAATTGATTAATAATTGATGATTCAGAAAGTGTCGTTGCTGATAAGAATATAACAAAGTGCGTTCATGTTGACGAAAAATGATTTTATTTACAAAAGATATCTGCCAAGTACTATCTTGTCCACAACGAGATGTATTCTCATTAATCGATGAAGAGTTAAAAAGTGCATCACACTTATTTGGGACATACATTTTCATGAAATCGGACACTTATTTTAAGCTAAGAAAGTATTTATTTACATCTACATATAATATTAAAGCCAATAATTGTAAATTTAATGTACTTGTAAATTTAATAAACTTGGCCACTCAATTTGTGTGGTAACAGTGGTCTGGTTTTTAATTTCCTGAATATGAAGCGCATGATTAATCATTTTCTCTTGTGCTTTATAATCGTATTGAGAATTGTTGACAATTTTCCACTTATGAAGATCGCCCTAGATCAATCATGACTGGTTCGAAAACAATATGGATCAGTACTGAGATTATTAAATGTTATGAATAACTACTTTTTAAACAAAACAGCATATAAATATAAGTGAATGTAAAATGTCGATTCTGGCTCATTATCAGGTTTTAGTTTTTTTTTTAATGCTTTTGACAAAATTAATTAATTTTGGGGTATAAGTACTTAAATTTAAATATATTTATTTTTAGTGAAATATTATTTGTCGATTTTCATAAAAATGTATTTGATTTTCCAGATATATATTCCTAATATAAAATTATTAAATTTGTGATAATAATAATAATAATAATAATAATAAGAAGAAAACTTTATTGTCCAACAGTGAAACACCATTAACAGGACAAAATATGAACAACCATAGAAAATAAATAAATGCAGATTGCCATACCCTAAGTAAACACAATAAATAATCCATACAAAAGAAAGAGAAAAAAAACATATATATATATATATATATACAATACATGTAAATAAAAAAAAAATGAACTAAACAAAAATGGTATACCATACATAATAAAATAAGAATTCAAGTCAATGAAACGGGTCATCATAAAATTGCATAAAATTCCGTGACATATGACCAATCGGTGACTTAGCTAAAACATTAGTTCTCGCCCTAGGAATCTCCAACAAGCTACTAGAACGGGTATCACGGCCCGGCACATGAAAATTAACGCACTTGAATATTGCTGCACTGTCAATTGTGTTTGTTAATAGATTGTGCATAAATCTTGCACTGTACATATTGCGTCGATTAGATAGAGACCGAAAGTCATGCTGATCCAACAAGCTTGTGTAGTCAACCCCACGGTCAGGGTAATGACTACTTACCCTAAAAGATAAATATTTTAGAAATCGTCGCTGAACACGCTCTATACACAAATCGAGATGGAGATAACATGGAAACCAAACCAATGATGCGTATTCCAACTTGCTCCGCACTAGCGCAAAGTATACAGATTTAATAGCTTGGATATTATTAAAACCACGGCAGGATCTAATCACAAAGCCAAGCGACCTCGATGCAGATAAGCATATTGAGGAAATATGCCCAGCAAATGTAAGCCGCGAATCAAAAAGCACACCTAAATCTTGCACCCTCGACACTCTTGTTATCGGCCCAGATCCGGCCGTATAATTATAAATATGAGGTTGGCTACATTTACAGTAGGAAACTACTGAGCACTTATTAATGTTCAAAGAAATATGGTTCAATGCGCACCATTCGTCTACTATCCGAAGGTTCGTCTGCAATCTAATACAGTCAGCCTCCATGTTGACAATGTTATAGATTTTTAAATCATCCGCATAGCACAAACACTCACAGTTCAACCTACATAAAAGGTCGTCAATATAAATATTGAAGAGTAAAGGGCCAAGATTCGATCCCTGTGGTACACCCGAAGGAACTGGAAAGGAGCTCGATGAGTAGCCATTATAAAAAATATAAAAATATAAGCAGTGATAATCTGGATTTAGTGAAAGCCACGTTTTCTCTAATATTTTGAAAAATTTACTTATTCTAAGGTAAACTAATATAAACTACACTGCTGAAAGCATATTAACATGTTTATTCCTGCGTTAAAACGATTGTCACTAGTGTGTTTTTACATATCTAGTAAAATTTTAAGATACAAGTAAATTATACCAAAATTAACAGAGTCTAATTGAATGCACAAATCACTTGCAGCAAAATGTAATAGAATGTGTATTTAATGTTTTAGTTCTAGTAGCGATGCGTTACTTCTCTGCTTACACATCCTAAAAAGTAAGTATTATATTATATTGAGAAACAATAGATTTAAAAATTTGTTTTAAGTAAAAATCTAGCAAGAGAGTATAGACATGAAGTATATGGTGGGAATTTGTTTGTAATTACAGAATTTATAACTGCAACTTAGGCAATTACACTACTAAATAGAGTACGGCAATTGAAATGAGTGCAATATTTAGATAGATCTTTCCAGACATATTTCGAGTTTGTTTTAAACAGAATAGATATGTACGAGATGAACTAGAAGAGCTACCTCTTTAACAATAAAGCGATGGTATATGACTTTTTAATAACTTTATTTTTCAATGTAATTTCCCTTAACTTCCATGCACTTACATCACCTGTCCGGCAACGAATCCATCTCGTCAGAAAAAAACGATTTCTGCTAATCTTCAAAATAGACATCAATCTCCTGTTTTAATTAGCTATAGTCTGCAAAATGATGTTCTCTGAAATACTTTCTCAAATTTCTAAATAAAAAAAAAGTGGAACAAAGACATACCTGGACTATATGCTAGGTAGTCCAAATTAAAGAATATCGGCAGATGATGGGTAGGATTTTGGCTGAATTGTGAACTCGCGTATTGTCATAAAGGATAGAAGGACAACAACCGTACGTGATTTGTTTAACATATTACCATAAGTAACTGTTGTTATTGTAATATTGTTTGGCATGTATTCAATTAAAACAGCTCCTGTTTGGTCAGAAAACACCGTGGTTATGGTTTTCAACTAAAGATAGTCTGCGGGCCTTTTTTTGAACAGAGAACCCTCATGGACTTATTGCGTAGACTCTATATTTGTTTTCGGATCTCAAGTCTCACCATTTGTCACTATCTTAGAGTAAAAGTCAAGTCTGCAAGCAAGCATGCCCAAAAACTTGTTACCAAAGACTTTTTATTTGGGAGCGAACAGTTTCGGAACTCACTTTTCTGAAACTTTACTTGTACCTGGTTTATCGTACAGAATTTTTAAAATACAAATTTATTTAGTGCTTTAGCAATGGTACAAACTTTCGAACGATGACCTTCAAGAACCACCATTTCAACTTTTCTGCAAACATCAGAATTGTTTGCGCCCAAAGTCCTTTCGTTTCTTGGGTCATCTTCAATGGATTCACAGCTCCATCGAAACCGTTTTGACCAATACTTCCCCTCGTCCGCAAACACTACAGTCATTCGATCAAGAAGAGTTTTAGGAATTCTTTTCCTTTGTAAAAAAACATTTTTGTTGCGAGACACTTTGTAAAGAAAGCACAAAATAATGAACGAATTGAAATTAAATTTAACCAATAAATTAAAAAATTTTGTGACTATTAAACGATACTAGGCAACGTATTCATGACTAAGTAGTTTTTTTCTAGTTCCCATTGCAATTCGCGATTTTATCGAAAAACTTTAGAGAACTTTTGATTTACATTTTGTTTCTTTTGGTCTTTCAGGTTGGAGACGGGGTGCAGTCCGGACATTCAGAAGAAACTACAGACATGATCGTAAAAATGTATAAATAGAATTTAGACAAATTTGTCTCAGTTCTATATCGATTTTCAATACAGTTTTTCGCATTTTTGAAACTAAAACATTATGGGATGCTTTTTTATGTATAACACATTTCTTTTGTAATATTTTTGGAAGAATCTATGTTGTAGAAATATTACTTTTCCTTCAACTGTATTATTTTTATCGTTCAATTATATAGTATAATTCAGTTTTAAAAATTTGTTACCCGAGTTGTTATATTACAATATAATTCTTACAAGTAAATAAAAATACAATGATGTTTACGAAGCATTTATGAAATTAAACCTTATATAGTGAAAACTACTAAAGTAAACCTTACCCATAATTTTCAAGGGAATTTGCATAAAACAATCTAGTTTACGACGGAATGATTTAATGTCCAAAGTAAACGTATGAACTCTTTGTTGCAAACTCGAACGAATTTGCATATAAATATTAAATACAATTTCACTTAAAACCTTCATTTTAGTAGATCCTCTAGACGTAAATAATGCCTTTTAATTAATGTAGGTACCCTCTAGTCTGAATATAATATTTTAACAAAGAAGTTCATTTGAAGAAAATTACATAAAATGTAATAAACATTTAATAAAACCTGCATTATAAGTAGAGTTGCGCACTTTCTGCGGTATGCAGGAATGTATTGTAAGGACAGCCACACGATGCGAATAGCAACAGTGAGAGTAGGTAGGCCCGCGCTATGTGGATGTACATTTCACAGATAGTAGATATTACACAGTAAATAGAATAATTATCAAAGTTGCATTGTGATTCATAATGCAAAGATGTATTGCATCGTGAGACAATAGGCCCAACCAAATAACAGCCGTCTGACTCAATGCATTCAACAGTACAAACGAATGTATAACGCAGCGTGGTAATGCCAAACGAACTACGTGGTGGAAAGCGGCCATTGAACGATGTAATAAAGAACGGGTCTACAGGAAACGCGTAAATACTTGAGCAGATATTAGAAATAAGAGAACGGAAGTGACATCATATGCTTAATTTAAGTCTGATCTAACGTACATGTTATACTTGCTTGCAACAACGTAATTTACTTGATCAAGATTTTGGAAAAAAAATGTAATGCTTGTCTCGAATTACCAAATCAACGAATCCTATAGAGAACTGTTCACGAAGAGATTAAAAACAAAATGAAATCTGAGTTAGCAAATAAAAAACTGTGATTATTCGTAGACAAGACACCAGATATAAAGAAATATTTTATTATTGGCGTATAGTGCTCTTACTAGTCCCTCTTAAATGGTCACTTCCATTGTTATTAGCGTGTAAACGACTAAACGTATGTAATGAAGAATAAATTATGGCACTGGTACAAGATACGTTAGCTATTATTGTTTATTAGTGATGCAGAGAGAGTGATGCAAAAAAGAAAGCTGTAATTTGTTGCACATTACGTGTCAAGAACTATATGAAAATTTTATCCAGAAGCAGATGCATCAATTGCAGTGCAAAGGCAATGTTTCTCAAGTCTTCAATATGTACTCGAGAATTTTCCAGACAGTCGCCCCGTACCCCTGAACCACAGTTGACTCTTACAGGTTAGGTAACTTAGTTACAAGAAGTGCTTTACTATTGCAAATATTTTCAATAAATAGAGACCGTCGTTTCACACTTTAATCCTAGAGAAGTTAAAGCTATCAAGAAACGTCAGACTAAATTTGAAAATAGAGTCACGTTGAAAGAGATTTATAAAATATTCAGGAAAATTACTCTGGACCAGTGGAAGCAATAGGCAATTTATAAAATCCATCAGCGTCACTAGAAGACTTACTGCATATAGTGTACAATGTTTAGTTATTATTACGAGCCAGTAACAAAAAAAAATGTGTTTTGGCAAAGTTCGAGAGTACGTTAAAGAAAGTGTCAGATTTTAGCAATTTTAGACAAATATGTGATGGTGCGTGAATGGATTTGTCAAATAATTTCAAAGATTATTTCAGTTTTGCCAACATTACATTATTAGATGTGGAATGGTCGTTTTCTGCATATAAAAGTACGTTTTCATCGCAGAAAACACGCCTCACTGAAACAAATGTCGAAACATATCTGATGCTGCAGTTCTTTCTCCGATCTCATCCATTATGGCTTAACGAATCTTAAGCGAGTGTCTATTACTTACGAGGGTAGTTTGACAAGTAGTGAGCATGGAAACAAAAACGAATTTTTTTAATACAAAATAATTTTTATTTTTCAATATATTCCCCTAAAGGAGCAATACATTTAGTCCAACGGTGCTCCAATACCCTTATGCCATCTCTAAAATGCGATTCCGGAAGGCTTGCAAAATACTCATTTACGAAGATGATAAGCTCGTCGTCAGACGAAAATTTCTTTCCACCTAGTGCCGTTTTCAATTTTGGAAAAAGGTGGAAATCGAAAGGGGCTAGATCCAGCGAATAAGGCGCATACGGTACTAATTGGAAATGCAACTCGTTGATTTTGGACATCGCAACTGTGCTAGTATGCGAGGGAGCGTTGTCTTGGTGAAATAGAATCTTTTTCTTTGCCATTCCTGGCCGTTTAGTTCGAATCTCAACATTTAATTTTTGTAGAAGTTCTGCATAATATTGTCTGTTTATTGTGGCACCTTTCTGAAGGTAGTCAATGAGCAAAATGCCCTTCGAATCCCAAAAAATTGATGCTATCACCTTGTTTGCCGATAAAGTGGCTTTCACTTTCTTTGCAGATGCAGAACCACGTTCTAACCATTGTTTCGACTGTTGTTTAGTTTCGGGTGTACTGTAGTGTATCCAGGTTTCACCGCAAATAGCAAATCGCCTACAAAAATCAACCGGATTCCGCTTATGAAGGTCCAAACACTCATTGGAAATGCGCAAACGAGTGAACTTTTGATCAGTCGTAAGCAATCGCGGCACCCATCTTGCCGAAAGCTTGGAAAGGCCCAATTCTTTCGTTAAAATGTGGAGTACGCATTCTGTTAAAATGTTTACCATATCTTCTATCTCTCTCACTTTGAGTCGTCGATCTTGTGTAATAATATTATGGATTTTTATAATCATTTCCTTAGAAGTCACGATTTTGGTTGCTCCAGAGCGCGCTTCATCAGCACAATTTGTTCTACCACGTTTAAATTCATTTACCCATCTACTTATTGTGGCGGATGATGGAGCAGATTCTCCTATTGTTTCCCGTAACTCATCTTTTATTTCGATAGCTTTCGTACCCTTAATTACGAAGTATTTAATCACCGCACGATACACTGCTTTTTCCATTTTAACAAAACGACGTGCTGCTTCTTTTTCAATCAGCTGTCAAAAATAAACTAATTAACCGATTTATCTAAATATCGGAATGTAAACATATAAATAGGCAGCCTAAATTACAGTGAATTTGTTTTACCAATTAGAGCGCCAGCTATGTGTCATTCTCACTACTTGTCAAACTATCCTCGTATTTACTACAGTATCTGGCTCTCACAATAGCTCTTTAATAATTATTATAATTACTATGTAACAGTTGTCGATCTGTGAAATGTACATCTGGAAACGATAATGCACACCTTACACAAATAAAATATATCATGCTATTAATAGCTGCTATTAATTAAAATAAAAGGTATTATTTATGTTTAGTTTATAGTTTGGAAATTTACTACAATCAAGGCCTTAAGTTAAATTATATTTATTATTCATATGCAAATTCGTTCGGGTTTACAATAAATGCCGAACTTTATACGTTTAGTTTGGACGTAAACTATTCCGTCGTAAACTAGATTGTTTTATGCAAATTCCCTTGAAAATTATGCGTAAGGGCTATTTTAGTAGCTTCCCCTATATAAGATTTAACTTTATTAAAGCTTTTGTAGACACACAGTATGTATGATAGATCTAGTCACTTTCCACTTAAGAAGGCGAACATTTATTCCAGTTCCACCGTTGACTTTCGTCTTTGGAAAATGGAAAAAGTCCCAAGGAGTGTGGCGGACGAGGAACAATAGTCATATTATTTTTCATCAAAAACTTTTGTATGATGAAAATGACAGTGGATCTCGCGCTGTGATAACAATCTAGTCGTTTCAGTGTTAACATATATATATATATATATATATATATATATATATATATATATATATATAGACCAAGGCTACAAACTTGCAAGTCTGAACCTGTTAAGGTGTGCCCACTGTAGACGCCCGATGTCGAGAAAGTCACATATCAGTACCAAAATGGATCGTGTCGAGCAACGAGCGGTGATTAAGCACTTGCATTTCAAAAAGATTACCCCAACTCAAATTCACCAAGATTTGGTTGATACATTAGGGGAATCTGCAGTATAATATAATATAGTTAGAAGGTGGTGTCGTGAGTTTAAACGTGATAGACAATCAGACAGTTTTATACAGACAAACATGCACATGGAGCGCTCATAACCGTCACTACCCAAGAAAATGTTAAAAAGGTCTATGATCTCGTGCTGGAAGATCGATGTGTGACTATTAGACAACTAGTTGAAGATCCTGATCTCTCATGCCATGTGGTAATACAATTACTGCCGAATTAAACGTAAAGAAATCGTTTGCAAAATGGGTACCACGAATGTTAACAGATGCACATAAGGAAACTCAAAGACATATGCAGTCGTCTTTTAGGGCGATATAGACACGATAAAAAAAATTTTCTTGTAAAGGTTGTGACAATGGATGAGTTCTGGATTCATCATTATGATGTAGAGACCAAATACATAATAAGGAGTGGACACATCGAGGTTCACCACCGCTGAGAAAATTGTAGATGCAATCATCAGCAGCAAAGATTTTGCTATGCATACTTTGATATACTGAAGACTTAATTTTAGTAGATTTCCTGCAAAATGGAGCCACAAATACAGGTCCTTATTATGCAAACTTAATTTCCAAATTATGTGACGCGGTAAAAGAAAAATATCAGGGGAAATTGCGCAAAGGTGTTCTGTTGCATCAGGATAACGCACCCAGTCACAGGTCCGCAACTGCAACAGCTACAATAGCTCAGGCAGGTTTCGAATTAGTTAAAGATTCGCCATATTCGCCAGATTTGGTCCCCAGCGATGACCAACTGTTTCCAAAACTTAAACAACACTTACGTGGTAAATGATTTCCATCAAATAATGATGCAATATGTGAGGTGAATAAGTGGTTTGCAGAGATTGAACAATTATTTTTAAGGAAAGCATTGCAAATGCTAGAACATCGATGGGAAAAATGTTTTAACCTTAATTAATTTTTTATAGTAAGTGTGTTAGCGGTGGAGCAAAGCGACTTTAACTCTAACTTAGTCCAACTTTAGGTCTCCGCTATATACACATATTATGTACGCTATTTTTAATTGTATTAGTACTTTAGCAGACATTTTAGTTCATTAGGTCATGTTGCATAGATTAGGGATTACTGTATATTTACTGACTAGTTTTCCTTTTCTTCTATTTTATTTATTATTGACTTACTTTAGATTGATATTGTATTGTTTATTTAATTTTGAAATATACTATATACTTAAAATTTTCTGTACATAGGTTTTACCTGTTGAAAATTTAATAAATATGTAAAATCAAATATACAAGCTGTTAATATTTATAAATTAATTAATATATTCTTACAGCTTTGCTTGTTACTTAGATGTCTGCCAGTGTACGTCGAGACACCTTTGTTAAGATGGTATACGAGGTGTGGCTATTAAATAACGAGACTGACGCTGAAGAAGAAGTGCGCATGCCCCAAACGCCAACGACTGACAGTAATTTATCGTGAAGCCTTCTCTTTCGAATGCAGTGCCTCGCCTCTGTAAACAAATCAGTATAGATGTAGCCTTCATTCGCATTAGAGTTGTTTTCTGTTTCGCCGGAAAAATGTTAAGTGTAACCATAGAGCAACGAATTGTTGTGAAATTTCACATGAAACTTGGGAAAACCGCTATCCAAATTTACAATTTATTGAAATAAGTGTATGGCAATAAATGTTTATCGCATGCACGTGTTTTTGAATGGTTTAAGCGTTTTCCAGATGTCCGAGAAGACGTTGAAGATGATTCACGCCCGGGTCGCCCTTCCACGTCAAAGACGGATGACAATATCGAAAAAATCGGTAATCTGGTTCGATCTAACCGTCGGTTGAGTATTAGTGTGATTGCTGAAACTGTAGGAATTGACAAACAATTTTAACATGCAAAGAGTGTGTGCCAAAATGGTGCCTAAAATTCTCACGTTTGAACAACAAGAAATTCGCAAAAATGTTTGTACTGACACTTTGAATGCCATTGAAAATGACCAAAACTTATTGGAAAGGATAATAACATGTGACAATTCGCGGTTTTTACTTATAATCCTGAAATGAAGCGCCATCCATGCACTGGAAGAGCCCATCTTCACCGAGAGCCAAAAAAACTCGAATGAGCAAATCCAAATTCAAAGCAATGATGATTGTTTTTTTCGATATTCATGGGATTATGTACCTTCACTGGGTCCCTGAAAGTCAAACTATTAATCAACATTACTACCTTCACGTTCTTGCTCAACTCCGTGAAAGAATAAAGAAAAAACGACCCGAATTGTGGAAGGACAAGTCATGTGTTCTCCACCAAGACAATGCACCGGCTCATTCCGCATTGTCAGTCAAGAGGTTTCTAGCCAAGCATAGCATCCCAGTGTTAGGCTTGTTCGCCGAATCTTGCGCCGTGCGACTTTTATTTGTTTCCTAAGGCGAAATCTGAATTAAAGGGAAGAAAATTTGAGTCCGTTGAAGCTGTGAAAGCGAAAGCGGCACGCGTCCTGAAGGATCTGACAGAAGAAGACTTCCAGCACTGTTTCAAGCAATGGAATATTCGCATGGAGCGTTGTAGGGATAGAGGTGCATATCGAAGGTGATATGAAATCAAAATAAAATGTTTTACAGTGTCAGTCTCGTTATTTAACAGTCGAACCTCGTATAATTCAGACAATATTTTAAATTGTTATATAATATACGAATAATACCTAATGCATTTTACCAAACCCAAGTGAAATGCGTTTTTTTAACTTATTCTCATCGAAAGCAAAGCGCAAGTATTTTGTGAAACATATATACATTTTTGTGTAATAAAAAACTACATTTTTCACTTCTATTGCGAGAAAAGAACGCTACTAAAAGTATTTATGAAGTTTGACTCAAATGTTACGTGTTGTAGTGCCATTAACTAAGAAATACATAATTTATTACTTGGTTAAATCCCCAACTTCCGAGAAGCTTTTGCGGTGAACGTTCGGCGTTGCTAAATTAGAGAGTAAGCCATTATATGTGCTTAAAATTTAAATAATCTAGTTTGTTAGTGCAATTACTACATTAGCCAGATATTTAAACTTAATAACCTTAATGCGTCGTTAGTCGTAATATAAAGATTCGAAGTTTCAGAAACAATGCCATTCAATCCGTTAATGCGCTTTTGTAAAGCGTTTCCAGAGTGTTTCAATATTTTCATCAGAGTTAACGCACTACGAAGAGTATGTACATTAATCATTTTACAGTGACACTTATAAATGTGTTTTTAATACTTGATCATGTAAGTATTTTCCACGCACTTTATACTTGTTTGTTCAAATTTTTTCACTACTTAGAAAATTATTAATAGTGTGTATCAAATATAAATGACCGTAGCAATGTTTTTGCATTACAAATCCATACCGGGTCATAATTAAAAATGACAAGATTTTTCCATTACGTGAACTAGATGGTGTAATTTTTAATTCCAATGTAAAATAAAACACAAGTGACCCAATTATCCAGTGTAGCGAAATTTTGTGAAATGTTTTATTATCAAAAATATAAGCATTCTCCTGACAATATTTGAAACTGTGCAGGATTTAACAAAAATGGTGGGTCGGCTATAAACACATGGGTCCTACAACTAAAAATTAAAAAGTAAAGTTTCTTTTATAAATTAATAGCTACTAACAGATTTCCACAATAAATCTTCAAAGTAACATCTTAAATTTTTTAGTAAAAAAGAACAGAGAATTATTAAATTGAAATCACAATAAATGATCGAAATGAGCTTCACGGACAGCAACACACATCTGAACTATTCGGACCAGGGACTGTCTGCAAAAATTGAAAGTTTCTGTCGAAAATTATCAATTTCTTGAACGCGGGTAGAATACAATATTAATTTTTATTCTTCCCACATATAATAATTTATACGATTAAAATTAGAAGATCGTGCAGGCCAAGTCGTAAGTCCAGCATGACTATTCAGCTTGGTACACCGTCATGTATGAACTACATGCATCGTTTAACGTTTAATAATACAGCTTTCAGCATTTTCTAAAAACTACCGATAATTCTGACCAGAAATACCGGGTGATACACAAGAACCAATCATATAAATTGTGAAAATAAATAATGTCAATTCTGTAAAGGCAAACAAGACAATAACAGAGCCAACAACCATTCACAAAAATCTGCTTAATCTAGGAAGTCATTATCACTAAATCTCTGTACTCTTTGCAGATGGTACTGATAAAGATATTTGATTCATAATGTCTGCCATATGATCAATAACTACCGTCAATGTTCGAAAACTCTCATCTAGACTTTAATAAATGCGATTTAATACATACTCTTCCAAATCCAGAGTTATTGTAATCCGCGGTCTTACGTGATTTCTCTTTACTGGCTTGAAAGATCCCATTTCCCCTAATCTTATACAAAACCTTTCGAAGTTATCTGAATTAGTAAAAGACGGTTTAGGCAACAATTTGCTTGAAACTCTCTTGCTTCAGGCCTATTGTAATATGCCAAGCCATACATCAAATTCATGTTAGAAATCTGCCATTTTTGTACCATCAATTAGCAAACATTTTTATAGACTAAATAACTTCCTGAATCGTTAAAGTGGAAAACTAGTGCATTTATTTTATTGTCTTACTGGCAATGAAGATTATTTCTACAATTTATTGCAAAAATCTTTAACTAGATGTAATTTTTTATGGAACCGCTTTACGACATATGTTCATATAAACTATTTTTTTACTTTTTTGCCGTAGAAGCCGTCTGTATAAAGTTCGTCCACTATTTTGTTACAATCTGTATATTAGATTTTATTACGGTAACACTATATAAAAAATTATTTGTTTGCACCTAACTGGCACCTTTGAAAATGTTCTGAAATATTCTTTAAATTGTACATTCATATATCATCGTTTATTAGACTAGATTAGATAATTTCAAGTAACCATAAAGCGCCGAGTTTTCGATCTGTTTTGATCCTCATATCTAACCGAAATCTCTTGAATTCTTTGCTTCGCTTATTGGGCGAGCCTCTATGTAATCTTGATCCTGTTTTACCATCTCTAGCACTTTAGCCTTAAAAATTCCAAATCACTTATCTGATTGGATCCCAGAAATGGATCCAAACGTCGAATACATTTTCTCTAGGATAGTGGCTCTCCTAGTTTTGTCCTTATGTACGTAGATAATCCTCGTTCATTATTATTTATTATCTATGAACATTAAATGAATATATTTTAAATTCCTAGAAAATATTTTAAAATATTTCCAATACCTTATATTAACGGTTCTTAGGCTACATATTAATAACTTGGCACATTTACAACATCCCATAACAAAAAATTTCCCCTTGTAACAAAAATTTTTTTTATAAATGGTATGTACAATTGAATAAAGTGCACAGATTATAATTTCGAAATTGTTTTTTACACACGATTGTTGGTAAAAAATTTACAGAGGTTTATGTTATAACAACCCAATAATCAATGTTTCGTATGAAAAAATTCAACTGTCCACTAGTTTCGTTCTAGCTGATTGGCTTTTTATTAATATGTCTTCGTGACAGTATGATATTTTGCCACAAAAAATTATGTATTAAAATTCTTGTTTGCAATATACTTATAAATAAAATATTTTCTCTGTATTTTATTGTTTTAATTTGATGCATTTTTGGAAAAAGTATAGTCTAAAACACGTTTGAAAATATCTCTACGTCTCGTTCGAGTTGTGGCAAATTGTTCCACTTGGGCTCAAATGTTTTAAACTTATTTTACAATTTATTATTTTATGTATATATACACTACGTGCTCTAAAAATATTTATAAATAAATGATATATACAGCTAACAGGTGACGTCGAAATCTTATTTACAGCTATTAAAATTCATCTAATCACGTTAACTAAAGCGTTTATGAGATATTTTACTACCAAAATAACTTGTACAATATTTGTGAGTGGATCGGGTCGGTGGTCCATTTTAAAATACTTCCGAAACATTTTCAGTTGTAGTACAAAAATATATAACTTAGTAAGAAGTAATTGTTTAAATTTAGTCAAACGAAATTATCACATTTTTGCATCGAAAGAAAAAGTGGCGCGGTTTTACCTACACCCACATCTTATCTTTTAGAAACAGAATTTTCTGCGATGGCGGAATTGAATACTAAATATAGATTTTTACCTAAATATAGAAAGACATTTTTAATTTGAAATATGTTAAATATATTCCTATAAATATGTTTACTCAGCAAGGCAAGTTTAAAAGAAAGTCATTGATTTGCCTAATTCTAAACAATATCCAAAATAAAAATTCTTTAATATTACTTACATGTATTTACCCATTTTTAAGGATGATATTGTATTTTTATATTAACATTGCTTCACTAATTTTTTTACGTGTTTGCACTTCCCATTTTGTCACCCTCCTCTACAAAAACCTGTCCTATTGGAAAATCACTTAAGTAATTTGTAATGCCCGGTCTCTGCTCTTAGTAGGACAATAAATAAACGCCCGTATTTTCATCTTAAACGACTCTTTGCTTGACGTTCTAGGTGCTAAAAGTAACTCGAAAAGTGGGAGGATTCTCTGTGAATAAGATCCAATAGGACGCCACAGTAATGTTACCCTGAAAGCCTTTAGCCAATACTGAAGCAAAAGAAGAGTCCATAAAATACGTTTGGTGTTTAGTCTCTTTTGTAGCTAAAGAAAGAAAAATAAGTTTAGTGTGTTTGTTATGAATATGCTATCCACTACTTATATTTTGAAATATAGATAGACTATACAGTTATTCAAAAAATGAAGAACGTCTAAATTACAGTTTATAACTATAGTTAATCATCCCCATCCATACGTAAAGGTAAATATTTCTTTATATAAGTGCCACTTAATAAGCACTTCCCGATAACAAATAAGGCAATAGAATCACATAAGAAAATAATGTTCAATTTACTACTGAACCGATAATTACATTAAACCAGTATATGTGTGGAGTATAGTTGACAGCGATCTATGAAACAAAAAATTATGAAAAAAACAATTGCAAATAGAGGACGGTTTACTAATTAATAGTCAACTAGCCAAGATAATTAAATAAAGTTAACCGTCTAACGAGCTTTTAATTAAGCTAAAGCTATCATATATATATAAATGTAATATTGAATAATGTACAATTTACTAACCAATCTCAATTTAATTAAGGGCTAATTAGTAAATTTATGAAGGTAATATTTAAATAATGAGGAATTTTCTAACAAGTAAATTAATGTTATAAACTAGATTGGACTTATAAAATTTTTGTAAGTAATATTTAAATGGTAAACAGTTGATTGACAAGCCCTTAATTACAATAGAGTTATCAAATATATGAAAAAATATTTAAATAATTTATTAACAAGCCCTCAATTAATTAAGTTAGGGCTATAAACTAAGAAAATGGAAATTGGAAATTTAATAATAAATAACTGGTTAACTAGCCAATAATTAGTTAAATGCTTAATATTTGAATAAGTGTTTGTATAATTACCTTATGTTTAACCAGCCAGCCATAAAAGTAACGATCTAGACTCTAACAGTTCTCAAACTAACACGTAGTTAGACTGAACGGCTGCTTATGAACTAAATTATCTTCAGTTTTATGAACTAAATACAAATAACTATAAACTATTTAAACGATATAATTACGAAAACTCCTGCATCTTTGGCTAAATTACAATCCCCCTGGTACCTTTGAACGAGGAAGAGGTACCAGAATGGCTTGCTTAAACTTTCAGACAGCAAGGTGGTTATATTCAAGCAGATTAAGCGCCATCTTCTTTATTAGATGGACACATGATCTCTATACAGTCAAGAATCTAGTCCGTCAACATATAACCAAAGAAAGAATAGGAATCCTAAAGTCAACGTAGAACAGAAAAGACACAGGCAACTACGTAATATAAAGGTTTACAAATTACGTACCTCATGGTTGGATTCGACGGTTGATTAATGAGATAAATCGTATTTCCAGTAAGACTCATTGCAAAGTTTTGTCCACTTGTTCGTGGTTTATCTGACACAATCCACCCATAAGTCGATAAATTAATCGATCGGCATGGTATTTTCCAACACAATCGCTGTTAAGTAATATCTTTGCTTAAATAATTATGCACAATCTACATCCTAATTGAAGCTTTTACAGAATGACAGATAACAAACTTCAACAGAACGAAGTTAGTTGTTACAATCGAGGCCATTGCCTTTTATGCGTCAATTAGCATGACCTTACGAAAGCAAAAATGAGAAGAAAAGCAAGTTACTTACTCATTATTACGGCAATTAGTCACAAATTACTGGTAATAACTTCACATAAAAGCAAAGAATAATAAAACGAAAATTATTCCAATTTTCCCAAAATATTGCAATTCTACGATGAGGAGTGGTGTCCGTAAAATACGAATACAAGATAAATTGTGCATATTAACAAATTATGAATTTCTATTTGATCGATAGAACTTATCTAAATTTTCCAGTAAATTATTTTTTATAATTACTAATTACTGAGTTGCCTTTTAATTTCGTCACTTGTCCTAAACCCGATTAGTGAAGTGTTTTGAAATGTACAACTGACACAAACACAATTACTATACAAGTTTATCTTGGTAATAAAATAAATAAACATTTTAGTTAGTGCGATTAAAAGAATTTCAATAGTTGCAATAAGATGTCGACCTTGCTTTTTAACTGTATGTCATTCACATTTATATACATTCCCAGGGCAGGACGTATATACATATGTACATGAAATAATAAATTGTAAGACAAGTTTTGAAAATTTACGGACAACTGCGACAGATTGCTAACACGAGCCGCTGGCTAGGGTCACAACCCAAACGAGTGGGTAGAGGTAATTTCAAACGTGTTTTAAGACTACATTTTTTCTACAAATACATCAAATTAAAACAATAAAATACACAGAGCATAATTTACTTATGCAAACAGCTATTTAAAACAAAAATTGGAAAAATACATTGTTCTCTTTGTCGAATCATCATAGTTATGAAGATGTATAAGAAAAAACCTTTTGGACTAAACTAGTGAGCAATTTGATTTTTTCACGTGAAACATCGATTATTTGGTTGTGGCTAAATAAAGGCGTGTAAAATTTTTACGAACAACTGGGTGTAGACAAACCATTTTCAAAATTGTAATCTGTGTTTTTTTCAATTTTACATATCATTTGTAGAAAAAGAGTTATCTACATAAATAAGAGTAAAACTGCAGAAGTTTCATCCCAGAGCAAATAGATCCAATATTTGATGAAGTGATCCTATCAGCTAAGTTCCTAAGCACAAAGTGTGAGGGCTGATGAAGACCCAGATTACATAGAAGCTAACTTCAACATGCAAATGCAAAAAATTCAAGAGATTCCAGGAAGACATAAGAACCACAAAAGCTCTGAAAAGGTCGGTGTGTTATAAGATTTATGGTTATCTCAAATTATGGGCCGAGTATATACAGATAGCTTCTACAACAAAAAATAAACAAAGCGTATATGAACATACCATATGCCGTAGCGCGTCGTAATCTGAGGATTATGGCTAAAACACCAAGCGTTAATTTAGATTCATTCAATGAGCTTTTGAACTTTTGTGTATTCTGACATCATTCACTATTCTTTGCTTCCTCTCTTTTCCAGTCAATTACATCTTTAATGTTTATATTTTCCTGCAGTTCGTTATTTATTTCAAATGCAATGTTGATTTTTCTTTTTTTCGATTGTTTTCTGCTTCTGTGCTAAGGGCAACTATGTATGTAGGTTTTATATTTAAGATTTTCGTTATGTTTTACAATTGAATACTGAAAACGCGCTAGCTACAGCGAAGAAAAACTAAAAACATATGTACTAAACGTTAAAGGTTTCCACTCTTGTACTCATAGTATAGAACGGAGGTTTTTAGTTTCTTCCATAGATAATTTTAAATTCCTGGTATTTCTAATTGAAATGATTTAAATTTTTTATCTGTTATTTACTTTTTTATAGTACAATATCTTTTTCATAGAATTGTAGTGAATGTCGTGCGCTTTGTGGTACTTTGAGTTTGCCATAACGCGTAATAGCATAATTATATGCTATTCAGTGTTCCAATAATTTGGCAAAAACAAACAAGCGATTTAACAGATTATTCTTGCAACAAATTTAGACAATAAAAGGAAAAACAATATTTTAAAGAATAATAGATTAGTGAATACAGGAAAACATAAATGTAAAAAATGCAATTGACTGAGAAATAGAGAAAAGAAAAAACCTCAATGGTGTCAGGACACATTAAAATTATAACACTAAAGAAAAATAGAAATAAGCTCATTGTATAAATTTAAATTAACGCTAGGAGTTTTAGCCATAATTCTTAGAATTAAATAGTAGTGACAATGAGGAGAAATTACTCAATTTTCCAATAACTGTAAACATGAACAGGTTTAAAGATAATAAAATTTCTGTTACTCATAGTTTAAAAAGCACTTTTATTAGGTTTTTTCTTTCTTTCTATGCTTATTGTCTTAAGTTTTTGAAACTGTGGTTAGTTCATCTGCATATTAAATTGAAAATTCCGAAAGTGTTTAAGACAAAGAACTAAATTTTGAGGCAATTGAATTATCTAATGATATATGTATTTATATGTCAAAACAAAACTTCGTATTGCTTATCTTGCTCCATTGTTTTAATTAGCATTTTCTCCATAAATTTCGATATTATAATACTGCCATCTACACATGTCTCTATTTTCGAATTAGCAGTATACGTACTACTAATGCAGTTATTAATTAAATTGTAATTTACACGATTAAACCAGATATAAAGACGGTTTTAACTAGATTAACACTAAATTGGCTTGTCCCCGACGTACTGAGTATTAAGATATATTACAAACTACCATCTAGTTGAACATTCACCCTTGAAATTCAAATATCAACTATATTGTTTCACTCTTAGTCCGTACATAAATATTGAGAAATCGACATTAGCTAATTCATAAATATGATTATATGTACATATATTTAGGTATTATATAATATAATGTTTATTGCTTACGTTCCGATCGAGCGCGTATATGAATCAGCAAAGCATATGTATATACAGGCTATCCCAGATTCAATATTTCAAGCAATATGTTTCTTATTCATGGAAGTGCAGTATCGAGCAACAGGACAGTGGAAATGGTTCACATTCAGCTGGAGAATATTTTTGGAACTATCCTTAACAAATCAGCTCTGGAAAACTACCCTCAAGTAAATTTTTTCAAGACACCAAAAGCATTCCTCAGCTTTTTTTTAATTATAACCAGTACTGACCAGTAAACTACTCAACGAATATTTAGTACAAAATAATAATTGTATATTATTTTTTTACTCTACTAGAAACGCATATCTTTTCTTCTTTACTTTTTTCTTTCTATTCGTATATAAAATCCTATATGGATCCCGGAGATTCGATTTCAACTTATATGAGGTGTCGACGTTTCATATGGATTATTTATTCGTTCATATATTTTTGTAGGAACTTACTAAGAAACGTTATTTAGACTTCTTATATAACGACCACCTGGACTTACATGGAAAGTGTTCAATTTACAGAACACAATGCTTTATGTTGTATGTCGTAATAAACGATTTGATACTAATAGTCTTGTTCAATGGTCAAATCGCCAGAGAGACTTGAACCAACGCCTACCAATTTATAAGATTCGAAACATAGGATTTGGACCAAAGTGGCTATATGACCACTAATATGTTCGCGTCAATTTCCAGATAATTAATTCCTCGGTTCAAAGCATATGTTTCATCAAATGGTGCTCATTTTAAGTAACATTTGTCAAAAACTTTTATAAATGATTAACCCATTTAACGTTTATCTAACATTATTTTCCTTTCTTTTTTGATATTATTTTGAACTAAATTTTTGCTTTAAATAAAACTTGAGTCCATGCCATTATGTTCTGAATCTTTAACACTTCGATCATAAAGAGAAAAGCAGAAAACATAGAAGAGCGTATCCAGGCAAAATGAACTTGGGGTAGTTTCCCCTGTGGATGTTTTATTGGGAGTAGTTTAAAAAGTGTGCCTCCAGAATACTACAAACTATTTCCGACCAGTTTGTCCAATCCTTCACCTACACAAATAGGAAAGATATCTGGTAACCTTGAATTTGAGACACGGCAGTGCAAGCTTATTTTAAATGCGTATATATGTATGTATATATCTATGTATGTGTTCGCTATTATCGTCACATATTACTAGAGATGGATTGTTTTGCCAAGATAGTTTCATTTATAGCTATATCACGAAATTATGCATTAGCTTTGTTACATGCTCAGTTCCTACTGTATTCATATTTTGCGGATATGTCCGTAGATATTGATGATATAATTTTTTATAGATAATTAGTCAAACAATTTTCATATTTGCGACCGATTCACTTGTATCTGGTATTTCGTAATTCGCATATTATTGAAATTAATTTCCTTCTTTGATACCATTACTAAGTACCATCCAGTATGTTTGATACAATGTAAATAATAGGATAAGCATACAGGTTTCTTTTCAGTATAAGATTCCTAATTTCCGTGATTGATTTGCCGTTCTAATTATTGATTTCTTTATCTGATATTATCCCATGCATTTTGCGACTAATAGTTTACTTTTGAGGGTATAATGGCCGTCTTTCCTTTTTCTTTTGTTTTGTTACATCCACGTCCACGTCATAAGATATACGCTACGTATCTGATATTTCAACTCTATTGATTTGTCGTTCTAATTATTGATTTCTTTATCTGATATTATCCCATGTATTTTGCGACTAATTGTTTACTTTTGAGGATATACATAGGATATACGTTACGTATCTGATATTTCAACTCTACGATAAGCTTCTAGAAAACTCCATTTTTCTTATATGAGAGTTGTCATCGTGTAAGTATCTTTTGGTTGGCAGCATTTGTTATATGGTGGAATAATTTAAGAGTACCGGAAGAAAACTTCGTTTCTTCAACTATTGCACTATACTTCGTTTGTTGGGAATTTATTTGACGATATTCACTTAACATGTGGAAACAACACTGCCATTTTATCCTGCCACACTCCTTGCATAGAAAAATTCATTTTGCGACCCTTCGCGATAATTGTGGCGGGAATATTAATAGCGTTTATTTTATTTTAGTATTTGCTTTTCTTTTCCTGTGGAATTTTAAATTATTTTCGACAGCTGAGGTTCCTTTTAAAAATAATAGACACATATTAAGTACCATACTAATCAGGTGGTCTCAGAAGCGATCTTCGCACTTCTGAACTGTGAATCCATTAAACCTCCGCTTACGTCCATCGAGGGATACATGGAAATCTCTAAATGACCTCATTACTTATTATTATTACATCATTATCACCTCTAGATAAGCAGTGACCCGATGACCCCAAGGAATATTACTGGATAACATCGATGTTACATCCATGAGTTTCCATGTAAGATAGTGGAACATTTATTAGTTTCATCATTAGAAAATTTAGTAGTTGAGAAATAACTTTATTGAATAGTTAAAGAATTGCAAAAGTAATCAAACCTTACTTTATATTACTATTTTGTCAATCATTGAAAATCATTGACACTGAACGTAGATTGTTTTGTATTGATCTTATTAATAAATTGGCCTTCAGCCAAAAGTGATGATTTTTATGTAACATTTAGTAAGATATAGATACAATTGGATAATTCATGTAAACTACATACGTGGCCAGTCTAATCTCATGAGAGAATCTGTAAGTTAAAGGAAAAGGTTTATATACTAATATTGCTCATTTAATTTCTTGACTGTTTGCTAATAATTAGATTAATATTACTGAAGATCTATATTCTAGTATTACTGATTTAAGTTACTGAATACATGCCAACCATTAGATTAGTATTACTCAAGATTTATATACCAACATTGGTCATTTAAAATGTTGATTACATGCTAGAAATTAGATTAATATTTCTAAGAACTTATATACCAGGGTTACTTATTTAGTCATCGGTTACATGCCAATAACTGAACAGATATTTTAAAATTAATTTTGAATTTTCCTCCATTATCGCCTTTAGTGTTTTACTTTGTGTGGCTCGAAATTTTTCCATTGGAATGTATTCGATAATCCATATGCTCCAGCATTGAAAAGGATAGGTCTAGAGATCAAAGCTGTGGCGCTCTCTAAGAAATTTTATATAGGAACCCTCCTACTCTCCGAATTAACTGACTAGTTCCTTCCCTAGGAGTAACGATGGATTATTATTTTTTCAAGGAAAGCTCTTTCGCTGCTATGTACACTAGGGTATAGTGTAGAGGAGCGTTATAGTTTGTCCGACGCGTTTCTAGTATGTATAATCCTAGTTCGATCAACCGTACATGTATGTATATGTCGCTTTTCTGCAATGTGAATATAATGGTTAATGAAAAACTGATTGTAAACGGTACTTGGAATTAGTCAGAAAATTTAAAACAATGATATATTTTTTAACTTCGCAGTTGAGTGATATAGCTATAAATAAAACTATCCAACCCAACGCCAACTGAGCTTATACCAGACACGTTACTATGTACCAGCAAAAGAATTCATCTCTATATATTACTATATTATGTATTTGTGCAATCTATTATTACACCAACCTACTTCTACGTCTTGTTATGATTGATGCTGTAATTAATAATTATAATATTGGTGCGTTTGTGCATTGACTACATATCAATTAGACGTAAAACGAAACAATATTTCTGTAAATAAGGAATATCAAGAAAGTTGCCCTTTATTTTAACTTATTATTCTTATTTTCACTACAATGTCCTTGTGATTAGGATTAGTGACTATATTGACACACATTTATATCTCAAGCATAGAAATTATTTGATTTTAAACATAATCGTCTAAAAGGTTGCATGTGCTGTATCCATAAAAAGAACGTCGATGAATTTTCATTTATAAAAATCAAAAGTAATCGCTAGAGGCGGTATCTGAAGAATGGAAAGGCGTTTCAAAAATTCGAAACCAACTTTATTATTGCCAGATTTTAAAACAGTTCTGATAAATTAAGGTGTTATTCAGGTGAAAAAAATGACCGTAACCAATTTACCCGTCGTTTTCCTTTTATTATATCATAAACTTTCGAAGTTGCTACCGTTATCTTATCCTTAGCACAACCAAAAAGCAAAAGTTCCTATTTATTATTTCTTTTAAGTAAAACTGTTATGCAAAAGAAACACTTGCAAAATGAAATTAAGTGTATTACGTGTAATAAATAATGTTCTGTAAGGATGCTAGTATTTCTATTAAGCAATTACAAATAAATCGTCATCATTATATAATATATAATTGATACAGTCGTTACGAAGAAGCTTGTTTCGGTTACATACATCTACAATACTTTATGGGAAAAGAAAGTTTCACCTATAATGGCAAACTTTAATTTATATGTATTTGTATAATCGTGTACTCGTTCCTATGTAAAAATTAGATGGAATTTTAAATGCTAAACCTCTTTGAAAAATTATTTAATGAAATTATTACGTAAATACTTTCTTTAACATGTTCAATTTAAAAGATCCTTTAATTTAACAGACGTGAACATATTTAGATTAAATGAGAGCACTTTAAGCACTGTGTAAACATAGAGTAATGATGCAAATATTGAAACTAGTTAGTTGGATTAAGACCAACAATGGAAAATGAGCTTTGAACAATTAATTGCACGTGCATCTAAAATGTCCAAGAAGTTGAAGATTTTCGATAAATATGCACAACTACATTATACCGAACTAATACTGTTATATTTAGTTTATATTGTTTCAAATATTAAAAATATATATTTACCCTCCTTAGAACTGCAGAAAAACATTCCTTACTACTTATTTTAGAACGATGCTTTATAACGCTTATCAATACTATTAATAATTACGTGTGAAATATGAATTGCTTCTCCATTTATAGTTGATAATTGCTATTTGTTAATAATTCTTCAGTTTACAAGAAAAACACATTCAGTATTTTCCTAATATACAAAAAAAATAAATTCTTATTATACAGCAATACTTATATAGAATTTTCATTTATTTATGTACAATAAAATAGGTGTTCGACTAAAAATATTCGCTAACGATCGTTCATAAATAACATACACATATACCATACACAATATTGTACAAAAGTAAATCCTGGATATTATAGAAGGAACACGAAATTAACAGAATACATGATTTTTTTTTAATAAATAGCACAATAAACTAAAACGAAGAAAACCTGACATAAGTCAAAATAACGAACCAGCAATTGAATGAGTAATAGAGTAGTAGTACAAATAGAGTAAAACAAAAAAACATTTAAGAGCTAACAGAAAAAATAAAAGGTAGGAAATCAATCAACAGAAGACTTTAAACAGAATGGTAAAATTAACACAAGAAAGTAAAATTTGGAAAGCAAAAATTTAGAGTAAGAAATGCTACATCGTATATGTTAATATTTGATTCGATCATTATATGTAATAGATAATACATATATTATTTGAATAAAACTATACTGGTCACCATAAATAAATGAACACCCAGAAAGCGTTGGTAAATTTTAATTAAATTTTCAGAAATGACATACACTATTGGAATTTATTCAGTAGGACATTCTCCCATATTCTGAAGACATGAATATAACGCAATGTAATTTAGTATACAGGCGGCACTAAACTAGTATAGTTTCTACGCACTAAGAGAGCGATACAGTACTGCTATGGAGGAATGCACTATAACCTAACCACTCCCTTCGTCGTCATACGAAAACGCCCTAATCGAGACTAAGCGTCCCGCAGTGCTTCGACATTCCGCACTCGCCGTGCCCGCTCAATACTATTCAGCGATCGTTCCATACACCGCGCGATATATCGAAAGAAAAAATCCCCTAAATATATTCCAACGACTTGGTACCTCTCGAACTCACATAAGCAATGCTGGCAACCGTCTATTACACACGTGGCATGTATAACTCGGACTTGTGAAAGTGCATTAACAATAACTGCCAATGCGAAAAATAGCGCTGTACCCACTGCATCAATAGTGGTAAGCGCCTTACGAACCCTATCTCTACTCGCTTCGGCAACAGACAGATGTGAAACTCGGTGACTCGTGTTGTACACCGAAAATTATGTTTTTATTTTCACACGTTTTAAACATATAAGGTATGCACATGAATAAATTCCAAAAGTATATTTATGTTCGTGCATTGTTAATCCTACAAAATTTATAGGTTCGATTTCGTGTACGATACTATATTTCAAAGAAGTAAATAAGAACTAAAATATAGACATAGCGAATGAGAGTTTCTCAAGTAATTTATTTCCGCGTTTAATTTAATACTCTACGTTATCAGATTAACAATAAATTAAACAATACATATAGGTTAAATAATTCAATTCATTATACCAGTTGTAGCTACCTCCTCCGTTCTCTCGTCTAAAAACCGCAGTATGGATATAGTTTTTATATTTATGTACGTCTCATTCAATTCACCTTTTGCTTTTTCAATTTTCTTTTCTATATTCTCCAATATCCAGGCTTCTTCTTTAATAATAACTGAGTTATTAACTAACTAACTGAGATAATAAATTCGTATTAACTATATTGTGTAATTGCCTTGTGTCTTTTCTGTTCTCTTACTAACCTCTATTTCTTGTGATCAATTTTCTTGTCTACTCTCAAATATCGTACTATGTTAATTTTCGTCTACGTCTTCACCGTTATTTTAGTCAATATCCATCCCATTTTTTTCTAAAAGAATACTTTGAAGGTTCGTGTATCACGTGCACAAAACACTATTTAAATCAATTGTTTAATATATATCCTTAAAACAACTGTTGCCATTTTCCCAAGAAGTTCCTTATGTCGATTTAATAAAATATTGCCTTATGGGAATTGAAAAAAAATTCTAATTTACTTTTACGTTTTATGGTGAATTGTGTTGTTTTGCAATATCGTATGGTGCATATAAATTCTAAATCATGCTTTTTATTATCTGCTTCTGGGTTTCCGGGCTGGAACCGCGTCACTAGTATATCTGCCGACGTTTCGTACCCATTTGTATGGGACATCTTTAGGGCTGAACTACTGCACTGAAACTGGTGTAAGTCGATGGGGGACGCGTTTATATATGGATAATGGGTCATGGGTCAATGGAGCGGTTGGGTAGATTAGAAATGCACGATTGCCAAGCGTTATGTAGGGGGTAGCCATCATCGCGGTTGAGGTTATTGGGGTGTTTAAAGATCTCTATATTTTCACGGATTTTGCGACCATAGAAATGGTTAGTGCGGGATAGGATCTTGTCGAATTAAACTGAATATTGTGCCCGGTTTCCAGCCTATGCTCGGCAAGTGTAGAACCGGCTATGCGCAGCAATCTAGTACAACGCTCATGTTCAGAAACACGAGTGCCGACAGACCGCTTTGTTTCACCAATATATGCCCTGCCGCATGAACAAGGAATCCTGCACACCAGGCGATTCTAAAGAAACATGGTCTTTTACGGAAAAAGGGTCAGATAATTTGGAATGGGGTTTGAAGATGGTTTTGATGTTGTTTTTGATACTGATGCGGTCAGTGACACCTTGTATATAGGGTAGGTGGGCTTTAGAGAGAAGGGGAGAGATGATCTGTGTATTAAGTTGTGAGATTTTGGGATTAAGATGTCGATCAATGGTTTGAATATTATGGTTGGAGAAATTATTATTTATAAGAGCTTTGGTAACATGACTTAATTCCTGGGATATAGAATGCTGGTCAGATATGTTGACAGCTCTTTGGTTAAGGAATTGTTAACGCCCTGTTTCTGGACGGTTCTGCACTTGCCGAGCATAGGCTGGAAACCGGGCACCATATTCAGTTTAATTCGACCAAGATCCTATCCCGCACTAACCATTTCTATGGTCGCAAAATCCGTGAAAATATAGAGATCTTTAAACACCCCAATAACCTCAACCGCGATGATGGCTACCCCCTACATAACGCTTGGCAATCGTGCATTTCTAATCTACCCAACCGAACCGTAACGCTCCATTGACCCATGACCCATTATCCATATATAAACGCGTCCCCCATCGACTTACACCAGCTTCAGTGCAGTAGTTCAGCCCTGAAGATGTCCCATACAAATGGGTACGAAACGTCGGCAGATATACTAGTTCCAGCCCGCAAACCCAGAAGCAGATAGCATGGACCACGACCGCGTACCAAATCATGCTTTTTATTATTTCGTAAGTATTTATTTCGATTTATTATTTGTTGAGTTATAGCGCTTTAAATGAATTTAGTCAATTGACTTTCTGAATGTACATAAGTATGTTTCAGCAGTAATAGTTCAGTTCTCTTACAAAAACATATAGTCAATACCACTTATAACCTATAATCTCCCGTTTAAGCCGATATCCTACTTTAGGTGGTAGTTATATTTCCTTTACAAGGCCGGTGCTACTTTTTGTGAAGACTTCATCAATTTTTAATTACCTATTGCATTTTATACGTAATAAATGAGACAATAAATGTAACAATAAGCTTAAGCAAAAAGAAAAGACGGATCGAATGATTTGACGAAGATTGTGAAAACATAATAAATAAGAAAAAAGAAGCAAAACTTGTGAGACTGACGACTGACAAAGAAAGTGATGATTAAAATATAAAAGAATAAGAAAAGAGACAAAAATACTACTAAAAAAGAAAACGAATTTAAATAAAATAGTAGATTCGATAGTAGCTGACAACAAACACAATGTTAAACCTTATGAGTACATAAGAAAGCATAATAGAAAAAAAGCAGCGACTATAGAAGGTAAAGGGTCAGAAACCACTTGAAAATGACTTCCCAAAAAGAGGAAGAAAAGGAATCAGAAGAGAAATATGTACATGAACATAAGAAGAGTGAAACGAAACCTACAGAAGTATCACGAGAAGAGTTTACAGAAATTATAGATAAGTTAAAACAAGGAAAAGCTAACGAAGCTGCTCATCTTCTTAATAATATGATAAGAAATGGAGGACAAGTATTGAGCTATTGGCTTTATGAATTTTTTTGTTCGAATACGAAAACAGGAACCGATGGCTAAGAAATAGATACTCGTAATGATATTACCAATTCCTAAAAATGCAATTTTAATGAAGAGTGGAAATTACAGAAAAACAATAACTTTACTAAACACTACATATAAGGTATTATCGACATTGCAGCAAAAAATTATATTAGTATTAGCGAATACCAGAATGGATTTAGGCAAGGGAGATCAAGAGTAGACGTAATATACACTTTTAAAGATATAATTGAGAAGAACTATGAACAAAATGCAGTCACACAGAAAGTAGCAATGTATACGGAGGACTAGCAAGAAAAATAATAGTAGACAAAGGGATAAGACAAGGGAATGAACACAACACTATTTAACATTAACAACAGCATTAGAAAGCATAATAAGGGAATAAAGTACTTGGACGAAATATTAATGAGTTTCGGCGAAGTTGCATAAAAAAAAGAGAACTCAAAATAAACCACAGGTTAAAAAAATGAAAGAAAGTAAGTACGGGTATAAAAAAGAAAAAGAATTTATGGATTTGAAGTAGTAGAGGATTTTAAATATTTAGGAGCAAAGAAATTGATCACAAAATATGATTTGGAAAACACGTTCCAAAAACATAACCACAATGAAAAATAAGATAGTAAGTAGAAGCACTAAACTACTGACAAACATATAAAGCAAAAACATATTTGAAAGGAAAATTGTATGAAAAATCTTTAGAGTAAAACCAACTGGGGAATGACAATACAGAAGGCAGACGAATAAGGAAGTAAACAATATACTGAAAGAAGACAATATAGTAGAAATAATAAAGTGTAACAGACTGAAATTGTATGACAATATAGAAAGAATGAAGCACGAAGCAATTGTAAGAGAGATTACTAGTGGCAGACAAAGATAGAAAAGCCTAGAGGCTAGAGACCTAAAAGTAGATGGGAAGCAAGTTGTCAAAGATTTCAAAAACAAGAAGATCACATAATGGAAACTGAAACTAAGAAATAGAAAACAACGGAAAAAATAACAGAAAATATGAAGAAACCCGTCAATACATAAACAAGCAAATAGGAAATAGAGAAAGAAGGTTGTCTGACCCACCCCTATAACAAACGAAGTCGAAAAGCTTGTCAGAAGAATTATATATGTATGTTTATGTATACATAAGGCATTTTGGGCAAAAAATAATCTCAGATACCTTACAAATCTATTACATATCAATGCTAATAAGCAGAGTTACCTTCTATTTATTATCTCTAGACTAATCAAAGTTAGTTCGTGTAAAACATCATTTACATAGACATCATAAGTCCTTTTTGTCACAATGCTTTCGGGCCGTCATAAAAGCACAATTTTGCAGGTAAAGTTTGTAAACGTTCATACAGTTATATTCTGAATATGTACCTACATATATGGAACCGTACATACATAAATTTAGTGCAAGTACTGACAGAAACTAACTCTAGCACATATTCTATAAATGTGAACAAGAACGAGTATTATCTTCCTTTTTTGCGTGTATATTGAGATAGAAAACCATTATTTATAGCGAGCCCGATATTTCCATAATTGATTCGCTAATATATTCGTCGATATATAATCTGCTTTATCTGCTATTAGGTTATAAGTAGACACATAATGAAAGAACTATTCATATTCCTTGTGCGCGAAATACATAATAAAAATTTAATTTCGGTAAAAGGTTTGTTACAAATATCAACTTTAAGAGGCAACAAACTACTATTAGAACTATATCGAACTTATATCCTTACAAATTTATTATTTTCAAACTGTTACTATGTGTAGTCATGTATTCAATTTCATTTTGTTTTACACTATATTCCTCTTAAAATGATTTAGTAATTAATTAGGTGTCTATTCACACATATCTGATTTCTGCCAAAATAAAATGAACCGAAGCAATTCCTGGCATTATTTGATAATATAAAGGAAAATTAAATTCTAAATAATCGGATATATTAAGTTATATTATTGATATATTTAGTTTTAGGTAGCCACAATATACAGATAAAATGGGGTTTAAAAAAGTAAAAAATATGTTAGAAACACACAATATGGTACCCTAATACGATAGCATCTATAACATTGAAATCAGTTAGTATTGTGTTAGATCGTATAAGTTTTATAGTATGCAATTTATTTCTGATCTGTGTTCAGTATTGATGTTATATTTATATATAATATTAAACAGCTTTTTGATAGATAGAAGAAAATATTTCAATTATAAATTTATAAATTGATATCAAAACAGCAACAGCAGCTTACAAAAATCAATCTACGACTATAATTTGTCTTGAGATTCGACTACTAGCACCGGAAAAACTTAGTATCATATTCGGACATATTTTTTATAACAGCAAGTAAAATTTGATATCTGACTCTAACTGAAAAATTCTAAAATACACGAACTCCTAATTTATGAAACAATTCCACATTTTAAAGGACATATTTAAAATTTTAGATAATATACAATAAATTTTAGATGATAACGCTCCTTTAAAAGGCAAAATTTATCTTTGGGTTGCGCAATTAAATAGTGATGATATGATCTTTGTAGATAATAAATCAAAAACTGCAATAGCTTCGGAAATGATCAACAAAATTAATAATAATGCTTTCCATGACCGACGAATTAATATCTAGGAGACAGCATACCGTAAGCAAATCGACTGAGTGAAGTCATCGCATTTTGCGTGTAGAATTGGGCATTTCCAAGCTGTCAGCAAGATAGGTGCTGCGAATCTTGAATTATTGTAGAAAACATAAAAGAATAAAACTTTAAACGATAACTTAACACTATGTTTTTAAATTCAAACAGGAATTTAAAAAGGCTAAACATTTCAATCAACAGGTAAGGTAATGCTTCTTTTTGGAATTCAAAGGTGATATAGGTTCTCTCGACAAAATCCAATCCATTAACGGATTATATTGTGCCATTCGATAGATAAGTTGAAAAAAGCAATTTCCGAAAGACAACCTGAAATTTCAATTCAAAAGAATTTGATCAATTAATATTTCAGGTTGTGTTTATCAGATCTAGCCAGACTTGTCTTCTAGTTATTCCTCAAACTCACACCTTTCGTACTAGTATGAATTTTTGTTTCAGTAAAGAACTTATTATAGCTTATTATAGCAGTATTTTGAGACTATTGAGAAGGTATATTACGCTCTAATACTATTAATAACTTCCGTAGTCTTTGAAGGTCACTATCACTTCGCCCTAAAGTCGTTGTAATAATTGGCGTTTCACTCGATTCATTTTCGTAAAACCATTGTACACATGTATTGTAATCCTATCAGAATTGGATAATCACCCAATTCTTCATAGAATTATGTGAATTCTCTACAGTATTCTTCGAAAACTAGTCAGAAAATCATTTAAGAGACATGCTGATAAATAAGCATGAAAACTTTAATTGATGATGTATATAAATTTAGCAACACTTGGAAGATTGAAGCAAAAAGATTATGCATAAATGATGCTGCAAAATCTGTTAATATAAACATAAAAACGTTATATATTATTATTACCACTTGCTTACTGTTTCTTTAACAAAAATTTGGAATGACTATTTCAATTAGCTCGAGTATTTCGAAAAAGCAGAAACAGTTCTAACTAGGACCATCATGAAGAATTCTGTATCATCAGGAATGAAAGAACTGATCCACTACAATAAGCGGATACTACTATAGATCGGCTCATCACTAATTGCACTAATGTAAGTGTTTGATTTACGTTACGAATTGCTGTGGCACCTATCTTTCTCGCCGGATTTAGCCCTTAGTACTCCTCCCCGTTCTCTCATTTGAAAAAATAGCTGACTAGCTGCGTGATCTAGAATTGGAAAAAGACTATCTAAAAAAATTAAAGGACACTTTTGAAATGAAGCTCTTTACTTTACCTGGAGGTCAGGCCAATACCATTTCACTCCACTTTCATCTATGTATGTAACTAACTTCAGTATACTACTAATACGTAGAGGCACTACGATAAATATGGAGAATACCAAACTGATTGAAGATTAACTCTTAATAGAATTTTCAACTAAGTTGGAGTTACCAACGATTTGGTTACTCCGCACACATTTCCAATTGTGTTTTAAAATATTTATTTATTGCCCAAGTATAAAAAATATTCGCACATAATCTTTACGTCAAACAACGCTCCATAATATAAAAATACTTGTTAAAATTATAATTTATTTCAATGAGAGGCAATAAATGTTGGAAATATTCACCAACCTGTTTCGAAAATAAATTATTCTTTGTTTTATATGATATTTTCAAAAACAGTCATAATCTCTTGCTTAATAACTTGGGTGAAATCATCAAGATTAAGAAGTCTGTTCTTGAAAATATTATTTTTTATTTTAACTTATTTTATGATCACATTACATTCCTCTAAATATTCTAACAGATTCTGTAATGTGCTGTTGAATTCTCAATTTCACTGGAAATATCCTAGTTCATCAAGTAATTGCACAATGAATTCTTCCAAAATAAAGTTACTATATCTTTTTGCAATAATTGTTTCATGGAAAAATATAGAACTTAATAATTATTGGTCACGATATTGCCACCTACACGCCAATCTAATTTGAATACAACTCAGTTTTCAAAACGTCGTCAAAGTTTTCAGTTGTCCAACTTCTACAGTTTTGGCCATTACTCTTATAAATAAAACCAGAATTCTCTTACGGATTTATTTTACTCTTCGTACATATTTTTTGGCCATCGCTGTATATTGTTATGCAAAAAATTTTGGGTTCATATTAAAATTAAATAAATTCATATTCTTACCAACTCTTGCTATCTTGCGTATACATGAATGTGCATTTCATTGATATTATTTTTATATGAACATGGATTGCCATTTATATATACAGTGTGTTCAATAAAGGTTGAGACGGATTATGCAACCAAGTATACAACAACAAAGATTACAGTATATATATATATATATATATAAATTGTTTGACATTTTGCCTTATTTGATTTGTAATTACGTGTTATCGATTATCAGTAATTTTCAGAAGTATTGGTAAATTTTTGGTGGTTAGAGCAGTTTGGATTTAATTTCATATTAAGTGTGTTGGATAATTTTTTTAAAACTATAGATTTCTAGGGTCTAGGGAATTTTGAATGTAAAGCTACCAATAGTGTATGTTTGGTTGCATAAGGTTCCATCTCAATCATTAATGAACTCACTGTATATGTACATATATGCGTTAATACGTATTCTTCTGACATTAATATTTAATCTCGAAAAAGGGCGTGGTGCGTCACTGCATGATTCATATATATATTCATTTGCAATGTCCTATACATCTCGTGCTTTTTTTCTTATTACGTGTGGTCGAACGTTTATAATTAGTTGAATCACGTTTTCTTTTGTGATTCTACATTAAGTTCGTGAGTGTCCTGGAAGAAAAAGAAGTGGACTCAACCCACGTCCACTTCATTTTTCCAATTGTCTTTAATTAAAAGAGAGTTTTCTTGCTACTATATGGCGAAACCAGACCCACCAATAGATGATTTATCGATCTGGAAATATGTGATTTTATAATTAATCGATAAATTTACACTAGCGTGTTTAAGGACGTCCATTTTGACTTTTAATATTTAAAACTTCCCCAAAAGAGACTTAATTTGTGGCAAACCCCTGTCTAATTGAGGTAGCAATGACAAGTCTTTATATTATTACTTGTGTTTATTTTAGGTCTTGTCTTTTACGTTACGTGTAGGGTCTCTGGAAGTGGTGCGAATTTTTTCTCTGATGAGCACATGTTTCTAGGGAAGTAGGGTTAGGTACCTTGAATAACAACTAATCCAGAGGAAACAACTGAGATCCCGGAACGCCATCATCAAAGTAATTTGCTATGGAGGACAAGCAGCATTCTCGGTGATTGAAAAAATTGTATCAGGCAGTTTGGGAAGCCACTCTAATTTCCTGACCCTATTTCATGTACATCGGGGCTTGCACACGGTAACCCTATTATATTCTTATGTAAACGAGGGATATATTACCCTCCAGATACAATAATAAAATGAAACCGTGTTCATTAGTTCATGAATTTAAGATATAAATTTTCCTATCAACATGTATTATACAGAAGGTAATTTTATATAATAATTTCTGAATGAATTTGGAAAATTTGTTATTAACATATTACTCAGCTGGTAATTTGAAAATACAGGTCAGCACTCAGTGTAATGGTATGACGATTAACTTGAACTAAGTAAGTAAATAGTGAATAGAAATTAATACATCTAGTCTTTTGTGAATTAATATAAATAAAATTATATAATTTTCCTTTATTATATTTTTTATTGTTAATGAAAACTGTTCGAACTTGTTATAAATGTAGTTTGTGTGAACCAGTATACGTATATTTGGAGATACATATTATGTTTTGCTGTTATTTTTTTTTCAATAATTATTTATATATCTTAGTTGAGATTGCGCATTACATACTTTATTATCGACAGGCATTACAATTTTCTGTTTTGCAATATATAAACGTATTTTCATACATCAAGATACTGGGTGTTCAGCAGCATATGGTAAAGATTCTCGTACAATTTCATAGTTGTCAAGTTGTATTATTGAATTTCTTTCTTAATAAAATATTTAATTGTTATTGATACTCTGGGATACGAATTTTACTCTTATACATACCAAAGCAAGTGTTCTCCTAAAATCCACGTTCTTCAGTATTGACATGCACTTCTAGTGATTTAAATACTGTAGCGCTCATTTATAAGATCCTGTATTGAGCGAACCCTCCAAAACTATCCGAGTTATTGTGCAGCCCTAGAAGAAACCAAGGATATGCTTCAGGTAGGAATTACGGTAATTGTAATGTTTACACAATTCATCTATGAAAAACTTAAATTTGAAATTTCATAATCATTTGTTCTGGATTTAACACTATGAACTTAAAGTTTTTGTGCATGTTATGATTCTTTTTAAGAACCCTTGAGCTTCACAACTTCATAAGTTTAGATATTATCCTTTTTTAACAAAGTGTACTGATCCATTGATTTCTTCTTTTCTCAAAATATTTCACAATTCACAATTTGTGCATACTAAACACATCATAATCAATATTTATCTGTTTTAGGTAAAGTAATGAAAACATAATACAATGAATAAATTTATGTGCCAATAACGTTTTGTTTTCTGATGCGAAAATGTGCTTTTAAAATAAAGACTAGACGTCTTGCTCAGATTGAAATACCATCAAGTTATTACTTATACATGATTTAGAACAAATAAAATAAAATATAAATGATGCATACCAAAGCAGTATAAAACAATCATGGAAACTGGAAACTGACAATAAAAAATAGCATAATACGGGACAGCAAATAAGAGGAGCTAAAATTCCTCAAAACATATCTACGTCACAATTAATCGGTTTGGTGTCTCAATAGTATTATTATTATTAAGAGTCTGAATTGTACCTCCTTGGTGTATATATATATATATATATATATATATATATATATATATATATAAAATTCTCAGAAATGTAATAATAATACGTTTCTGAGATTGTACCGTCAAATAATGTAATGCACAGTAGAATACAAATTATTTTACACAGTTTAAACCTATAATGTAAATTATTCCTTCCAATAATCAAACAAACAATCTTTGATTCAATATATACGAGATAAAACACAAAAATCTCAGCTACATTCTCTATAGCTATGTACTTACTCTTCATTTGTCTACGCTACAGCTTCAGTATAACTGATTTTGAGAAAGCTGACCGTAATATAAATGAAATATACGAGAGAAAAGATATATGTGGTCTATCAATCTACGTGACACGACACATGAAAACAAAAAAATCATTTCGTATATATCCTGCCACATGTATAATAAAATAATAAACGTAGAACAAAAATACACCCTTTTATTCATTTTTCAAAGCACACTCTTTGATATAGAGATGCATTGGCTCATAGAAAAAAATTGTATAAACCAAAATTTAATTAAAAATTCTTATTAAAACATAAGCTAGCATTTCAATCTTTTGTAAAGGTATTTCCTATGTGAACTATTGCATATAAAATCAGTATGAGGTTTAATCATATGCACTACAAACGGATGTAAAATTATATATCAGAATTATTATTTCACTGCTCTTTACATTAAACTCCCTATTCTTTTAATGCTTTAAAAAATAAAGATTTGTTCCGTAATAAAATATTTCTTTTTGTATAATACTGTGACAAATTCTTACTTTGTAAAACCGTGTGTAAATGAATGGTCAAATTAAATCGCAGTACAAATAGGTAGATCAATGATGTTACTAATCATCTTCAAATTAGTATCATCACTGATATACCAAAGAAATCCTAAAAATCGATATACAATCGTAAATATACTGGCCGCCATAAATAAATGAACATCCAGTAAATGTTGATATATTGTAGAAAGATGTATTTTGTTCGCACTAAAATGCTAAAAATTTCACTAAAATGAATTAAAAATACGTTTGTTTTATTGTTAATGCTTTTTAGTATATTTATAGCTTTATTGAGTCCTAGTAAAACCTTACTAAGTTTTTTAATTTAACCGATAAAATGATAAGGTGCATACTCGAAGTTATACCAGCATACCAAAAAAAGTATGTTAGAAGCTGTAGTGTAGTTTCTGACAAACTCTTTTTGTACATAGAAGAAATGAGAATCCTGTTAGAACAACGAACTTAACAGGATTCGTCATCCGCTCACAAAACGGAAATGAAGCGACCATGTCTATAATGTGACATCAAAATTTAATCTTGAATTCGAAATATTCTTAAAGCTACAGCGGAAGTTTAACTAGAAACATTAAATAAATCTGTTGACAAATGATCCGATCTTTTACAAGTCTATGTAGACGCTGGAAGAGAACACTATGACAAAAAAGTTGTTCTCGTTCAAGAGCTTAGTTTCTATATATGGGATGTTCACTAAACATGTACCAAAAATTCAGGAGGTTATTAACTGGGTTATTTGAAGATTTTTTATCCTTTGATGATTTTCGGAAGAGTACTTAAAAATGTCGTTGAAAACGAATTTCTGGACATTTCTTGTAATGCGTTAATTAAATTTAGTTTTATAGTATCACACTTTATAGAGTCACTAATTTTGATAACATTAATCTTGATCTTAACTTTTCTTTTGTTCTTATTGATATTTTTAAGTGTCTCTTAATTAATTTCCCGTTTGTATTATATATTTTCTAAGTCTGTAGTAACTGCATTGGTTTTATTTTAATTCGATATAAAAAGAAATTAATTTAGCTGATTAATATTAATAAGAGGAATTTTTCTCAGGGAGTCTTCAGATATAGAAATTAGGTGCAATATTATTCGTAATCAAGCGAACATGATTCCGATTTTTCTGTCATTCTGGAAGGTCCGTAGAGATACGATATATCAAAAGTTTCTCCAACTACTATTGCAGATATGTAGCTCGTTATTATTATCACCAAAGAAAATGCCTCCTAAACTTAGATATTTCTGAATTACATCTTCCACCGTACAAGACGATAGTCCTGTCGATAATTGTCCATCTTTTTTGCCTAGAACGTTCTTAAGCAGAAGTACAAACTTATACAAAAACGATAGTACAGAAGAAACTCAAAACATGAGATTACAATTGCATAAACGGTACGAGCATAAATATGTATGACCAAATGTGGCTATTACAGATATAGAAAATACCCGATACTAACTGGAAATTAATTAAGAGACAATTAAAAATATTAGTAACATCGAAAGAAAAATTAAGATCCACTTTTATGTGTTCGACATTAATGATTCTATAGAGAAAATGTGATCATATAAAACTAAATTTAATTGTTGTGTAGGGGCATGAGCACTGTAGTCTTGCGTACGGTTTATTAATAATTTTAAAATTATTCAAACCTTAATCGGCTTGTTTCTTTGAAACAAAGAGTCTTTCCGACACTCATCTGATGACCAAAAATTTTAGAATAGTCCAAAGAAAAACTACTTGAATTTCTACCCAAGAAAGAAAAAAAATAATTTATTGTAATTCAAATTATATTCAAAGTATCGAATTAACTTTTATTCTTTTGGATAGTAAATTAATATTTTGAATAAATCATTTTGATAATAGTTATAGAGACAATATTACAAAAAGTCAATGAATAATATTGAAGACACTATACAAGATTTCAAGATTGAAATGAAGTGTATATAAAATTTAATTTTGATTTATTCTAAATTGAATTTATTAAATACTGTAGGCAGTAGATACTTTGATCTTTTATATGTTTATCTTCATCTATATTTCATCAAAGCGCGCGCGTCTCGAGGCCTTGAGAAACAGTAAAAACAAATAAATAAGTTATTATTGTATATATATATATATATATATATATACACAGTAAAAACAAATAAATAAGTTATTATTGTATATATATATATATATATATATATATATACATATATGCAAAGTAAGTATCGATTCATGAATCCATTTTATTTTACGCACAATTGCTTTTGGTTAATTGTAAGTAAATTTGAAACTAGATATTAATTCATTTTGCTTACAAATTAAAATAAAAACTTCTATTATATTTTATTTTACACAGTCAAATCACACATAATTATAAATTTCACATAAATTATATCAGTTTTACATAATAATTGGCAAGTCAACGTGAGGCTTATTTGTAGTTATACATCCAATACACTTATTTAACATTCCACTTCTTTTTTTCATATATATATATATATATATATATATATATATATATATATGTATATATGGCACAATTGATATTTGTACATTCATTGCGTATATGTATATGTACATATGTATGAAATGTATTTTCTCGAGTTAAATACCGCGTGAGTTGTGTTCTGACAAGGACCGTTCTCTCGACATTTCAGCGAGAACTCAGACAAGATGACGAGTAAGATCTCGTTGAAACGTCGGAAAAATGATCCTCCTGAGAACACAACTCACGCGCAATTCATAACACGAGAAAATACATTCTTATCGTACATCCGCGGAAACATAAAGCGTAACATATATATATATATATATATATGACTGATATTAGGTTCTCGGGCTCTCCGCGATATTGGACAGAAGTTCTCGAAAGAATCAACGTCTCAACGTTTCGATGACATCTCAATCATCTTCTTCAGGAATTGTTTCGTAGTGAAGCATAAACTTGATACTGTCGCTTCATTACGAAACAACTCCTGAAGAAGATGGTTGAGATGTCTTTGAAATGTCGTTCGAACATATATAAATTGTTAAATATATATATTCTTAACACGCAATTAAAATACTGACAATATTTATGGATAAACTCTGTAATTACTATAAATCGCGAGACGTACAATTTTTTTTGTATCATTATAACATCTTATTTATTTTCGAAACTAAACATTTTCATGTAACCTATCTTTTATATGTTAATACAATTAAACTACTTTAAATAAATGTTGGCGGTAATAAAGTCACCAGACAGAATAAACGATAATTTTAATTTTAATTATAGTTTATACTCTAATTTACCCAATTGTTTACATAAATTTAGGCGGTTTCAAGTTGATTCTTCACTACGAAACAACTCCTGAAGAATATGATCGACATGTCATCGAAATGTCGGGACGCCGATTCTTTCGTGAACTTCTGTCCAGCATCGCAGAAAGCCCGAGAATCTAATACTACTCATACTTGCAATCGGAGGAATCTTCGTTCGAACATATATATTCTTAACACGCAATTAAGATACTGACAATATTTATGGATAAACTCTGTAATTGCTATAAATAGCGAGACGTACAATTTTTAACAGTTTGTGTCTTTAAAACATCTTATTTATTTTCGAAACTTAACATTTTCATATAACCTATCTTTTGTATGTTAATACAATTAAACTACTTTAACTACTTTACTACTTTAAGTAAATGTTGACAGTAATAAAGGCACTAGGCAGAATAAACAATAATTTGAATTTTATACTCTAATTTACCCAATTGTCTACATAAACGTTTATATGCCCTTAATTAGATAATACTACACTAGTAAATATATGTTTCCGTTTACATCATTCCAGGCATACGCAGCAACTTCGACGGATGTCGTACGTAAAAATCTATGTATTCGAGAATCCAACGTCAATCCGTCATTGGTGACCAAGGCCGAGGAAGGTGTATTTGCGAGTAATAGAGAGCTAAAATGTTATTTTAGATGTTATTACTCAGAATCGGGTTTTATGAACGATTCTGGTGAAATTCAAACTGATACAATAAAGTCCAAGATACCAGAAAAAATGGATAGGAAAATAGTTCAACAAGCCATTGATAAATGCAAAAAGTTAAAGGAAAAGGATTCCTGTGAAACAGCTTACGAAGTACAGAAATGTTTATACAACAATAAACTTGAGCTTTAAAAATCATATAAAATTTGTAATTAGTGTAAAGTATAATAAAATTATTTACTTTTCGAATTTCAATAAACGATAATTTTATTTCTGATTATTCAAATAAAATATAAATATATTATTTAATATTTCTTATCTATACTCTATACCTATATTATTTTCATTTCCCTTCCAATACTTGTTGATTATTTAATGACTAATAAAACGTTATACGAAATTCCATGTACTTTTGGTTTCCGGTTTCGAAATGCCAATGTTCCTTTATTACTTCCGTGTAACAGGGCTTACTTTTTCCTTTATTGCAGATATTATTCCCATTACAATGCAACTTTATAAAAGACTAATACGGTACAGATCTCTGATATCTTTCTGTTTCGGTAGAATTGTTTGCGGCATAAAATTGTTGTAATATGAAATCAGATATTCCCCATTCCAATGCAGCGCTTGTATACCATACATTAAATACCAGCCAAATACTTTGTTCTTAAAAGGTAAACTTTGTCTCACAACCATACCATCCAATAAACATTAAGGCTTTCTAAAGAACTGCAGTCTTTTACCAAAAAGAAAGCTTAGAATGAGATATAAAAATTACTTTCTCAGTTTTGTTCGCAAGCAATTTTGCAGACAGCATTCCTTGTTTGTAAAGTAAGTAGACGGTGAAACAAAATTAATCTTGTATTTAGAGTATTTAGAGTGGAGTGTTAATTTATTTTGCGGTAATTTAAAATAATTATAGTTCATTAAGTTCGTTAACAAAAAAAATAATTTTGTGAAAGGTTTTTAATTCCCTATAGTTTAATATAGCGATGGAAAGGGTTTACAATGCAAGCTGGTACTAAATTGAATTTTTTCCAGAACATCAACATATTGATTCACAATGAAATTTCGAAGGTTATTTTTATTATTTCTAAAATTATGTAGTACAAAATTTTAACCGTCTCTGTAAACAGATTGCAGTAGCGTCAGCAAAGCAGTGTCTGAATTCGTTTGTGGTTAAATCTTTAATTGAAGATTTTTAATGATATAAATTTCGTAAAGCAATATTAAAACTCATGTTAAACTTAAATTAGTTATTCGTTAAAATTATCAACAACATTCTCTGTTAGGAAAGAAAACAGACCTGTTGATTTTCCTCTGCAAGAGCAATTTTTATTCACAAAAAATTGCACAATTTGCATTTCGCATTAACCGAACACATGATTGCAATGAATAACCTTGCTTCTCATTCGCATTCTATCTTCCGATGCGAAAATAAGCTATCCAGATAAAGGTATCTTTCAGATGAAAAACCATCTCGAAGGTCTAATCTAAAATCAAATGTGTAGAACAAAATGAGATATGTCAGGCAACAATTATTACCCACACAAAGTCAAAAAAAATTATTAATGAGGCCTTAATATAATTGAAAATTTTCCATAAAATGATGTCTGCAAAAACTAATACAGAGCAATTATAAAAAAATCACTTGATATACCTATGTAAAGTAGAATTAATTTGACAAAAAAAATCACAAATAATGTAGAGTAGCAAATTGGAGAAACCAAAATCTCCCAGCATGTACGTGTGACAATTAATCATTTAAGCACATCCACTAAAATGTGTCGAAATAACTAATTGAAGCATCGACACACAAGTTTTTGAAATTTTTAAGGGAAATTGTTATTATTCTCGTAATTTGATGTTCGAAATAATTTATTATACCTTTTTCTATTGGAAAACATTGAAAGCACTGATATTAGTAGGCAATAGGAAAATTTTTCTTGCTTTACTGTTATCATAATGTATTTCAAGAGAATAAGAACGTTTATTATAGAAAGGTTTATCTGATGATTCTGTAGATTTAGATATTGATAAAGTACATGTCTATCCCCAGAAGAATTAGGATACTTGGCGAAATATTTCCATTCTAAAGAACATCCAGACTTTCGAGTCAAAGAATACATCAAGCACTGAGATAATCCATTGGTTCCTACCAAATTACTGTTATTCAGGTTGATATTAATAAATGTATGCCTGTTAGCTATAGACGTCAATAACGACACTGCAAACGCAATCTCCCATTTGATACTAAAGTATAGAGTTTGACCGTCTTTTTAATTAAAGCCAATCTACTTCTTTGGACAAAGGTATTCTGGTTAGCGAATTGCAAAGTAGACCTTACAATGGAATAGAGTAAACATTTGTATAACAAAAACACTTCAGATTGTGGGGCAAACTCCGTCTACACCTAAGCAATACAAACTATTACTCACAAGAATTATTATTATATATATCATCTTTTCATTTAAAATTGAAATTATTTATACTAGTCTCAACTATTTAGGCTTGTATTCGATTGAAATACAACCTCAATAATCCAATACAAAACCTATAGCTCGAATAATAAACCATATTCACTCAAAAAGGCCAGAAAAGGTTTCCGGTGTAATATTGTCAGCAACACCTACTGGCATGTATCCTATAGTACACACTGTGCCTCACTTGTATTGAAATAACGATCAATCTCTCTCCATAACTAGATCAATAGCCCTGGCATCGTTTTTAATATACAGTTTCAATCACCAAGTTTGATATTTTCAGAAAATTTGCACTAAAAAACTCCTGTATAACACAGAAATGCAAATTCATATGCATTTATAATGGCAAAAATAAGTCGTTAAATTTATAAAAAAATTAATGACTCAGAATAAAACAAACTAATGTTTCATTATCACCACATATAAGACTAATTCGTACACATATAAAAGCCATGAATAAGTATCACATATAAAAACCATTTATAAGTATCAAAATTAATGTGAACAAAATTTACTAAAAGAAATAAAACATTTTTGAAATTTTGAAGATAATTTTTGAAATGTTTGTGAACTACAATATCCTATTACAAATTCGAAAAACGTAATAAATTCTAACTAAAAAATATAAATCTTTTACCTCTTTTATATGTATGCATATACGTGTTGCGATAATAGAGAGAATCATTCTTTCTATACGTACTTTAAATATATTTCTCATTTTAAAGTCATTAACAAACATACGTTTTTCCCTAATTACTATTTTATCTTTATTTAAGTACACTAATTTACGGAATACCACTTTTTTTCCTCCGACAGACACTTTTTAACATGTTAAGTTCCGCATCTCTTGGGATCAGAGAGCGATTATTAAGCTTCTAAAGTGGCCCTCCATGGCGACCAAGTGTAGCAAATTGAAAAAGTAATTTATAAAATACAAAATATTATAATTATAACGCTTAAATTTGTAACTCTTGAATTCTGGGAAACTATTCAAGTGAAAAATTATTGTATGACGAAGTATGCGCCACCTAAATAAAAATGTCTAACAAAATTAGTTTTAAAATTATTGCTCATTCTTGCCAAACAACAATTAATCCTTCTAATATTTGAAACAGAAATTCCCACTCCTTCTGAACTGAATTAGTATCTAGACCGCAAATTGGCTACTGTTTAGACTAATAAGAATAGTACATTACTTGCAAAGAAAAATTTTGTTTTTTTCATTATGTGTTTTAAATACTTTTATTATACTTATATTTATTGATTATGCCATTTTATATGTATATTGTAACACGCTCATACGTTTAATAATGTAAATTAGCACACATGTACTAACCGGCAACAATTTTATCGTCCAATACAAATTATATTTTAGGAGGCCAGGGCAGGCTTAAATGACCGACAACTCTCGGTTATTACCAAACAATTATATAGCATTTCCCCGTTAAGTGCACGGACATCGGTTACGAACATTTGCACATTATTGGAAATTCAACCAATCGAGGCATTTGTACGCCTCGGTAAGTTACGACACTTACACGGCTACGGCCTATTTGAACGATATGTGCACGGCACCGGTATTCTTGAACAATATTTATACAGATATAGCCTTCTATTGATACATTTAATACGGAATTAAAATTTGCTCTGTTAAAATAAAGTATTGTATATTAAAAGCATTTTAACTTTTTTTATTTCAAAAGGACTTTCGAAAGAGAAAGACCATTAAGAGTCACTTTAATGTCATAAATAATTTAGATAATAGTAATGTACCTTGTTTTATGGCTTTATGAATATGTTAAATTTTTCTGTAAGGTTAACAATATTATGTACTGCTTCCATGAAAACAAGAATGAAATTAACCTACTAGAACATTTTATTTTAATAACAAGTTTACAAACTCCTGTTATTAGTATTAGACGCAGCCTGTTTCAGCAAAAGTTTTCATATTGTATGTATATGTTAACATAATATTAGCAGAGGACAGAAAAATTTCAAAATGATGTAAGTATATCAATTAAATGTATGCATCAAAATTTATACACAGACTTGGGCACGTCCAACCTGTCAGCAAGATGAATGCCGTAAATTTTTAATTATAATCAAGAAACGTAAGAGAATGTGAACATCAAGCGATAATTTGGTGGTATTTAACAAGAACTGAGAAGCCTTTTGTGAAGATTTGTTTCGGTCGGTGAAACCTGATTTCATTACTGTGTTCCTGAATCAAAACTGCAATCTCGACAGTGGACGGATTTTGGTAGCCCTTCCCGAAAGAAAACCAAAACATTTCTATCAGCGAGAAAGCTAATGATTACGGTTTCTTGAAATTTAAAGAAATAAATATCATTGACTATTTTGCAAGAGGCTAAACAGATAACGGTCCATATTATACCGCTCTTAACAAAGTGTCTCATAGGAAACGTTTCTTACATCACAACAACGCACCTTCTCACATCATTATCTTTTTGGGAGAAATTGGATCAATTAAAACTTTAACTCATTCTATTTTCAAATTTTCCTTGTCGGAAAAAAACTTCAGTCGAGCTAGAACACAAAAATAGTGCGACGAAACTTCAGCGTCATTAGTTCAAATGCGTGGATGTTTAAGGGTAATGTATTTAAAAAATAATAAAAAACTAACTACCCTAATTCATTTGTTTTATTTCGAGTTCCACTTCCTGTCAAATTATCCTTTTACAAAGCCTTGGTGTTTACATAAAAATAACGTTTAATAACAAAACTCAATATGTTCAACTAAATAAATTTGGATCATATGGGTCTGCATTGATACATTAGCTTCACAAGAACTTGATATTAATCCTATTATCTTATTGTTAACTAATGGAGCAATTACTACAAACTGAGTCGTTGCTAATGGTCTCTATATGTACATCAGGTTGATTCAGTGTTCCGATTACTTTTGACTTTTAAGATGAGAATTGTTAGGCATATGTTATGAATATTTAATCGAATAGTGTTTGAATTTGTGGAAAGATTGTTTTACTTATTGGCAAAAGAAAATAGAATGCCAAGTAGAAAAAGTGAGTATTTCCGTCATATCTTTTTATTCGAGTTCAACATACGAGGATAGCTTGGCAAGTAGTGAGAATGACACATAGATGGCGCTCTAATTGGTAAAACAAATACACTGTCATTTAGGCTGGCTATTTATATGCTTACATTCCGATATTTAGATAAATCGGTTGATTAGTTTATTTTTGACAGCTGATTGAAAAAGAAGCAACACTTCGTATCGTGCGATGATAAATACTTCGTAATTAAGGGTATGAAAGCTGCCGAAATAAAAGACGAGTTACGGGAAACATTAGGTGAATCTGCTCCATCATCCGTCACAATAAGTAGATGGGTAAATGAATTTAAACGTGGTAGAGCAAGCTGTGTTGATGAAGCGCGCTCTGGAGCACCCAAAATCGTGACTTCTAAGGAAATGATTATAAAAATCCATAATATTATTACGCAAAATCGATGACTCAAAGTGAGAGAGATAGGTAAACATTTCAACAGAACGCGTACACCACATTTTAACGAAAGAATTTGGTCTTTCCAAGCTTTCGGCAAGATGGCTGCCGCGATTGCTTACGACTGATCAAAAGTTCACTCGTTTGCGCATTTCCAATGAGTATTTGGACCGTTATAAGCGGAATTCGGTTGATTTTTTGTAGGCGATTTGTTACTCGCGATGAAACTTGGATACACTACAGTACACCCTAAATTAAACAACAGTCGAAATAATGGTTAGAACGTGGTTCTGCACCTCCAAAGAAAGCGAAAACCACTTTATCTGCAAACAAGTTGATGGCATCAATTTTTTGGGATTCAAAGGACATTTTGCTCATTGATTACCTTCAAAAAGGTGCCACAATAAACGGACAATATTATGCAGAACTTATATAAAAATTAAATGTTGATATTCGTGCTAAACGGCCAGGAATGACAAAGAAAAAAATTCTGTTTCACCAAGACAACGCTCCCTCGCATACCAGCACAGTTGCGATGTCTAAAATCCACGAGTTGCATTTCCAATTAGTACCGCATACGCCCTATTCACCGGATCTAGCCCTTTTCGACTTCCACCTTTTTCCAAAATTGAAAACGGCACTAGGTGGAAAGAAATTTTCGTCTAACGACGAGCTTATCATCTTTGTAAAAGAGTATTTTGCAAGTCTTCGGGAATCGCATTTTAGAGATGGCATAAGGGCATTGGAGCACCTTTGGCATAAATGTATTGCTCTTTTAGGAGAATATATTGAAAAATAAAAATTATTTTAAATTTAAAAAATTCGTTTTTCTTTTCCATTCTCACTACTTGTCAAACTACCCTCGTATAAGTATACTGCACGAAAAATTTCTTGATTTAAAGAGAACCATTTTAACTTAATCTATTCGCAACGTTTAAGAAACCATCTGACTTTGATGAAGACGTTTTAATTTATAAAATTATTCAATTAGACAATAATACAACACTAAAATAACTTTGACGTATTCCTAATAATTTTTTCCTATTTACTATCGTCCTAGAGACCGCAAAAGATGCGAACAACATGATAAATAGTAAAAAATGCAAATAATCAATTAAGTAGTTTTCCATGATTTACCTATTACAGATTCTTTTAGAATTCTGAATTTTGTTATTGACAAAACTCTGTGATAGCATATATATACATTATTTCAGAATTTTATAAACTGATTCCAGTCTAAGAATTTTTATAGGATACTGTAATATGGTAAACGTAGGAACATTATGTTTCGTGGGCATTTAATCAATATTAAAGTGTAATGTAATACACAACATTTTTAATTGAGTCGAACAATTATTATTATTTACTTTATTATTATAAAAACTAAGTATTAATAAATTATAGTTGCTCTTCCTTAAAATTTATTTCCAGTTTATTCGAATTTGTGTAAAAACTAATACATGGAATGAAAAGAACATAATGTTATGATAGTATTATTTGTTTCAGAGTGTAAAGCATGACCGCCCAAGCCGATCAGATGACCAGTAAAAAATTAAACTTAGAGAAAGCGACAAACTTTATGCGACAGTATAGAGACCCGCACTCTAGAGAACTGAAAAAGCTCTCAGCGAATCAATTTATGGAGGTCTGGAGTCATTACGACAAAGACGGTAGGTTACTCATAAGAAACTGCTTGTCACTTTTAGTTCTATAGTTAAGAAGTTGTGCTAAATGTTGTAGAAAAGTTTTCGGAACTGACATGACAAATAAATTCTAAATGTAGCTCGACTTGTACATAAAATGTTATAAGGAATTATGCTGATATATGAACAGAAATATGAACGGGATAAGATATAAAAAAAATCGTAGATAAAATTATATTTTCTTATAAGGAAATCTTTAAATTTTGCAGAAATAAACACCATTATAATTCTAAATTAAAGGCTAGTATTAATTTTGATGTCATATTAGATGTTCGCAAGATATAATAATTAAATTGACTTAGATATCCATTTTTAAAAATTTCCGCAAAAGCCCGAATCCCTAGTCACATATTAAAGACAAATGAAACATCTGGTTCTGGGTTGCCGACGTTTCGTACCCATTTCTATGGGACATCTTCAGGGCTGAACTACTGCACTGAAACTCAAGTCTCCATCAAGTCTCATTTCCTATTAAACCAAACTCATAAGGCAAACGAAACAAGTACAACGTCTAGTAGAATTCAACATATGCGCCGGACATTCATATTACATACAACAAACGCAGACAATAATGTTTGAATCGATCATATGGGAATATCATTTAGAAACCATAAATAATTTTTAAATACATTTACTATCAGATAAAAGCTAATATCAATAACAATATCAATTTGTAATGCTTCATAAACATTTATTCAGCACTTATACGGCAATTTACAAACAAATACAATATATAAATGGAAACAATTAAATTAATCGCAAAATTTTATCGCAGTGCAAATGCAAAACGGAACGAGAGTTCAATAACATCAAAACACATTTATTATATAGATTTTGAGTTTTATATTTGATTTATTTTATTTAATTTTAAATGCATCATCCTTTTTAATATTAAATTCTAAAATGCTATATTTAGTCATATTTCGCATCATTTGTTATACATAATACACCAGGGATTTTGGAAAAAACTGGCCCTAAACTTTATTTTTTAATCTTATATAACGATTTTTTCTACATTTTATATCATATATTTATATCCTCTATAGTGCAAAACCTGATGCCTCCAGTTCTGTGATTGTTCAAAGACAAGACGAACGACATTTTTTGGAAAATTCTTCAAAATTGGCTCTAAATCCTCAACAAGTTTGTTTGTAATCGCACTACTTTTAAAGTATATTTTGTAGAAGTTCTGTGCAACTACACACTTTAACATTTTAGTATTTAAAGACTCTGTTTCAGCAATAGTCATATGCGACTTAACGCTATCCTGGTAAAGCCTGCATTCTAAAATCAGTTCAAGTCGTTTTGTAAGGATGTGATCCTTCGTTAACAGAGTAATGTTTTATAATTATTGGCGCTTACTGTGGTACCATCTGAAATACTATGGGTATGCAGTATGCATTACTTTTTCGTAATGACAAAATGTTATGACCATAACTTTGTGACAGTATCCCTATTTCTACTCATTGCGTGCTTTATAGCTTCATTTCTGGACTGAAACAATATACTAAATTTTCATCTCGACCATAATTGTCATCCAATATTTTAAGGTTCTTCTTAGACAAACTAGTCCATGTTGTTGGATATTTTCAATCCACAAATATTAACGAACCTATTGTTAACTATCGTGTCAAGGGCTATACAATACTTTCAAAAAAGAAATTGTAACAAAAATTAATGATTCCTCATTTATCTATCTTTGTATGTAGGTAGAAACGAATTTAAACAAAAATGAAAAATTTCGCAATAGACAGCATCGACTATATTATATATATATATATATATATATATATATATATATATATATATTCTACTTACAGTCAGTGTTTACCAAAACGAAAAGTATTTAAATATGTAATTCAATTAAAATTTCTTTGCAATAGTTTTTATTTCGACATATATATTCAATTTTGGTTTTAATTTTTCCATAGAAAAATATAAATACCGATACCAATATATAGCTAATACCAATGTTTCTATTTAAAGAGGTATTTTACTGTGATGTATTTTACTTTTGTCGGGAGAAACGACTATTTTCTTCTTCTTTTCTTTTGAAAGTTTGATATCTTATAAATATGCACATGAAGATGCAAATTTAAGTACATGTATTTATTATATTTACGATATAAGATATGAACATATTAGTGATTGAGGCACGAAACCATTTAGAATTTTACGGGAACCAGCAGAATAAATCTGCTAACCATGCGCAAAAAAATGGCCATAAAATTTCGATTTAAAAAAATACCTCAGACATTGTCCCGGAAAATTAACCGATGAGTTGATAAAAACACTAACTATATAATAAAATTTAGTTATCAGATACTATTTAATTCTGTTGATCATATGATAAGTAAAACCTAATCAATGTAAGTCATCTACAAATACAAATCTAATGCATTCTCATTGCCCACCGCCATTCAATTCCTGATGTCAATGGCAAACCTTTTTTTTTAATAAACTTGGTATTCCATCTGATGAATTTACTATTATGAATATAAATGTTCTATAAGTATACTAAATCGTGTAAATCTATACAAATAAATATATACACAGTCTGTCTCAGAGAAAACTGAACTTCTTTGAAATAAAAAAAACCCTACTGTTTTGGTAAAATTCATATACTTTATTTAATGTAATCGCCTTCGGCTTCAATACAACGTTTTGCACGGTCAATTAACAAGTTGAATGAATTTTTAAGTTCATCTTTAGAGATGTCCTTCAAGATCGCTGTCGGCGCCTTTTTAATGGTTTCGACGTCGGCATAGCGCTGTCCTTTCATTGGCAAACGTAGTTTGGAGAATAAATAGAAATCACAGGGGACCAATCTGGTGATTACGGTGAATGACTGATGATGACTGTCATTTGCAGTTAGAAAATCAGTGATAAGCGTCAAGCGTTGAGATGGTGTATTATCATGTAACAAACGCCAGCTACCATTTTCCCGATATTGAGACCGCACACGACGAATACGTACCAATAGACATAACACTAGACTAGTTGGAACATACTCTTTCTGCACTATGCCTTTGGAATCATAAAAACACACTTAACTTTCTACTTCTCCAAATGGCTCTTTTTCAGCCTTTCTTCTCTTGGATGCTTCCATTTAGAGCTTTGGCGCTTGATCTCTGGATCATATTGAAAACACCGCGTCTCATCAGTTACAATAGAATACCTGACGTTTTCGTCCTTTTTTTAGTTTATAATTATATCTACACAATGTTGAATTCTGAGAAATTTTTCATCAACAGTTCGTTTGTGTAGTATAAACCTAGCACAAATCTTTCTCAGTCCCCTAATGCTATTTGAAAATTCGTTGAATTGACTTTTTGGAAATATTTAATTTCATTCTCACGTTTTGCAATGAGGACTTCAGCTCATTTCTGATAAATTCACGCACAAGTTCAATGTTTTTTTCCGTAACCACAGATTTTTTTGCACCAGGATGTTCAGGGTCGCCTTTAAATCGTTTATACCATTCATACATACTCGTACTTGATAAACACCCATCATCATACACTTGTTTCATCAAATTAAACGTTTCAGTAAACGATCTACCGAGTTTAAAACACAACTTGATATTTGCTCTTTGTTCGAAATTCATTTTTCGACCAGTGCCAAATATGCACTTTTACTTTATGCTCAATTTCTTTGCTTCTAATGATGTAAATGTCATGATATTTCGACATAACTGTGATGAAAGATCTACCTCATCGACGCATATTTTTTTAATAGATGGTGCCACTATCGTTATTTTAAAAAAGTTCCGTTTTCTCTGCGACAGATTGTGTAAATATATTTAGACATTAGTCTTGGGATTGTACTCATATGAGGATTGTTCGTTTACTTTCTATTGTAAAAAAACAACAAATATTTTTTAAAGATTAAGTTTTCCACTAAATAAAAATGTACGGCTTGAGCAATAACATATATTCACAGGCCCTCTTGCATTTGATGTTTCTCATTGATAAACGTAACTAGATTACTTAATATTTTATTTGACATATACACATATCGCCAATGTATGAAGACGAAAGTATAAACTATAGCTTACTAACCTGTCATTGTCTTATGTTATATCACATACTCAATATACCTCTAATTTAATAATTAAGCATTGGTGTACACATAAATAGCAAACATTATTCAATTTTCTACTTATTTGTTTTTGTTTTATTACAATGACACTAATAAATAAATATATTCATAGATATCGGGCTACCAAATCAATAAAATAGTAGACATAATAAAATAAAATCAAAAGGAAACGAGAGAATCTATAAATACAAATTTCAGCTGATACATGGAACAACCAGTTATCGTGGGGTGTTGTAAAAGAAATTTTCCATACGAGCGTAACACAAGACGGTGTCACACGTGATTTCGACAAAGGACTTTTCAAAAATAAATGAATCCAACTTTGACGAAATTAAATTTAGGCACAGTGAGATCCGACAATCGTCGAAGGAAATAAAGCGTTCTCCCCGCAATAACAAACTTAACGCTATGAAGAAAGGCGACTATAAACGCATGTACACACTAAGAGGGCTCGTTCGGAAATGTCCCGAATGTTCCGTTAACTTAACCATAAAAAAGTTCAGGAAAAGACACACGATAAAATATTGTGAAATTCGACGGAAAGGTAGCCCAAGTTCGTAAACAACAAGCAACGACATTGAACTCTCTAATTAACACATGATTAAAGAAATAGCAACGACGAAGGGAACCTTCATTACCTTAACCTATTAAGAAACCAGAGTTACGGTATTACTAACGAGATAGCCCTACCAATATCGCAAAGGAAAGATAAAAATAACTTAAGTTAAATTTAATTAATTAATTACAAAAAAAGGGCCGCCGTTTTTAAAAACTCTACAGCAGGACCGTAACAAGTCAAATTAAATATGATGGACATTCTGCTTTTAGAAATTCTGATGAATAGATTGATGATTGGAAAATTGGACAAAAATTTCATAAATTACTACGTACAGTAAAGCTCAAAATAAACATTAACACCCCATTCGACACTAAAATATGAAGGGGAAGATAAAATGAAAAAACAAGCGAAAGTAACAGCACAGTTGCATAAATCATGCTGAAGTGTTATTATCCTATTTTTGCACTAATATTTCTCACGTCTTCGAAAGCATGAAAAGTCACTTGGTATAAGAGGTATAAGGTGGGCCAAGTACGACTTAGAGTGTTAATCGAATTAATTTTGCTGAAACCAAGTTTTATCGAACGTAATAAATCTATCAAACGGTGTCAAATTATCGCTCGACGTTTTGCTTTTAATCACAATTCAATATTTACGATCCTCACTTTGCCGACAAATTAGACATACCCAATTCTGGGTGAAAAATTTGATATACCCTTTAAATCGATACGCTTCTAATGCGAATAAACAATTAATAAAAATTCAAAAATATATAAACTCATAATTCATGGTGTAATCTAATATCTATTTTTTAAACGAATTTGGATGTCAGTGTTTTTCGAAAGACACAATCTGTTGTTGCATTGTGCAATTTAAAGTGTTATTATGCTATTTTTGTACTAATATTTCTCACGTCTTCAAAAGCAAGAATAGTCACTTGCTGCTAAATCTGAATAATAAGATGGGCCAAGTACGACCTAGAGTCTCAATCGAATCAATTTTGCATGAAAAGCTTAACTATTCCATGCATTTCTCAAAAATTATTTTCTTACATTAGTCCAGTAGATCGGCTTAATACAGTTCGTTAACGTTTTGCCCGTTTGCAACATAGTCTACGGAAATTAGTCCTTTCGAATTCTAAAAAATCATAACCATTACGTTACCCACCGATGTGTGTCTATTGTTAAGATTGACATTTTCATACAGCAAAATAATGCTGAAACCAAGTTTCATCAAACCTAATAAATCTATCAAACGGTGTCAAATTATCGCTTCACGTTCTTTTTTGCTTTTAATCACAATTCAAAATTTGCGATCCCCACTTTGCTGACAAGTTAGACATACGCAATTCTGGGTGTAAAATTTGATATACCCTTTAAATCGATACGCTTCTAATGCGAATGAATAATAAAAATTCAAAAATATATAAACTCATAATTCATGGTGTCATCCAATACCTTTAAATGCCAGTGCTTTTCGAAAGACACAATCTGTTGTTGGATTGTGAAATTAAAACTTGATAATTATTACCATTGAAGGTTATATGCGACCAGGTTGATTGTCTTACAACATCGGGAATGAGAAATATTTTTATTTCGACAAAATCAAATATTAGATTTTTACCAAAATTACCTGTGACCATAAAAAGAGATACATATATGATAAGTTTCAAAAGATGGTTGTTCGAAGATGATTCTCATTTTTCGCTGAATCATTCATGTTTTTCAGAAAGATAATAACTTTAAATAAAAGAATAAGGTAAAAAAGTAATTTAAAGAGAATACAAGATTACCAAAACGATTTCAACGAAATATTATTTGCCGAAACTTCTATAATATTAGAAAAATATGTCCAACAACTCGAATAAGTACTAGTAAACAATATGTACCCGACGTTAAAATTATTTATCTAAACCACGGAATTTGTTACAGAATGTGTATATATTTGTAAATATAAAAGTACAGAATAAAAAATATATTTTGCTACATGCAAACATTACCAAAATAGTTGAAAAACTTGCAAGTTTGAAGGAAATTGTTTGTGTTTATGTTCCGTTATACGGATATTTGCGTAATAACATTTATTTTGTGTGTTGAATCAATGCTGGTATACAATTTCTATTTTAAAATGTATTTTTTACAGTAGTATTGCAACTAACTTTGTCTACGAATCGAATTTATATACGAATTTTTAATATATATCGCGGATTCCTTATTTTGCACATCATTGTAACTCTATTTTATACAATAAATATGTCGGTTAATACACTCTTTTTAGACTTTTAGTGTTACCATACTTTCGAGAGAATTAATTTTCAATTAATACTTCAATTACTTTAGTACGCAATACAGTTTCTAAAGCCATTATGTATCTCCTAAGCCATATTTTGGAATTTCGAAACGAGATTCTTGTCACGTAATTGAATTATGTCAACAACACCAGTACAATATGGAAATTTCTTATGCAGATATCCTTTATTATTAAAATTTTCTCTCGTGCAATTTACATACACATATTCGAAACCCTCATGATCAAGTATGTACATACAATCATATGCACGAAAATAGCAGTAGTTTTTAATTTGCTAAAATATGAATTTATACGTTAAATAAAAGAATTTAAAGTTTAATGAAGTCTTTATTCCAACATCCTACATAACTATAACAATAAATAAAAGGATTTCTTATTAATAGTATATACAAAATAAAACTGTTTATATTCTAGGACAAACAAAATAATTGTGCATTAAAATATCAGTCATACCAAAATGGTAACCAAATATCATTTTTACTTAATTAATTGGATTAAAACACTCTGAATCACCTCTTCACACCTGTGGGGCAACGAGTTTACCAGTTGCCTACATGTCCCTGCTGAAATTCATCGACGTTCGGCTTGATATATTCTACACAGATTGGCAATATTTTGCGGCCTAGCAACAGATACAGCCTTTTACAACTCCACCCATAAACTTTCTATGAGGTTTAAGTCTGGCGATTGTGCCGGCCAACCCAAACCGCGAACGCTATTATCTCGACGCCATGTTTTCGCTTTACGAGAAACATGCTTCCAATTGTTATCCTGCATATACAACCACCTTAGTCGCATTTCTTCCTCTGTGTATGGTAAAAGCACTCTTTGTAATATGTTCACATAGACATCAGTATTCATTATGCCTCTATCTTGTGCAAAGGACTTACGCCTTACGGCGAGAAATACCTCCGCAGCATGGTGCTTAAGCCTCCAAATTTTACCGTCTTTTTGGTGCACTGGGGTTGAAATGCTGTCAATGCTGGTCTTCTTTAGTGTTGTCGATATGCACCGGAATTAAGTAAAACCATTTTCGATTCATTGGACCACAGCACATTACGCCACTTTTTTCATCTCATTGTACATGTTCATGAGTAAACGACAATCGATTATCTTCCTAGACTTTCTTGCAAGCAACTTCCCTTGAATTAATCTTCGCCTAATGGTAGAGATCCTTATACAAAGATGCAATTCACTTTTAATTACAGTCGAACTTGTGAACGGCGTCTTCGCTGCACAAGTTACAATGTTTCCGCCTTCTCTAGTGCTAGTTTTCCTTTTTCCTTCACGATTTTCTTTCACTTTTCTACACTTCTTAGCGTTTGCACTCATTTTCGCAGAACATGAAAGCGTATTTTGTATAAACTTGTAGCTTTTGCCTCTATCAATTAGATCGAGTATAATTTCTCCTTTTTCCGACGAACAATGTTTTGTCCAACCCATATTACAACAGAAATGGATGATTAAAAAACTGTTGAATTATTCTGCAATAGACAGAACTTTACACGTCTGCGTTTAGTGCCGCCAGCTATAGTACTGTTATTTTGACGCACAGACAAATAACAGCGCATGACTAGAAAACTCAGTAATTCCCCCTCATATTCGGTACTTTACCGGAAATACAGGGATTTTAAATAATTTCAATATAACTGCATCAGGATCGACCGTTGTAAATGTTATTTTTAAGTATTAATTTTGGACTGCTATTTTCGTGCACAAGACTGTATATTGACTAAATGTGTACTTACGAGGGAGCGTTTTTATATTCGCGGAATGGGGGACAAGGGGTGGAAATAAAAAAAACAAATTATTTTTCTTTTTCAATATATTCACCTGCAAGACGGATACATTTTTCACATCTTTCAATTAATTTATTTATACCCTCATAAAAGAATGATTTCTCTTTATCTGCAAAATACGCCGAAACTGCCTCCTTGACTTCATCATCGGCAGTAAATTTTTTACCCCGCAGCTCTTTTTTCATTTTCGGAAACAGGTAATAATCACTCGGGGCCAGGTCTGGGCTGTAGGGTGGGTGATTCACAATTTCGAAGCCCACCTTATGCAGGACAGATAACGCAACGCGGCTCTTGTGGACGGGCGCGTTGTCGTGCAAAAGCAGAACACCTTTTGTCAATTTTCCCCGTCTTTTCTCTTTAATGGCTTCTTTTAGTCGCTCTAATATTGAAGCGTAATATTCTCCGGTTATAGAAACACCTTTATCTTTATAATCAATCAACAATATTCCTTCCGAGTCCCAAAATACCGTTGCCATGAGTTTCCCAGCTGATTGTGACACTTTAAATATCTTGGGAGGTGCTGTGCCATTTTTATGCCACTGCATGGAGTCTTATTTGGACTCAGGTTCATAATGATGAACCCAAGTTTCGTCTCCAGTAACAATTCCACTCAATACACCATCCTTGTCTTCATTACAGAGGTCCAAAAATGCACGCGAACACTCTACGCGCTGTTGTCTTAATTATAATGAGCTTTGTTAGCACCCATCTTGCGCTGACCTTATACATGCCGAGATGATCGTGTAGGATTTTAAAAATTGTATCGGATACTCCAACCATTTCTGCGAGTTGTTTCTTCTTTAGTGCCAGCATCTTCGAGTACAATTTGTTCAACTTTTTGCTGGCGTGGTCACCTCAATGCTCCTGCCCGGCCTCGGGTCGTCTTCAAGGGATTCCCTTCCTCGTTTAAATAAACTATGCCACTTGTACACCATGGTTGTTCCTGGACAAGAGTCGCCGTAAACCAATGACATCTTATTCATTATGGTCGCGACTGATTTTCCTTGCCTGGTAAGGAACTTTATAACGGCACGATATTCGATTTTTTCCATATTTCACTTTTCACTCCTGATTATGTTACTTGGTTGACGATAGCTAAAGACTAACTGTCTAATAACAATGAAACTTCGTATTTATACTAATCATTTGCACAGGCCACGCCCCCAATGCGCCTACTCACCCCTCTAAAACCCGCTCATTCCGCGAATATAAAAACGCTCCCTCGTACTTTGATCTTTCTAATAAATACATATTATATAATAAATTCCCACTTTATGATTTGGTATCGTTTGACAGTTTAAACTGGTTATTATGTGAAGAGTACGTTTTTAATTTTTGTTACGTGTTAGTTAAATACATCTACAGAAAAATAATAATTGCGATTGAATTAAATTATTCATACATTCTGTATAAGACAATTTCATTATTTTAATAATTCTTATTAATATAAGAAAATAACTACATGAAATTGTTTTATTTCAATTTAAGATTTACTATATATATACACATATAGGTAGTTTCACGTTTTTTTATAAACATAAACATATATTTATACAGATGTAGATATATAAATAAAGTAAAATACTAACAACGTTTAAAATGAGAAAGGCCACTAGTCAAATAATTTAATTAAAGGTAGATATGCAATACAATAAAATACGAACTAAGGAATAGTTTCTCAACTTGCTCGTATAAAGCTCATATAATGACAGGTAATTAATATTTACTTTCAATGTATAAATCAATACTAGATCTGGTAAAAATATTTACCCCTTGCGTCATCTTGCTTTGCAGTACACGATATCGTATTAATTATAATACTTTGTTAGTTCCCACAAACAAAAACGAATGGATATATAATATATCGTCCTTTACTGAATATTTTATTTGTGCCAGAAACTTTTTATGAAGTATTTATTCAATATATTTACATGTAACGAAAGCTGCTCTATAAATTTAAGTATTTAAATGCTTCACAGAGTATATGTACCATGTGGGCATCTAAATTAGATGATTATTTGAATTTTCTTATGTAATCGGAATTTGGATAAATGTAATACATTTTAATAAACAATGTGTACATATTTCCCAAATCACTAAATTTACTGCGTGTTTTAAACTGCTTATAACATTAAATTTTTCTACTGTAATTTATATTTTTATATATAAATTATATATGATATAAATTATATATGGTATATGATATATGTACGTAAGACTTTAAATTATTCAATTAAACATATATTTTTTAATTTAAAGAAAGTGCAGACTTCTTAAACATTCTATTCTTCGGAAAAATACAATTTTTTTATAAAAAATATCTTTTATTTTTCAAACTATTCTCTCTTGACAACATTTAGTCCACCGATATTCAAGTTTCTAAATTACCTCAGAAAAACAAGCTTCATCTAACTATTAGGAACAAGCGTTAGTTTCATTCTATCCATATCCGGCAAATAAACTGTATGTAGAAGCACTTTAAAATGAAATTCATGCATTTTTACCATTGAAATAATCGATGTCTGAACATGTACATTATCGTGAAGGAATGCACTCGTAGGACCTTTTAGGTTATATTGCATGATGTAGTTGGTCCAAAAGAGATGCCACCTGTTATCATTTTATCTTTTGAAGGATAATCGATAAGAAGGATCACAACAGTCCCAAAAAAAACAGCCGAACAAATATACTTCTTCAAAGCATTTGTACTAGCTCCAGCTCGTTGTTTCAATTGTTGCTTCACTTCATGTTTATAATGGTGTATCCTAATCACTGATTAGTATTCCGTTTTCCATGCGTCAAAACAAGCCAAAACAGCTTACTTTCTGTTCAAATAGCAAGCATCTTTATGATCGGAATGAACACATTTTGACAGTTATGTTTTAAATAGTCACAATCACTTAATTAGCTTTGTTAAATAGTTTTGTTAAAATTATATGTTTGTGCTAACAATTTGGTTGATTTACTTTTACGGATGCAACGTTTGTTCTCAAAATATTGCACAATTCGCCATTTCTGTTGATCAAATGTATAGCAATTAATATTAACATTAGAAAATTATTAACTGAATAAAAAACAATATATATATATATATATACATATATATATATATATATTTATGTTCCAATCACATTCTGTGTTGAATTACGCAAATGAGCTACCAACATAAAGACATATTGTTCAAGTTGGACATCATCACTAACGCCTAGCCTAAAATCATCTTTGCATTGGAGCAAATTGGAGTACGAAATAATAATTATACTTAATGACAGATTAGACAAAATAATTCTAGCGATCTTAAAAGAATGTTTTTTTTCAATGAAATATGAATGATGCCTAAAAATTAGTACAATAAAATCATGCAGTGTCGCTTGATAAGTCTATGAAAGATAGAACAATTTTTCAGTGAGAAATAATAAATAATATAAGCCAGCAATTTAAAAAAGTCACAGTTCTCCGTTTACGACTGTTTATCCAAACGCGCATATATAAACGTAAGATGTTGCTATATTATTTGATTTCTAAATAATTGACAAAATTAATTAAAAATTGTAACCCGCTTCAATTAGCTATGAGCAACTTCTACAAAACATGAAACAATTACATTGAACTGCATCCTAAAATTATTGCTTAACGTAATTAAATGTATCTAATCAATGTCTAACGTATCGATATCCAATAATAACAATATTTTTTTTCAGGTAATGGGTATATCGAAGGTACTGAACTTGATGGCTTCTTGAGAGAATTTGTTTCCAGCGCAAATGTAACCGATATTGGACCTGAGGTTAATATGGGCTTCGGTTTTATATTTCATAAATAGTATATGAAAAGTTTTTGAGTTTTATACTAAAAATTAAATTTTACACCATACTTATCCACACGCAGACTTCTTTTTCCCGAATTAACCACAAATTAAATTTTACTATTCATTCGTCATTGCGGTTCATATTTAAATGAGTGTCTGCAAAACAAAACTATTGTATTATCATCAAATACAGTAATGTACAATAATATTCCAGGCGACAGAATAAATTAGAAAGTGTGGCATTAAACAAGAACTATTCTTCCATCTTTCGAACGGAAATGAAATTATCCGAACGAAGGAAAATACAGTGGGCGAATTTATCATGAAATGAATAGCTGTAATATTACTATATGCAAAAAGCAAAACTCTAAAACATGACGGACGGCAGATGTCTTAATAGTATTAAAGAACAACTCTATTATAGACGAGATCTTGATTGAAAATAACAATTCGTAGGCGAGGTCGGCGAAAGACCGATGAGACCTTGGATAAGTGAAACGCTTGTTAATCAAGATCCCGTCAACAATAGAGTTGTTTTTTATTGAAAGTAATTTTACAATTACAATTAAACATTTTTTTAATTATATTTTGTTAATAAAACAAACAAACTGTTGCTACTTCTTGCTCGGACCGATGCTTATTTTTACCGTGGAAAAGTTTGAGTTTGGAGAGTATATAGAAGCCACTGCAGTCTTTGATAAAGGAATGAAGCATGTCCTGAAATCTCGACTTATTCAATTTTTTACGAGCAATTTGAATAGTATAAGAAGGTGTCGTGACAATATACATTTTTATAGGATATTCCATGATGTCTTTGAGAAATCGCTTTCTTTAATTTTTAGTACACCAGCATAATATGAACGGTTTGACCTTTTGCAAGAGAGTCTACAAATATTATCCCATTCGAATCACGAAATATTACCTTACTCGCTAATAAAAACTTCTTGAATTTTCTTGAGAAAGGGCCTGCAGAAGGCTTGTTGAGCTTGGTGTTTTAATTCATTAGAGAAACCGCGTTCCATCAGTTGTAACAAATCTTCCCCAAAAATCATCTCAAATTGTCGCTTAACGTTTGCAGTTTTTCATGTTTTTGATCTCAAATCTTGATGCGCGGCAATCACCTTACTGGCAGTCTGGACATACCAAATATTATATGCAGTCGATATGCTCAGGATATTAACTACCTTCTTAATGTCATTTCTTCATCGTACATAATAATATCATTAACTTTGTAAATAATTTTGGATCTGTTGTAGTTTTCAATGATTCTGGTCACATATTATCTTCAACGATCATCACCGCGATACACGCAGTAAAGACTCAACCGATTCTTGAACCTCCTCGTTGACCTTGATTAAAATGCGTGTTGGAATGATCAAGGTCAACGAGGAGGTTTTAAAATCGGCTGAGCTTAAGGAAGTCAACGTCAAGGACATTTACATGTCATGATCACTTCAAGGCCTGGGTCGTTTCAAGGTCAGGGTAACTTCAAGACCAGGGTCGTTTCAATGTCAAAGACTTTCAAGATCAAGATCATTTCGATGTCACGGTTGAAGTTATTTCAAGGTCAATGTCGTTTCTATGTCGGGGTCGTTCCAATATTAAGGACATTTAAGGATCGAGGTCATTTCAAAGTCAAGGTTGTTTCGATGTCATTTCAAGTTCGACGTCGTTTCAAAGTCAGGCACGTTTCAACATTAAAGTCATTTCAATGTCGATAACGTATTGATTTCAAGGTCATTTCAATGTCAAGATCATTTCAGTGTCAAGAATATCTAAATGTCAAGATCATTTTTATGTGGATGTCATTTCAATGTTAAGGTAATTTCAATGAAAAAGTCAAGGTAATGTCGCTTTTCGATGAGAGGTTTATAAACCGATACTTGTTTTATTTCAATAATAGTTCAAATTAGCGATGTAAGTGAAAATAAACATTGTATTAAGAAAAGAAAATAAACTCGAATTATTAGATAGAATTTACGCGTTAGAAATAATTGGAATCAAGGTTTGTGATGATGTTGATGATGATGACGATGATGATGATGATGATGATGATGATGATGATGATGATGATGATGATGATGATGATGATGATGATGATGATGATGATGATGATGATGATGATGATGATCATGATGATGATGATAGAGAATATGAAGAAGACAGTAATGATAAAGTAGAAGAAATTATTGGAAATGAGATTAAAAAAGATGTGGAACAGGAGGGAGATGAAACGGAATTTGAAGAAGATTATGTTAATGATTAGGAGTAGTATTCATTTATTAAATGTAAGTGTGGTGTGTTTATTGCTCCTCGCTTATTTTAATATTACTGTATATCATCTGTGTAATTTTTATCGAACTAAAGATTTGTCAGGTGTCATTATTTAAATTTAAAGCATAATTTAAAGCATTTAAAGCATATATAAAACCATTAAAGTGCATGGTGTGTTTATTGCTCCTCGCTTATTACAGTGAGTTCATATTTTTTTATGCTCTTTATATCATCTTAAAGCGATTATTTCCTTCATTTAAACACATATACTAACTATACTTTTTCCCATTTTTTCGTCAGTTTATTTTGCATTTTATTATGAATATATCCTGCCTTGCTGTTTAAAGATAACTTTTTAATAGAGAGTTGTTTTTCTTTTTTAAAGATTTTTTTGGTTTTTTTTCTTTTTAGTTTTATATACAAGGGTCAATCTGAATTATATTTACATTTTTGTTCCATTACTGTTTTCCTTCACCTTCCGCGGTCTCCTTGTGTTGTGTATTTGTTAGTCACCAGGATAGACCCCCTTGGTGTGAAGCGTGTGGCCTTGTTTTTTCCTAACTACCTGTGTATTTTTTCCTTGCTGTTACTTTCCTCCTCTCTTTAGCAGTCATGGATTCCCGCTGTAGTAGTTGTGGCGTGGATTTGATTGCAGATAACGAAATTTCATGCGATCTTTGTAAGAGTCTTGTCCATACCACTTGTAGTGGTCTTTCTAGAGTTGAGATTCAATGTTTGAAAAGTAAAACTCGTAGACTGACATATCACTGTTCGTCATGTTCTGATTTCAAGGCTCAGCTCAGCAAGATGCATGAGCTTGTGACGCTGGTTAATGCACTGCAGAGTGAGGTCCAACAACTTAAGGACTTGAAAGCCTCGCCGGGTTCTGGTTCTGGTTCGTCTGCGACATCGGGGTTTGATCCTTTGTTTGTTGAAAGCATAATTAATGAGGTTGCCGAGCGTGACAGGAGAAAGAATAACTTGGTAATATTTAATTTACCTGAGTTGGAAGCTGGCAGCAGGGCCGATCAGGTTGCTGCCGATGTTGTGTCTGTTGGCGGGGTTTTGTCTGCCTTGGAGCTTTCGGTTGGTCAGATTGCCCCTGTTAGACTTGGAAGATATGATCCCTCCGGGGGTGCTCGTCGACGTCCTGTTAAAGTACCTTTACCTAGCTTTGACGATGTTGCCAAGGCTTTGCGTAAGAGCAGAAATTTGAGGAATGACGAAAGATATAAGTCCATATTCGTGTCCAGGGATAGGACACCTGCGCAACTGAATTTCTATAGGACGATTAAGCGTGAGTTGGATGAGCGGAGGGCAGCTGGAGAGACGGATATTTTTATCAGATACGTGCATGAAGTTCCGAAGATTATGAGTGGTGGTCCACGTTCGGGAAACTGAATGGTTCCAGCAGACAGGTCACTGATTTTCGGTTATACTATCAGAATGTGCGGGGCCTCAGAACTAAACTTCATAAAGTATACTCCAACAGTTTCAATATTGATGCGGATGGTATCTTGCTAACCGAGACCTGGCTATCTCCTGATGTTAATGATAATGAAGTTCTGGATTCTTCCTTTACAGTTACGAGGAAAGATCGTGACCTTAGTGCTGTGGGTAAATCTTGTGGTGGTGGTGGTGCGTTGATTGCTTTTTCTCAAAATACGTCGTGTGTACCACTTAGTGTTAGTACTACCTCAGAAGTGACTCCTTTAATTGATGTTGCTATGTGTAGATGTAATTATGGTTCCATTACTATTTATTATATTGTATTGTATGTACCACCTGATGTTATATGTGATGATTTTGAAACCTTTTTTGAAGCACTTGCTTTAGAGTTGTTGGACAAAAACCTCATAATCTGTGGTGATTTTAACTGCCCTAAGTTTGGCAGCGTTGATAATGTTAGGGATCGTAAGTTCATTGCATTGCAAAGTTTTATGAACTGTCTGAATTTGCGGCAATCTAATGTTGTAACTAACTCTGATGGAAGGCTACTTGATTTGGTTCTGTCAAATTTCAATTGTATCGTCCAGGTTTCGCGTGATCCGGATCCTTTAGTTTCTGAGGATTATTTACACCCTGCACTTTCCATATCTGTTGAGCTGTTGACGGGACACTTTACTAGTTTTCCTTCCAACAATAATTTAAGATTTAATTTTCGGAAGGCTAACTTGACTGCTCTTTATGGTGCTATGGCTGAAATTGACTGGTCTTTTCTCAGCACGTTTAAGAATGTCAACTTGGCCGTTGATAGGTTTTACAATATCTTGTACGAGCTTGTTAATGATTATGTACCTAGGGTGAATAGAAAAAATCTAAGATATCCGCCTTGGTTTAACTCTGCATTGATTCAATTGGTCAAACTGAAGGAATATTATTTTAAAAAATGGAAAGCCACTAGATCTATTTACTTCCGTAATGAATTCAAGAGATTGCGCAGATTGGTCAAGTTGGAGATAGGTAGTGCATATGGCGTGTATTGTTCGAATATATCGCAGAACATCTGTTCAGATCCCAAACAGTTTTGGGGGTACATTAATAGTAGGTCTGGTGCATCTAGGATTCCCGGTTGTCTGCGTCTTGGCGATGAGGAAATTACGAATCCCCGTGAAATTGTTGATGCCTTCGCTCGGGTTTTTTCTGATGTTTTCCGTCCGGGCTCTGTTCACACAGGCACCGAATCGTATAATCTATGTTTTAACTCATTGTACCTGACACCATTCACATTGAGTGATGTTCTTCAGAGTATTAATGTACTCAGGGCTGATTTTGCGTCGGGTCACGATGGACTTCCTAGTTTTATCATTAGGGACTGTGCTTCAGTTTTGTGCGAACCACTTGCTGTTATATTTAATTTGGCCATGACGACTTCAACTTTTCCCGATGTCTGGAAGATCACTAGAATCGTTCCTGTTTTTAAGAAAGGTGATCGTTGCTCTCTCCATAATTATCGACCAATTAGTATTCTGTCTAATTTTGCTAAGATTTTTGATTATATTCTCCACCGAAAACTTACTAAATGTTTGAAACCCTTTATTTCTCTGCAGCAGCATGGTTTTACTGCTGGTAGATCCACTGTTTCCAACTTAGTGGAAATAACACAATTTATTAGCGAGTCAATGGACAATAGACAGCAAGTGGATGTCGTTTATACTGATTTTGCTAAGGCTTTCGACACAATTAACCACTCAGTATTAGTTTCTAAATTATCCAGCTTTGGATTTTGCCATTATGTAATTGATTTGATCTCTTCATATCTACATAACAGAAGTTGCTATGTTTCGTATAATGGATTTTCGTCAGATGTATATACTGCTTCTTCTGGAGTTCCACAGGGATCCACTTTGGGACCCTTATTGTTTAATATTTTCATTAACGATCTGTTCAAATCACTTACATGTAATTCCTTGGCATATGCTGACGATTTAAAAATTTTTTCTAGGATAACATCCTATGACGATTGCCGGATACTGCAGCATAATCTTAATACAATTAGTGATTGGTGTGTGCAGAATGATATTATTATTAATGTTGATAAGTGTGCTGTGGTCACTTTTACTAAAAGCAATAATCCCCTTATTAGTCAGTACACCATTGATCACACTGTCATTCTGAGGAAGTCGAGAATTGTGGATCTTGGGGTCCTGTTTGACTCCAGATTGGAATTTACAGATCACATCACTACTATATGTGCTTCGGCGTCACGTGCTTTGGGTTTCCTTGTGCGTTCCTGCAGACATTTTAATAACATTACGGCTCTCAAGGTTTTATACTATGCTTTTGTCCGGACTAAGCTTGAGTATGCCTCGGTGGTATGGTATCCGTGCTATATTTATCAAAGTTTGTTTCTGGAGAGAATCCAGAAAAGATTTTTAAAGTACTTATCTTACCGGCTTGATGGTACATACCCACCGAGGGGAGTTGATTATGAGGCGTTATTGGTTAGACACAGCTTCCAATCTTTGTCTTGTCGTAGGGATGCTACCAGTGCGAAGTTTCTTGTTAACTTGATCAATAATGGTGTGGATGCCCCTTCTGTACTGTCTCAGGTTTGTCTATTGGTTCCTTCTCATTCCACTCGGTCTTTTGATTCCTTCGCTCTTCCGAGGGCCAGGACTAATGTTCTATTGAAAGCTCCACTTACCCATATGTGCAGGAATGCGAATAGGCTATTCCCAGATCCTTTTCATGGGTAATACTTTCGGTGGTTTAAGAGTGTGGTACAACTTTGGTTTCATATGTTATTTTTTTTTTTTTGCCTATAAATATATTCTTAAGTTTTTAGTTTTCATTTATTATTAATATTGTATATTTTAATTTTTATATATATTTAAGTTAGTTTCATTTAATACTTGCACACTGTACATATTGTTTGATTTGTCCTTTAAATGGTCTTGTCTGTTGGACACACATAAAGATATTATTATTAGTTGAAGCCGCTGCACTAATTGCAAATTTAAATTCTTATTTACGTATTTAACTTGTATAGACAAATATGATTAAATAAATACTTGAGTAAATAGACAATAATCTTAGATAACTCAGAGACGAAGCAATTCATTGACATTACGAATTTCCCTTTTCATCACGAATGAAATCCACTAACACAAAAGTATACGAAACTTTCGTTTCAAATATATTATTAAATCATTAATATATTAAAGCTTCATCGAACTGTATCGAATGATTTAATAGACGAGAAGGGATATCACAACGAATCTAATCTGTATTCGTGTTCTATTTTTATAAAATTCAAATGTCAATTATATATTATATAGTGTAACCAGAGATGCTTTACAAGTCGATATCCTACGATCTTACAGTAATGCAAAATTTAAAAAAACATTCCGTATGCTAATTGGACGTAAATAATATTATTTATATAAGTTCAGCAGTTAGTCGATATACAATATATTGTATTTTAGCATTACTAATAGGACATGTTAAACAACGTTTACGCAATTTAATTTCGAAGGCAAAATAGGACATCATTTCAGAATATTAAATTTCAAGAACTTTAATGTTAAAAAGGAATCATTCTATTATTAATAACACCCTATCAACTACATATGTTTCATCGAATTCACGAATCGTCAGGTTGATTTGTGTTATTAATGAACGATTCCTTCAGAGTGTTTATCATATCTTTTCGATACAGAAAATAATGAATAATATCATATCTCCCTCTCTCGACCAATACATAAATGTATTGACCGACAAAGCAAGAACGCTTCTATCTCACATAGATCGGAGACTATGTTTCCAGTGTGTAATCGACAGAAACTTACGTCTAGGCTTTATGCCAATTAAAGAATGTTAAAAAGGAATCATTCTATTATTAATAACACCCTATCAACTACATATGTTTCATCGAATTCACGAATCGTCAGGTTGATTTGTGTTATTAATGAACGATTCCTTCAGAGTGTTTATCATATCTTTTCGATACAGAAAATAATGAATAATATCATATCTCCCTCTCTCGACCAATACATAAATGTATTGACCGACAAAGCAAGGACGCTTCTATCTCACATAGATCGGAGACTATGTTTCCAGTGTGTAATAGACAGAAACTTACGTCTAGGCTTTATGCCAATTAAAGAATGTTAAAAAGGAATCATTCTATTATTAATAACACCCTATCAACTACATATGTTTCATCGAATTCACGAATCGTCAGGTTGATTTGTGTTATTAATGAACGATTCCTTCAGAGTGTTTATCATATCTTTTCGATACAGAAAATAATGAATAATATCATATCTCCCTCTCTCGACCAATACATAAATGTATTGACCGACAAAGCAAGAACGCTTCTATCTCACATAGATCGGAGACTATGTTTCCAGTGTGTAATAGATAAACACTCTGAAGGAATCGTTCATTAATAACACAAATCAACCTGACGATTCGTGAATTCGATGAAACATATGTAGTTGATAGGGTGTTATTAATAATAGAATGATTCCTTTTTAACATTCTTTAATTGGCATAAAGCCTAGACGTAAGTTTCTGTCTATTACACACTGGAAACATAGTCTCCGATCTATGTGAGATAGAAGCGTTCTTGCTTTGTCTGTCAATACATTTATGTATTGGTCGAGAGAGAGAGATATGATATTATTCATTATTTTCTGTATCGAAAAGATATGATAAACACTCTGAAGGAATCGTTCATTAATAACACAAATCAACCTGACGATTCGTGAATTCGATGAAACATATGTAGTTGATAGGGTGTTATTAATAATAGAATGATTCCTTTTTAACATTCTTTAATTTGGCATAAAGCCTAGACGTAAGTTTCTGTCTATTACACACTGGAAACATAGTCTCCGATCTATGTGAGATAGAAGCGTTCTTGCTTTGTCGGTCAATACATTTATGTATTGGTCGAGAGAGGGAGATATGATATTATTCATTTCAAGAACTTGTTAGAAAGAAAAAGTTTCTAGGATACTGGCACTGATTTGAATAAGATTCAGTCAATTGAATGTTCTAAAATACTGCTTTTCGATATTTATGAAACCCATGTAAGTCGAGTTAAATTGATTCTCAGGGCTTCAGCAGTAATTAGATTTTCACCAACAATGTTAACCAGAAATATCTGAATTACATACTAAATTTATTTTTCCATCCATGTAAACAAAATTTAAATGTAACCTGACTAAAAATCGAAGAAAATGTCAGATGTATTCCAAAAATACTTGTGACGCATATAAATATAATTTCCTTTCACACTTCCAGACTTGAATAAAATTGAATTATATTATTTTAAATTTTGCTTTCAAATGTGAATGCTTTATCGTTTTGTGGTAACTGTAGAGAACTACTATTATAAAGCTGTTATTTTGAAACCACCATATTTAATCATATATGTTTATTTTGAGTTATGAACTTTGAAGTTCACAATATGCTTACATAGGTATCCTGCATCATTAATTTTTCGATTTTATTATCAGCAGTAGTAGAAACAGATAAAATTATATTGGATAAAGCAAATATAAAATTGAAGCATACGCATAAACAATTTATAGTCAAGGTATTAAATTCATTAATAAATAATTTACATTGCATTTGGATTTACTTAAAATGCATGAAATACAAGAATATTGTAGAATTTATAGTGATTCATTTTTTCTAGAAAAAATGCTAGCGCGTATATGCACCACTGTTAGAATAGAAAAAAATATAGTTATTATTTTCTATCATATTGAGCAAATCAGTTTGCGTATGTATGCACTTTACACTTATGGCACATATTTATAGTGTGTGCAAAAAGTTTTGAAGAGATCGAAACAAGTGGATATCTGAAGACATAAAGTCCGACGAGTGGTGGTGGGTGTGGCAACGCATCTCATAACAGGATGAAATATTTTTTGATAGGCGATCAAACATGTGCGTGGTCTCGTTTTCTAATAATAAATTCCACTTAGTAACGACTAACGAGCTCTGGACGCGTCTGAATTATGGATTCCTTCAAATTGTCTAATTTTCTGCAGTACGCACTTAAATTAATTGTTTCGTTCTTCGACGATGTTTGAGGCTAATCTTCAAATTGGAATCAATATCGCTTTTTCACCATCAGTCGTTTCAAAAGAGATTCGTTTTCCTCACGTTTAAGGAATATATTACAGATGTTTACGCGCCGTCAACTAGATTATTTGAGTTCATGAGAAACACTGATAACGAAGCTTGAATAATGAATGTTTAACACTTCTGCAATTTCATTCTCAACATTCCTTCTTGTCATGTGAGTCGGGTTTGACTCTATTAACGCCTATACTTTAAGATAAAATCACCAACACGAACTTTTGTGAATTATTGTTAGCATTGACGATCTTACAGAGTACTTTCACCATAAACTTAACAAACTTTTCACATGGTTGATGCACGTTCTCTCCTTTACGAAAGCAAAAAATTAAAATATGATAAAAATGCACACTTTGGTATTACATTATCAACTTTTTATAAAATTTCAAACACCCAACCAAATCGCAATATTTTTAATTAATTAATTTAAAAAATAAACTGGCTCCATCTACTACAAAAATGCCTCAAGATTATCCTCAAATCTCCATAGTTTAAGAAATATATATAATTTACAATTATATAAGTCTAGTCTACAGTATAGAATCTATCTAGTAACAAGTAACGATAATATTAATAAACAGTATAACTTCTATAATTGACAAAAAAATGCACAAAGAGAAAAAATGAATAATCCTCCAATTTTTGAGACCTAATTTCACACTACGGTTGCGAAGTTTCGCGAGAGTGGAAAGCGATGCTGTAGAACATTCGACCATTTCTGTGAATTGTCTGAGTTTCATTCAAATCTGTGTCTGCAATTTACAAAATGTGCTAAATATTAATTAAGAAACCTAAATGCTAATCCTTTCCTGACGGTAAATACTAATCCTTTCATATTAAAACAATTGATAATTCATCATGTACTTAAAACAAATCCATTATCTTTTCCATTTATATACAATTTAATGTTATGATAAATATATGTACACATATTATCTCATTTAAAATGTATCACATTCCAGGCAGTGTCAGACGAAATGCTTGTCGAGCTGAAAGCATGCTTCATGGAAGCTTACGATGATAACCAAGATGGGAAAATCGATATAAGAGAGGTCGGTTTTAGATTATGATAAAAGCGTTGTTCAGAACAAAAGATTAATGTGGATTGCGTTTTCAGCTGGCACAGCTACTTCCAATGGAAGAGAATTTTTTACTGCTTTTCCGATTTGACAATCCGTTAGAGTCTAGTGTGGAATTTATGAAAGTATATAACATACAAAAGCTCTTATGCATTCTGTACACACTCGGTTCAATAATTTGTATTTCAGATTTGGAGGGAATACGATACTGATGGTAGTGGTTATATAGAAGCGGATGAACTAAAGGTAAACATTTATATTTTAACATAAAAAATTTGAATATTCAATCCATTTACATCACAAAATATAAAATTTATAATAGTACAATAAATAAAACTCTCTTAATTCAGACAGAGATCTTTTTATTAAATTTACTACACTACAAGATATACATATTATGTCTATATAGGTATATAGTACATGTATTGAAAAATTGAATATTATAGAATACTGTATAAAACTATATTATTTTAAGATGTTCAACTTGATTTCTATGTTATTATGAAAAATATACTAAGTTGTAAAAATTATGTAGAATTTCCCATACTTTAACTTTTACACATTAACTAGGTAATAAATAAACAATGTTGTTTATGTTCCGTATCACATGTTTTCTAAAGATTATTTTACACTTTTCTTTCTATAAAATCTATTTTAGACATAAACTCTTTTTAATTTATATTTAGAACAGGGCACTAAAACATGACTTTCGTCAAATATACTTTAATGAATTTAACTCGGCCCCAGTATTGTGAAACAGCTTGAAATATTAATGAAGTTTGGAGTGAAGAAAGGGGTTCAACGGTGGTTTTAAAAATTCCGTGGTGTTGAATTCAGTCTTAAAAATAAAGAAAGCGGCACACATCCATCCGCAGTTAATAACATCGATTTGGAACTATTGTCGAAGATGATTTACTGAAAACTACGGAAGATATTGCAAAAAAATTCCATGTAGGTCATTCATCATCACTGCACGGAAAGGTGAAAGAGTTAGATAAAGGGGTGCTACAGGGACAGTCGTTTTAAGATCTGCTTCGCTTTCTTTTGTGCAATAAAAACGACACATTCCTACCTTTATATTCTCTCATAAATGTAAATTACGTAAAATGCAAGCCTCGACATTCAGAAAAAGTCTTACACGACCGACAGCTAAATAACATACTCAATTAAATTCCATTACAGCTTATTTACTATGATTCATATTAAATATCTATCTTATGTAGAATATACCGCCATATTTAACATATTATAAGTCATCTTCGAATATTTCGACAAGATTATAATACACAAATAATTTCTCTACTATCCTAACTTTTCCCTTAGACTGTGTATTTCAATCATTTAAGATTTATTATATGAGGTGGGTCAATAAAATTCCAATTTTAGTAAGTAGGTAGAATTTGAACGTGTAAAATATGGTATAACCAGCAAAACATGTTATCAACGTACTAGTATTTTCAATTTTATGTAAGAAATTGTCTGTAGTATAAAAGTTGAATATGATATCCATCTTCATGAATAAATAATCGGGCTCTAAATTATTAACAAATATCCTTGATATTCAAAATTTAACAGTGATCAGTAGTGAAGTTAATAATTTGACAAAAATTTAAATAGTACATTAAAAACCAAACCGTGATATTTCAATTTACAAAAATAACCAAAGATATTACCGAAAGTACTCTCAAGCCTAATACTTGAATATAATGTCTTCTTAATTTTTATTAAAACCATTAAATCAGAAATAAATTTTTAACAAATACTTATTTTATATTTATTCAACACTTTTAAATTAATTTAGTATTTAAAAATGTCCCAGTTACGACTCCTACCTTTTACAGAAGAGCAGGCTTCATCTATTTGAAAACATATTAGAATCAATCAAAGTCCTGGAATAAGTTTTGCGATTCTTGTAACTTAAATAAACACAATTTCAGTGTATTTAATTATTTATTTCACATGATACATTATTTAATTTTAATAATAAAAGGTGTTTCAAATTTCGCGTTTTCTTTAAAGAATAAATAAAACACTTAAATTTGCATTCACTTTCAAAAACTTTTTATTGGTATAAACAATACAATAAACAGTTATGACAATCATACGTGAAAAATAATATCTGTCAAATGGCCTCCTCTTGCAGCTCCATAGACGTCCAGTCTTTTCTTCAAATTTTCAATGAATTTTAGACATAATTGAGGCTCTATCTCACCAACGACACGAATAACTTCATCTTTTAATGCAGGAATTGATTGTGGATTGTTTTTATAAACCTGACTTTTCACATAACCCCAAAGAAAATAGTCTAACGGTGTCAAATCACATGATCTTTGTGCCGCTTCTTGTGATTACATGTCCAAGAAACTCTTCTCTCAATAAATCAATCGATTCGTGTGCAAAGTGAAGTGTAGCGCCATCCTGTTGAAACCATATATCCTCTAGATCAATATTCATTAATACAGCCCACAAAAATTCGATTATCATTCGACGATATCGATCATCATTGACAGTTACAGCTTCACCAGCAGCAGTTTCAAAGAAATAAGGTCCATTTACACCACCTGACCATAATGCACACTAAACAGCAACTCGTTTAGAATGCATAGGTTTCTCATGGACTTTTCGTGGACTTTCCTCATCCCAGATACGGCAATTTTGTTTATTAACATAGCCACCAAGTTCAAAATGTGCCTCATCGAAAAACATTATTTTTCGAGAAAAATCAGCTGATTGTTCATTGATCAAATTGACTAGTGAACGACGTTTTAAATGATCTAATGGCTTCATGTTGTTTGAACCTTATATGCCTTCAGAGCTAAATCCTTGTGTAAAATACACCATGTTGTTGATCCACTAAGTCAAAGTTGTTGTAAACGTCGTCTAATGGACATTTCAGGATCTTCAGCAACACTTTCACGAGCCAAACCAATATTTTCTTGTGAACGACCACTACGACTGTATTTTTCACTTTTTTGAACTTCCACGGAACCGGTCTCTTGAAATTTTTTAATAATTCTACCGCACTATTGGTAGAATTTGGTAGAATACTTTATCTTTACTGAAAAAAACGCATTTGATTCTTATCTTGAAAATTTTCATAATTTAGCTCAGTGAACATTTGTAATATTTTTCTTGAAGTTGAATAATTTAATAATAAGGTGTTTTTCCTATGCATAACTTTATGTTTATTTAACTATTAATTAGTAGTAGTACAATTTTCTCGCGGGTTTCGTCGCGTTGTCATAATTTCTATCGATGTTTTGCTGTTCATACTGCCAGCTTCTTCAAGATCTGTTAGATTCTATTAGTTAATTCAACTTATGAAAAAATGACAATAATTCGTACCGATACTTATTTTTTATTTGCGTGTTTACCGTATTTATTTATTTACTTCTGTTCCCTGATAATTAATAAAAGGTAAACTGTGAAATAAGTATTTTTAGATTCTGTAGAGAATTTGTATACCTAAGCCAGTAATGGATTTAATTTTATTTATAGGTAGGTAGAATTTCTTAATTAGGATCTAAAAAAGGAAATAGGGAGACGCTAAAATGGAATCAGATTTAACATTTACTTAATTAGGATTGTTTCTGAATATATTTTGTCAACGGTGTCTTGCGAAAATTTTAATTGAACGAGTTATTTATCAAAACACAAACTGCTCAAATATTTCGAAAAGCATTTAACAAGCAAATAAAATAAAGAATACAGTTTACAAGGATTTCTAAATAGAAGGAAAGCTAAACGGACGAAAACGTCTCGAATAATAAATACAAACGTAATTACTCCTCGAAGCGCTTTGTATAAATCCTAAATTCAAAGCTTTTAAGTAAGGTATAACGCGCGAGACTGCGTTAATTAATAACTTGCTAAGACTCCGTAATCATTTGCAATTATTCGAAATTAATTCTATAAAAGTTTAGAAACGCTTTATTTTTCATATTTAAAAAATTATGACTTCACTTCGACTATTAGCTTAATAATAAACATACACTATTTGAATTTAATAAATTCACTAAATTACAAATATTCGTAAAAAGCGTACTGTTAGTTGCTAATTACCCTAAATGTGTGACGAAAGTGATCGTCTACTCTGATTGAAAAAGATTCTTCAAATGTTAAATACTATTCTAAACAAATGAGATTAATGAGATTAAACTGAAATAAAATTGGAAATGTTTCTGTTTTCTTCAACAATCAAAAACTGCATAAAGCCCAAATTATGTTCCAGTTTTTTTCTATCAATTAAAAAATGCGTAAAGTGTTATCGAACAATAAGTTTTAGTATTTCCAAGCTGCAAAAGTCATCACAGTTTTAATTTTCCCCAAATTCAATTACTAATACAAGAAGCACGATGGATATTTAAGTTCAGGCCACCGTATATTTTTCATCTGTAATCATTGCTTTCACTTCATCCTGCCAGGTTGTCCTCGGCCTTCTTCTCCCATTTTTGCCTTTCAGTCTAGTCTCATACATTTTACATTATCTGTACCTTCTTGGGATTCTTTTCTACATACCTCTTCTAAATGCCTTCTAAATATGTTTTTGCCTGATTCTATCAAAGGCTCCATGAACGAAACCTATATATATATATTCTTCCTTCTACTACTCTGACTAATATATTCCCCGCTATACTCACTATTTGTGCAATTCCTTACATCTCTTTTCTTGTATAATGGGACCTCAACTTATATAATTCATTATTTTGTTATATCCTTTGTTTTCAATATTTCCATGAGAATATTTCTAAAGAATAGCTTTAGCGTTGCAGTCGCATTTAGTTCTCTTTCATTTATTTCTGTAATTTGTTGTTGTTGATATTGCCTGTTTGTTTGTATTTATATCCGTATTTGTTAATTCCTCGAAGTATAGTTTCTATCTCACCATTATGTTTCTACTACCTTTTTTTCAGTTCTCAATTATTCTAGTTTCAGTAGGACAGTTTTTGGTTTTCATAAAAATTGTTTAAATTTTTTCACAATATCTTTTTCGCGCTTTTAACAGCCTCTTTTACTTCTTTTCTCTTTTCATTATAGGTTTTGTTGTCTTCCTATTTCTTTGTATTTATGTAGGACTTCTATTTCTTTCCTTGTCTCTTATTAACCTCATCTATCCACTATTCAATTTTATCTTTGTGCACTAACTACCTTCGTTACTCCATAATTTTCTGTAACTAGTGTCATATTTTCTTTGAATTTTTTCCATCAGTGTACTAACTCTGTGTTTCTCTACTGTTCTTAGAATTTTGTTCTTAATATATCTTAGTATTTTTTCTTCATATTTATCTTAGTAATTCACTTTTCACTTTTTCTATTATCTTATTTCTTGTATTTATTTGTTGAATTTAAGATACATTCTTACCAAGTAAAGATCACGTTCAATTTCTCTTATCACTTCAGCGTTTTTTACAAACCTCCATTTGTTTTTGCTTGTAGGAAATAATCTGTCAGAGATTTTTACTTTAGACAAGGTTTTTCTCTTGTAAGTTTATGTATTTGCGCTTTCTATTGTATTTTATTTGTAATTATTGAGTGGTTTCCTATGCTTATTTCAATAATTTTGTCGCTATTGTTGTCTCTGTTGCTTTAAGTTGGGGCATTCGGTTTCTCATTGTTTTTCAACTTTTTCAAATTTAATGATGCCGAACTGCCATTATACTATCTTTATAAGAATCTTTCTGAAAATCCTCGAAAACTGCGTGTCTGCAGTAAGCTTTTTTATTGTTCAACAGCTGCAAATTATAACGGAAATACTAGAATTGTTCCAGTCAGAAAATATTATACCATCGTAATGGCAATCATTAACCAGTAAATTGTGGTATTTGTCAATTTAGCCTTTTCTTGCAAAAACACTCTCGCAAATACTCCGCAAATATAAGATGATACTATTTTTTGACCATTTATTCCTCCGGCAAAAATTCTAGTAAACGACACCACGGCAGTCAAAGAAAATAGTCAAGACGGTTTCTATATGGTTTTTCCGCTTTCGGCTTTTTTTAATTTTATCGAAGCATCTTTTTCGAACTAGTTGACTAGTTTTGCATATCGAATCCATAAACCTACGTGTCATCACCCTAAATTTATTAATAAACGGTTTGAATTGGCTCGATAAAGCATGTCTTCCGCAACTCCTCTTTTCGAAGAAAATTTAGCTCCTTTGGAATAAGCCGTATCAGCTGTCAATTAAAATGAAGCGAATGAATATTCGCAAAGTTTCTAAGCTCAGCTTTCGCAAAGAGACTCTCGAGAGCTGGACAAAATCAACGATCTCTAAAGAATATTGAAGTTGCAAGTACAAAGGGTACTAGGAAAGGTTTGCAATACAGCTTTGTTTATTTAACTTTTTCAAAGTAATTTCCTCTACACTCAATACACCTCTCCATCCTCCGAAACCAATCTTTAAACCAGTTCTACCAAGTTTCACTAGGGAGTAAAGCACACTCGTTGTCCCGAGCCCGCAGAAGGTCCTCATTCCTGGACAACCACCTCACTTTCAGCTTCATTTTCACTTGCGGGAACAGCGCAAAGTCGCCGGGAGCAAGATCTGGATTGTAGGGAGGGCGCTCGAGAAGTTTTAATCCTGTCGTAGTCAAATATTCGGTGCAGGTTTTAGCGGGATCAACTGGAGCATTATCGGATGGAGGAACCAGGTGTCCATTCTTGACTTTGGCTACAGGTTCTTCATTGAGCAAATGACTTTAGGCAGGCACTGTTCAGTATACCACCTAGCTGTGACTGTCTTCTGTGTGTCCAAAACGACGCGTTCCACATAATCATTTTCTTCTTTACAAATCGGGAGTTTCTGACAACTACGGGTGTGTCCTCATCATCAAAGACCCAAACTTTGTTTTGAGCTTTGGTCGGCACATCGTAATAGTACAGCCAAGTCGAGATTGTTCCTTATTAAACCTTTTTAGCATCTCCCGGCACCAAGTCATACGTCGTGGCATCTGCTCTTCAGTCAGTCGATGCGGCACCGAGAGAGAACAGAGTTTCTTCACGTGCAAATGATCATGCAGAATCGATCGAATTGCTCGTGCATTTTGGCCTGAAGTACCCTCTATCTGCTGATAGGTCACTCGCCTATTCTCGCCAAATATTTTCCTCACAGTAGCAACGTTTTCCTCCGTAACTGACATTCGTGACCTTCCCGGCCTCTCAGCATCCTCCACAGTTGAATTTCCCCTTTGGAGTTCTCTATACCACCTGAATATCGTTGTGCCATGTGAACAAACTTCACCTAGTGCAAGAATCATTTCTTCGAAGCACTGGTCTATGTTTAAACCACGCACGAAATTATAACGCAAAACTGCCCTTATCTCATTTCGTGACCACGATGCCATCGCATGCACTTTACATTCTCTACTACTATGCTGTATGAATATGTCTCAACATGCAGCAACAAGTAGCTTCCTACGATTCATTGTTGCGTTGTATTGCAAAACTTTCCTAGTACCCTTTGTAAGAGCCCTCGATATTCTGTTCGATAACACTCAGAATTCTCTCGAAATACAAAATTGTTCTTTACATGGGGTTACCATTTGTATGATACCGTCAGTATGATATGTTGCAATGTTTAAAACTTTTGCAGCAGTACTCAAAAAATGTTAAATAATCCATAGTTTCAGCATAATAGGACAACAATGACAACCATTCGACAACTGTTTGGTTTACATTTAATCTAATCTCATGGTTTGGTGAGATTTCTTATGCGCCAAAACCACCTGAACCAATCTTGCGAAACAGCATCAAAGGCAGAGCTAACAGTACTCGACCAACAATGTTCATAGATTTTGAAAATCAGAATTCGAGAGAAAATTTGTTTGAGTTTTCACAGAGACGTGCAAAGTACTGTCCACTGAACATTATTTCCAAAAATTGAAAATTTTATATTGAACCTTAACGCAGAGTACGGAGAGTGCTCGAATTAAACTCGCTCGCGAACGAATTCAATTCGAGCGAGCTATATTTTTTATATTAAAAAAAACTATTCTTACAAGTTGAGTTTGTGCTCGCGAGTTAAATAATAAAACTCGCGAGCACAAATTTTAAAACGAACGAATTTAAAATTGTGCTCGCAAGCAGAATTTTTTCCTACTCTGCCTTAACGACATTCAGTGTAGTGCTGTTTTCATTTGCATTATTCATTCTGTTTTTATTTACTAGCTACTTTGAATACTATCCCTTTTCCATTCTTTAAATTACGTAACTTATTCCATTATAATATTCCATTAATCCTTTTTTATTGAAAAGATTAAGAAAATGATAAAAGAAAAAATTCCTAAAAATCGCATTTTAATTTTAGAAAAATAGCCTACAATTTGAAAACTAAAAACTAATCAAATGTAGAAATATTATACTATCAAAATTTCAGGAATTTTTATGGACAATATTAGCAAGGAATTATTCCATGATTTATTATAATGAACTTTTCAAGAAGTGTTTTACCTTTGAAAATATATTTTATTTTGCAGCACTTTTCATTGTTATATTAACCAATACAAAGATTACAACATAAATTGTAAAACGAAGAAGTCCTTCGTATATCAGAACACAAAAATCACAAACTTTCGTCTGACTATATAGAACAAATACTAAAAAGAAATAAATAAATGAAAAGGAAGTTGTAAAAAAATAAAGTTTTATAAAGTAGAGATAAGAGACACGCTCTAAAAACTTCTAAAATGTTTCACATTTTCCACAGAACTTTTTAAGAGACCTCCTGAAAGAAGCAAAGAAGATTAATGATGTGTCAGAAGATAAGCTCATTGAGTACACCGATACTATGGTGAGTGTTGTTAAATTATTTTAACAATTTTAATGCAAATGTAAGCCAGCAAAGTGAGAGAACCATTACTAAGACATTTTTTATTATAGTTGCAGGTATTTGATTCTAACAAGGACGGAAGACTGCAATTATCCGAAATGGCAAAGTAAGTTTAATTTATATTGTTTCGAAGCAATAAGATTGGAATTATCGAAATATAATTAAAAATCATATTTTAATGTTAAATGCAAAATGAAGAAGAATACATAAAGAAACAAAACAATTAACGGATATTTCATAAATATGATGTTTAAAAAAACAGTTGATTTAACACCATTTATTGGTTTCGATATATTTGTGAATAAATATATTAACTTGCTTAGATATATTTTACTATTACTTTCTTGTCAGAGTGAAAAATATTGCATTTTCGGTATAGAAAAATTACAAAAATATTTAATTTTACATGGGATTTATAGAAATAATTCTTACAAAAAAATAGGGATAAATAATGTTCATAATCTCCTCGAACATTTACAATCTTTTGGCAGTTTAATGGCGTGGACCAGATTAACATGTCTAACAATCAGGTACGTAGACTTCTACGGTCGTGGTCCATGCTATCTGCTTCTGGGCTTCCGGGCTGGAACCGCGTCACTTGTATATCTGCCGACGTTTCGTACACATTTATATGGAACATCTTCAGGGCTCAACTACTGCACTGAAACTGAGTTTCAGTGCAGTAGTTGACAACACAAGTGACGCGGTCAAATTCTTTGGCAACCATATCCCTGTCGATACCATCTGCCAATGTTCCATCAATTCGGAGGATCAATTTGGTAGCACAACCTGAAACGTCTTTGTACTGTAATCACGGAATTGCACTTCGCAAACTCGAGAACACAAAATGATTTCTGCTGCGGAGTAGCCATTTTAAACATATGACGGTCACCAAGAAAAACAGAAGACAATTGATATCTAGCGGCTATTAAATAAACTAGACTATGTATTCGTGTCTCCAATAGCCGAGCCGAGGCGCAGCGATCGATAGTTTGGATAAAATAACACTTTGTAATACGTATATTCTTTTTGAAACACGCCGTGTATTTATTTTTCAACATAATCTCCTTTCAGCTATATACACTTTTCCCAGCGATGTTCAGTAAGTTCGATACCCCTTTTATAATAAGAACCGTCTTGCGCCTCAAAATAGCCATTAAATCCCGATATTACTTCTTCATCGTTGGAAAATCTTAGACCAATGAGCCATTTTTTCAAGTTTGGGAACAGAAAATAATCCGAAGGCGCTAAATTTGGCAAATAGAGTAAATGAGGTTGCAATTCAAACTCGCCGTTGATAGTTTTTCCTTTTTCAAGATAGTTAATGAAAATTATTCCACGCGCATCCCAAAACACCGATGCCATGATCTTGCCTGCAGACGAATCGATCTTCGCTTTCTTTGGAGTCGGTTCTCCCTTTTGAGTCCATTATTTCGATTGTTCTTTTGTCTCGAGCGCGAAGTAACCATGTTTCATCCATGGTTATGAAACGGCGCACAAATTCTGCTTTGTTGCTGTGAAACTTCGCTAAGCACTGAATTTAAACATCTTCACGACACTGTTTTTTGCTCGAGCGTGAGCAAAAACGGCACTCATCTTGCACACAGCTTTCTCATGTCCATGTTCTCAGATAATGTGCGACGTACCGCACTTTTCGAAATGCCTACTATGTTTGCTAGCATCGCAGTTGTTCGACCACAATGCTCGTCTTGGCAGCTCGTACGGCCTCGTTTAACCTCTGCTACCTAATATTTCACTGTTGTAAACGAAGGAGCAGACTCACCCAGTGTAGAATCCAGTTCAACTTTTATATTGGTTGGGTTGTCTTTCAAATAAAAGTATTGTATCACATAACGATGACCAATTTTCTCCATTTTTACAAATTCACTGAAAACGTTCACTATTGATGGCCGCCTAACAAATACAACATCTTCAAATTTGAAACATATGCTTCATAGATTGTGTACTTTCTAATACAGTGATATTTTTCAAACTACTACTGCCATCGACTTATTTTCTTTGCAGTAGCCCTTGAGGAATACCCTTCTTGATGGAACGCTTTAATTTTTCCAATTTCTGCCATACTTAAGCACTTCTGTCGTCCCATCGTTGCACAATACCCTTAATTACAGATGTTTGTTTATCCGGATACACGTTGTAACTCGACACTCATCCGGTAGCTTACTATTAAATACTGGTCGTATCCAACCGGCGCGGTGCATTTTATATGTATGTGGTACTTACGTCACCCAATGCATAACGTTAGGCATATCATCATCATATCTTACAAACTTGCATTGTATTTTTAGTAAATGAATTGTTTTTCAAAACCGAAAGCTTGCAACAAGAGTTGCGCGGAGTGTATCATCATCAACTACTTCCAAAACCCGAGAGTGTACTCTCTATTCCAAAAATAACATAAATAACTTAATAAAAATAGTTACAACATCTTTACAAAAATAATTCTGTTTATTTGAAATATTATTCTTCATCAGAAGCAAACAATCCGCAGGTTCAAGAAGTGCATCAATACGTAAGTCAGTGAAAATTATTAAATGATGCGGAGATGAATTGTCGTGCAACAGTCGTCTAGTTCTCGATATTTGAGGTAAGCACGATCATACGCCCTATTAAACCCTTAAATACAGCAAAATAATACCATGCATTAATTTGAAGCCAATTTTTTGTGGACATTCTCCTTAATACCATAAAAAGTGATTAGCAATCGTTGCTTCTCTAAACAAGTGTATTTCGACATTTTTACGCTTGATTTCTGATTGTATTGAAAACACCATGTCCGATCACCAGTTATAATTGTTTTTAATAAGTTCTTGTCCACTCGAGTCTTCATAAATACATTTTCATTGGCCAATTCAAATTTATCTACTTTGAATATAGATATTTCCAATAAGGCAGAATTATATCCAAAGTTTGTACACGTACTGGGTATTACTTGTCACGTTTTTAACGTATGTCTTATTTATATTCATTTTAAAATTCCAGACGTTCTCATTTACATATGTCTTAATATCATCAGATGCTACCGCATCAGTAAGAAATGTAAAGTTGCTTATTATTATACACTCGAACCACTATGAAAACGTAAATATACTAGCAAATATCCTGTCATCCTGTCATTCCCTTAAAAATATGAGAAAATTTTGAAACGAAAAGTAGTCGTTCTACCCTAATATAATTTTAGTTATTACAAAAATAGAAGAGCTTTAAGCATTCATATATCGCCTTCTTCATTATACAATATGCATACCTCTTTCAATTACAAAATACATATATTATGTTATATATAGATATATCTAATTTAGCTTTTTGAATACGATAATGTCTAAGACCTGAAAACTCGAACTTCTTAGTTTTATTTCAGTTTTATTCACAAATCTCGCATATTTTGACACTCATTTAAGATACGAAGCCGGATCAGTAATTTAGTGAGTCCAGACAAGAAAATACAAATTTTGCATAAAAAAATTATTCTATTTTACAACTCTCTTTGTAACTCATTACATTTAGTTCTTCGATACATATTTTGATTCCTTCGGAAGAATAATCCTTATCAAATTGTTGGAAATATACGTTGGTTCCGGTAACTACCTTCTCATTCAATAGAAATCTTTCGATATCGAGTTTCTACCAAGCTGAATGGAGAACACTATTGTTTAAGAACTTTTGCCATTGTAACAGTCATAGTGTGAACGCGTGCAATACTCTGAAGAGAAAAGTCGTTTCTTCTTTAAATGCGTTGTATTGCATCGTACAGTTGATCCAAAAATAATGCATAAAATTCACTTACTATCGTTCTACCTTTTTGAAGAAAATGGATAAGCAGAATCTCACAGCAGTCCTAAAAACAATTATCATAACCTTTCCACAGAGTGTACTATCTACATCTTCGGAGCATTCGTGTCAACTCAGTGCATTGTTTTAATTGCTGCTTCACTTCAATCGTACATACAATGGCATATCCAGGTTTCACCGACTGTTATTATCCGTCATCAAAAGTCTTCGCTATTAAGAAACTGCACACAATTCTTTAATACTTTGTTATGCAAAATCGAAACTAGTGATCCATATGGAATGTGTAGAATCTCTATGCTACTTCGCGTAATTTTATTCGACACCTAACGCCATACCATTACTTTAGGCGTCTGGGCAATAAATTATTCCCCTGCTATTACTATACACTTGGATGAACTGTACCAATGTGCCGATTGCGCTATTTTTGTAATCATCTGTCTCAAGATGCTCAGGACTCTGCTCTTTTGCTGCAACAAGTTTTTCATCGAATCGAAATTTCTTTCTAGCAAGAAAAAAATTATAGATTTTTTTAGGCTAAATCTGGGAGATGTTAAGTCAGGCACAACATCAAATCTCAATCGATTTAATTTTTTGCAACAATCTGACTTGTGGCGCGTTATCGTTATGAAAGAGAACTTTTTTATGTAGCATTCTAGATCTTTAGAAATTCCTTTCTTCAATTTGTTTAGGGGTATAATACGGTTAACACTTTATCATTGTGCAAGATAGTCTGTGAAAATTATTCTTCGATCCCAAAAAATTGTGACCATTAACTTATCTGCTGATAGAAATATTTTTGCCTCAGATGTGTTTAATCTCTCAAAAAATAAATACTCGATTGCACTACGAGTTTACGCATTTTAAAATTTCACTTGTCACTATATGAAGATGCTAGTGCTAGTAGTCGGGTCTCACGTCCATAAATTAGATAACTGAAAACTTGGGACAGGTTTCAGGATAATTTTCCTTGCCATATAATCCAAGAAAACTAAAGCTAGGATATTTGTAAATAGATTTCTTCAAGCCTGAGATCAGTAAAGCACCTATTGAATATTAATTCTGAAGGATGCTCAATTTTAATGAAATTTAAAAATAACATATTCAATTATCTTTCAATTTCAGAGAGTGCATGCTTCGAATTCTTTTAACAAGATCGTAAAAAAACTTGCTGCAAATTTTATTTATATAAAGGAAAAAATATAAAAACTAAAGCAAGCGAGAACTGAATTTGTGTTTTTATTCATTAAAAACATAAATACAATATACATACTATATGCATTGTAACAATATTTTATATAAAATGGACCTGGAAAGCTTTCCCCTAAATGCATATTAGCATATATATAAAAATAATGCATCAATTTACACGGACCTAACATGTCATAAATATTTATTATTACATGAATAGCGTGAATATTAAATTTTATGAAACCACCAACTGAAACGATTTATAATTTTAACAAAATCTTTTAATCGAAGTATATTCTATCAGTTTTGTATAAAAGACCATTTTTTTAATTAAAGTTAACCCGATTATTTTATGTAAAACAAATTGTATATCACTTCTGTCTTGACAATATTAATCGCAGCAAATCTTCAACTTATTCGTTTGATACGTAATGTAAATTTTATTCCGTATCAGTCATAAGCTTTCTTAAGATTTTGTTTGTAACCGTACAGTAAATTTTAGTTATTAATAATTTTGGTCTAAAGATGACATGATGTAATAAATAATATCACTAATTTGAATGAACCTTTGGATTCATAGTAGCGAACAGATTCACCGAGAAAGTTGGATAGGTACGATTATTAATAAAATAAAAATGTCTGTAATTCTAAAGAAGGAAAACAATTTAGAAATTTATTTACACCTGTTCACTTCTGCGAGTCATCTTCGCGTCCCTAACATAATGTAAGCTATCAGCTATGTATTAACGCGTTCACCTTCCATCAGTTCTTGTCGCTGGTTATCCGAAAGATTGCTCAATCTTAATAATAATCGACATGAACATAAGAAATACTTGTACATAGTCTTCTCAATATAACAATAATAACCATCTGTAAATTTATTGATCAATATCGTCAATATCACAAGCTATATTTTATTTTATTTAAATAATATGCAGAAATTCCAACGAAAAGAAACATACATTAAACTTTTAATTCAAATCCATTACTATTACGTCCGATGCAAAAAATATTTTTGTGAAAACTTCTTGGTTCTTTAACTTTTAATGTTAAACGTATAATCTACCTAAACACGAATGATGTTCTTGGTTTCATAATTTGAAAATGATAACAAGAATAAAATTAAGGAGAAAAGCAACGACTCTTATTTCTAAACTATGGTATAAATCTTAAATTACGAGATCATTTCAACAAATAGGAATGAATTTGTCACTACCCTGCACAATGAGTTACAAAAGGAGTTTTTCGTATAGGCTTCTCTCATTTAGTAATAGCTATAGATGTCACAAATTGTTGTGACATCCACTATTATGGATGAAATGAAAGAACAAAAATATGTAATCAAATTTTATGTTTTCGAAACTGGTTACGGAAACCTTTTCCGTCATTGAGTCGACTATTAGGCGATCATTTTAAGATCTACTTACTTTCGACGGCAGAAAGGAAATTGCGAGGCGATCCATGTGGTCCAACTAATTTGCTCACTTAGAAGACTATCGACACTAAAGTAGTAATTAGTCATACAGATCTACATTTAACTTCCTCAAAATTCTCTAACATCCTTGAAATATCTTTCAGAAACCTTTTCACCTTCTTGCGCAAACACTTATACATCTTTAAAGTTTCTGCTCTCTAGATTCTGCATTTGATATCATCAAAAAGAATAAGAATACTTATTGTAGCACATGAAATTTGGGTATGTAGTTATGATGCAGAAATGGAGCAATAGAGCATTAATGAGTAAACAAAGAAGGACTATCCAAAAAGCACGCGTGCAAAACTTTACCGCCAAAGGTCTGGTTATAATATTCACTGTGTTATTACACAAAAGCTTCGCGTCAGTTATCACATCCTCAGAAAAAGACCTAACTGATCGGAAAGTTTCGACATTTTCTCCCAAATCACCTTCATAGCTTAAACAGTATCTTATTCTATTTAAAACGGCCTTTCTTTAAGCTCATTTTTTGTTTCAGACTATAGATACAAGTTGTACGGGGCCATATCATGTGACACATCGACGGTTAAAAAATTCTCTTTCAATTATATCCACGTATGATAGAGCATTATAATAAAATGGTTTCCATCATGTCTTTAGATAATGGTAGTAATTAGAATAAAATTGTTGTGTAGTCCTTACACATAACGTGATGAAAGTAGTTCTGTTTATGACTAATAAATAAAGCCTTGGTAGTATTAAATAATTAGTAATTATTTCCATATTGAAATCCATCGTATTCTATTTTTGTATTTTCTTGCTGTACAACGGAAACTATGTGCAAATACTCTGATGAAACCTGTGGTTGATAAACTTAATCTCTTACAGTTTATATATAATCCCTTTCCACATTAAGTTTCGTATTCTCTATGCGTACAGTGTAGATGATGACAACTTAGTTGGCGAAATACGTATACTGATTACGAAAATTAATGTGGAAAGGGGTTATATATCAACTTGAAGTGATTAAATTTTAATCATTACATACTTATATGAATATAAGAATAAATATATGAACTTATATATATATATATATATATATATATATATATATATATATATATATTTTCTTTAATATTTTTCAGATTGTTACCAGTAAAAGAAAATTTCCTATGCAGGCAGGTCTTCAAGGTAAGTAAGGTACCGATCGAAATTATAAATTAATTTGTGTCCAAATACTGACCTGCAAAACGACACGAGTGCAAAAAGGAATTTCTATTATACCACACTGATAACAACACATATCTTCCTTCAAATACTGTACTTTCTTTAGAATGGCTCAGATGATATTTTGTTATTATTATTATTATTATTACTATTACGTATTATCATCATTTTATATATCTCTATAGACTAATGCACAATATATGTAGATATATTTCTTTGTGCACCTTACTAAGCTCAATTTTATAAATAAATTTGCAATAATAAAACCGTATAGGTAATTTAAACTATATACATAGATAGAAGAGATGAAAGTTTCTTTATAAAAATTAAATCTAATTAAAATTTATTAATAGTAGCACGGCTTTATCCATTTTGTTTCTGTGGCTATTTCATAGGAAGGAATAGAAGTAAGTATGCATAAAAGGTGGTAGAGCTATAGAAAATACTGTAGTAATAGTTCTGTTACAAAGAATTCCCAAATCTCATATCTTTTTTCCAAAGCACGTTGTTGTCGATTTAATAAAACCTTACATAATAAATTAATTACTTTTATATATATATATTTTTTTGATAAAAGCCAATATAACATAACATAATTAATATATTTATTGAAATATAGATCCATTTGCATATCCAGCTTAATAAATTTCATATTGACGTCAATTATGTAAGCTATTGTCGATACTACACATATACAGTGACGGTTTCTCAGTTGTGTCATTTGGTCAATGACTTCCCAGGTTAATAGAAAATATCAAGTAACCACGAATATAATTTTAATCGTTCTTAGCACGTAGTAAATTCTATCCATACATGTACGTTTTAGTCAACTGTAGTCAACTGGGTTTGTGTTGTCTGTTGACCCCAATATTTTAAATGCATATGATCGTTTAGCGAATTAAGCCGAAGTTCGAGCACACGAAAATCTATACGACTTGATGAGTACTGTGGGTTAACAGCCCAGTTAATATCGTCCATACATACCTCTTGCTTGTTTTTGTGTTACATTCCAAGTATAAAGTAATCGCACTAACGCGATTACCTAAATTGTAGTGTATTTGAATGGTGTATTTCAATTTAATTCTACTACTTTTAGTAATGTTATGAATGTAATAATAAAATGAATTACTTTTTAATAACAAACTTAATGAAACCTCTTCGAAAGCTATAAAAAAAAATTATATTATACATATTGCAGAGCGAACGATGTTTTTTCACTTTGAAGACAATAAAAAAAAATTTAAGAGGAACATAGATCAAGAAAGACAGTATGCATGGGCAATATTAATTAAGTTTATAAAATTAAATCACCTTATTTTAATGAACGTGCGATAAATTATTTTGCAAATGCGAAAGAGTGTGAAGAATTGATCTCAAGTTTAAATCTATTACCTCAAACTTCATATGACCTCCATGTAAATTTAAAAAAGAACGGCCACTGCAGATACATACATACGCACATACACATACCAAAAATATTTCTAATATACATATCTTCAGGTAATAGATATTCATTTTTCAATTTCTATAACGTTTATCATAGAAAACAAGTGAACAATTCACTTGCCTCCTGTATAACACAAATATTAAGCTGAGAAACTAAGTTTGCGTGTCTATAAATAAATTACAATATCAGCCTAGATGGCATAAACAGATCTTAGGCGACAAAATTTCATTACGAGTTAATTATTTGAAATCAATGTCAAAACTTCTAACCTCCAGTTCCATTTCTGTGATAGTTATATTTGAAAATTTTGCATATTTTCCAGCGATCTATCAAATAAATACTCATGAAATGTCTGCGAAAAATTTTGAGCAATTGTAGAAGTAACTGGAAATATATAACAAGTATGTTATGAACCCATAGGAAAATATGAAAAGAAATTTGGAGAAGATTTATACCAAATCGATTTTAGAGAAAAACATTTAAAGGGTATAAGTAACTATTATCGTAAACGTGGAAAATATATTAATATAAAAATTGATAAATTAAATATAAGGCAAACAAGAAACTTTACACTAAAAAATATTCTTCAGTAAAATAAATACCTATCAGGATTTGGTATTTATTTTACTTGTAATGATATATACACATATATCTACTCGATAAAATAGAGTCTCTATTTATTGCTTTTTATCACTTTAATGTATAAGATTACGAAGCATGAAATGAAATTAAGAATAAAAAACTGATACATGTAAATTACTTACTGATTTTTGCGAATTTTGGAGTTCTTATATAAATATTTTGAAAATTATAGATGTACAAAGCGATTTGAAGCAAGAAGCAAATTGCAGAATAACCAGTTTTAATAACTGAATGAAATATTAATGAAAAAAATTTGTAAAGCAACGGTAGCAAAATTTAAATGGTTCAATAATGTATGTACCTATGTACCTATGAATTGTACAATATAAAGTAGAATAAAGAGATCAGTAATAGACGAAAAATAGAAAGGTAAATACCCGCTTGAATAATGAAGCAGAGTTAGAAAAATGAATAGAATGAAGGCAAGTTGAAAATATGTCTAAGAAACAAGAAACATTGAAACTATGATTCAAAAATGCATTGGCACCGTAATGGATATATTAAATATGCTACTGTATGATAATATTGTGCTAAGTATGGTTCAAATAAAATAATTAATTATTTCTAAATACATATGTTCCAGCATTTTGTAGACTTATATGCAATGAGTGTATAAAATTTCTTCAAGTCAAACATAGAGTAACATCTCGGCCTAACAGAGTTCTATTTTCGAAATAAGAATTTATTTCCCTATATTGCCTCACAAGTTTGCGCACTTAATCCAGCGATGCTCAAGTGTCTTTACATTTTTTTAAGATAGTTCGACATTCTCAAAGCAGGTATCAGTTTTAGAGATTAACCTCATCGTTTAACTATATATTTCTACGGACAATCAAAGGATGTGTGGTAGCAATTAATAATCTAGATCAAACATTTTTGCTTGTGGAATTAATGCTGATCGCGAAATTAATAAACCGATGCATTGGCATACCGAAACACCGCTATAGCGCATCTAGGAAGTACGCTAAACTCCAGAATTTATCTTTCTGGTCGAAGGAAGTATTGAAGAAGAACAATCAACATTGCACTCCAAATTACGGCGAGGAGTGGTTAGTAACAAAGTCATGTAATACTTTACACACACCATATACGCATTATCTCTCTCGTGAACGAGGCAAATGAAAAAGGCGTATGACCATTCGGGCACCCACCAATCAAAAAAATATTTTATTCTTTGTGAGTAATAATTTCAAGTTATGCAGTAATGCTGCACATATTCTCTTCTTTCATTTTCCCCTGTTTTATTTATTTAAGTTCACCATTTCAACAGCAGCATTTATCTGCTTGAAAGCTTTTTCATATGTTAAAACTCATGTAAACATGTACAGTAGATATTTTCTAAACACCATAAAGCAAGTTGTCACTTTTTAAAAATCAGTTCAACTGTCTGCCTTAAAATATTTTTCCAGGCATCCAAATAAAATCAGAATTACAAGGATAACAAGCAGCTAATCATTAATTTTAACTAGATATTATAAATAATCTATTCAAAATCTATTCCTATAAAGGATATTCAAATTATTTCAATTTACCTCCTAATATTTTCGGGTGCCTTTTATATTCTTTAATATACAAGTTTGTAAAGTATTCCACAAACTATTTTTGTTAAGTGTAATTATATCTTGATATAGTATAATACAGCTAAAGCTGTACGAAACCTAAACTTCGATATAAAATATATAGAATTCGTTTGAGATTTAAATTTTAGAAAACCTATCAGTGCCTGAATATGCATATGGATTTAACCTGTCAATAAACATGTTAAGTAGTATTCCTAGCATATAGCTTTTCCAAAACAACGATGTCAATGGATCTCTATGTTATAGCTAACAGTAATATCTGAAAATATTATAGTAAACCAAACGACTAACTTCTACAAAACAGTATTTACTATAAAATAATAGAAATAGTGCCAAGTTAGTGATATAATAACAGCATGAATAGTAATTAACTTCTCTAGTCCTATTCTCTATTGCATGTTGTGCTTTGAAGCTTTAAAAACATCAAACACGTACATACACATAAATGTGATGGATTTGATATACAGAAACATATTTTGTGGCGTTATTAATCTTACAGTATTAAATGAAAGCCTATTTCGAGGGAAAATATATTACATGCCGCGTACTTGAAAAAGTTTCCTGTGGGGTAGTTAGGAAGCCACAATTTATCATTTTTAATTAAGCAAGAGCCAACTCTGTTAAGAACAAAGCTCCGATATATTTATGACGGTGAAGTAATAAATGCGTTTATTGCGAAATTAAAAGTTATAATATAAATGAAAGTTTTGGTAAAATTTAGATGGAAAGCCTTTATTTATTATGTTGCGAATAACATTCTGTATCTCATTTCTGAAAAACATTATAATTTATAAGTCAATTTGATGCAAAGTACTTATTATATACATAAGTAAATAAGCAAAGCTATGTTTAAGCTTTATGGGTTTTCATCCGTAGCGATTTCAGAATAAAATACGGTACTAACAATTATTATTACAAAACATTTCTGATAAATTATTCGATGCAAACTCGAAAAACCCCTACCTGAAAGGATCACTACAGTGGACGTAATTTACATTAGAATAAATATATACTATTCGAGAAGATGAGTTCTGCCAGGACCGTTACCCAAAAATGTAAACGAAATTCATTCAATTGTCGTTTTTATCGACACCATATTAGTGTTTTTGTTTAAAACATTTATTCACAATTTGCGTCGGATAGACTACGAATGTATGGATGGCATATTTTTATTTTGCACGAAATATTTAGTTCTACTATTTACTATCCATTACAGCCCTTTGATGATTGGCTTCTAACGGGATTAACCAGTGAAATGTATGAAATTATTTGCAATGTTGACTTCTTTAAGCTTTCAACCTTCCGAGGTGTTCCTAGATTTTAATAGTCAGCAACAAATATAAACCGTTACCGTTTTTATTTACACCAAGCACGTAATCGGAAATTTCAGAGTTTAAATCTAACTTGTGACTTCAAAAACAAGAATTCTGCAATAGGAAGGTAGGTAATTTTGATGGAGCCTGTGGTTGATTAACTTAACGCCTTAACGGTACAGATCATGTGCGGGTTGTGTTTTCGTACAGGTATTTTTGCCGAAGTTTTCCACGTGCGACACTGTTTAATTATCTGCTGATGATGACAACTTAGTTATCGAAATACGTATACTGAACATGAAAGTTAATGTGGGAAGGGGTCATGTATAAATCTTCATTGATTAATAGGAAGATAGTTGAAAAATAATTTTAGGCTAACATATTTAAACCCCGATGAAGCTGGTGATTGTTTTGCATTTAATTTGTTCAGCGATAAACCCCGCCAAGCCAATGTTGATAATTACGTAGATTATCTATTTTTTCCAAAAATATGGGCTAATATAAATACCTCATTAATCACAGAACAAATTAATTCGCGTTTTAGTGGTGCATTTTATGCAGTACACCCATACATTTAAATATTTGTTGAAAAACAACGGAGTGTCAAATTAATACGTGCGTTAAACTTCCTATATTCCGATATAAATTAATAGTAAGGAGTAATTCTGCATACTATAACAGATTTACGTTTACAACTAAAACTGGAGACAAATTACATTTTCATAAGTGTCTTTCATACCATCCAACAATACTATTTACCAAACTTGCTTCAGATATCTTAGTACTCACCCAACGTTTTATTAACTTTTAATTAATTTTCTGCTTATGCGAACTCGAATATCTCGAATATATATGTATATATCTGGTACCTAGACTTCCGTGGTCGTGGTCCATACTTTCTGCTTCTGGGCATCCGAGCTGGAACCGCGTCACTGGTATAACTACTGACGTTTCGTATCCCCTGGTATGGGACATCTTCAGGGCTCAACTACTGCTACTGTCTGTCGCATTGACAGTAGCAACTTAAATACTTACTGAAACAAAAATAAAAAACATTTTGTAGTGGTATAAAATTAAATAATTTGAAAGTCTAAAACTTAACAAACTATGTACTTATAAAACTTTAGATTTAAGAAAAATAAATTTATTTGCCAAAAAAATATTAATTTTTAAATAAAATTGAAAATGATAGTTCTAAGAAAATTAATTACTTACTAAATAATTTCTTTTCTGGCATACAATAATGAATTTCTTATATAAAAAAGACTTGATATACACTTGCCGAAGATTGATATTACCTATTACAAACAACTGATGTTTAAAAACTTATCGAACCGAAAAAGTGATACAAATTACGCAGGCGCAAATGGTCGTTTACTTTTTGCAAAATCTTTGCCAAAAATCCACCATTTTACAAGACGTTCTAGAGAAAGCTATTGCAATTGTTAATTATATTCTTGTAAAAGTAATGGGCCTTCGTGAATTTTGACACATGCTAACTTTAGACGAGGAAACCTACAGTGTTGATCTGCAACAGGACATGTTTTGATAAATGTTTTTACTTTACAACGACAAATTTTTTTCAAAAACAAGGAAAACTATGTCATCTGTCAGATGAGGCATTCTACAGAAATACTGCATTTTTGTCTGATATCATAACAAAACAAAACGAGTTAAATATTTGCCTGCTAGGTAAAACGAAGCATATGTATGAAATGTGGCAAAAGATCCAAGCGTTTCAAAAAAATTAACATTTTTCAAAACATTGCTGCCTCACTCGGATATACTCGTATCTGTGAAACACCTTCCGGAGCTAGCAAAAATGTTGAATGAGCAAAAATATAAATAAAATATTCGATGAATATGTAGGTGCCTTGGATAATAGAAGAAAGATTTTCAAATAAATTTCGATGAACTCATTCCTGCTATGAGGCTGGTATTTAAGCCACCACATTTAGTAGATATATATAGAACTACAAATGGAGTTATTTAAGTTATGGGAAGACAGCATGCTCAAATCTCTTTATAATGCTAAAAATGATCCAATAGAAATATGGAGAAATGCTGTTGAATATCCATGCCTACGAGATAATGCACACCGTTTACTTTTCTGCTTTGGAAGTACTTTCTGCTATGAGTCAACATTTTCTCTCATAACAATTAAAACTAGCTTAAGAACCCAAATTATAAATGCTCATTTAGAGGATCAATTAAGGCTGTATGTTACGAAGCTTTATAAAAGTATTCAATTACCTTCAAGCATTAAACAAACAACAAAAAAATATATTCTTAGCAAATGTAAGTAATCGCAAATATATATATATATATATATATATATATATATATATATATATATATATATGTATATGTATATATAAACCTATTGTTCGCAATTGGAAATATATATGTAATTGTAAAAGGTATTATAAGTTGAAGAAAATAAATAACTTGAAAATGAGCAACCCCTCCTCCGAAACGTCGTTAATATAAATTAAATGTTTTATTAACTAACTTTTATATTAATACAAGGAATTTTTAAAAGAAAAATCAAGGCTTTTAAAGAACAAAACAGAAAAGAAGACGGTGATTTGAAATTTATACAAAGTATAGAGCCAAAAAGTTTAAGATTACATATGCTTATCAAGTGTTCACATTCACTTATAACCAGTATCCTAGTATCCTAGTTACGAAATCCCTCAAAATTCAGAAAATCCTGGCTTTCGAAATGGTAAGAAATTTCTGTGAAACTATTTCTTGTGTAGATTCCAAATAATTTAATTCACTTATGAATAGAGATATATGAAAGAGAATATTCTTATTTTTGAAAAGAAAGGCCTAATAGTATTTATTATCAAATTAAATGAGAAGTATTTATACTTAACTTTTTTGTTTTAAAATGTTAATACAATTAGTATAGATATATTCATTTAATCTAAATGTTGAATTTAAGATATAAATAAAAATCTTGTTTAAAAATATAGATGAATTCAATATTTACTTACCTTAAAGAAAACGTTACCTTACCTTGAAGAGCAATATTAATCTTTTTACAGTTTTTCATAGTTGTTATTATTAAAGTAGTTATTATCAATATTCCTAATTAATGGTTATTTCTTGGATGGTTTGACTATATAGTAAACTAACTAAAGTCATGTGCAAACGTTATTAATATAAGCTTCCAACTAGACAACCTTTATCACAGGTTATATATGAAATAGGTGGTGTATTTTTTTTTATTACAATTATAATCATATTATTAATGTGCAAAATTTTTAATCGATTGTTTTTTTAATAACTTATTTGTGTTAATTTATTAAATTTATTAAAACTTTTATTGGTACTTTTATTTCATGTTCAAATTAAATACGAGGCGTATTTTTTAAGTAAGGGCCGTTTGAAAATAAAAACCAAACGAAAGAAAATTTTCAAGAACCGATTTTATTTTCAGATTCTACATACATTTCTCAATTTTTCAACATAGCTGTCAAATTTGTTCAAGCACTTACTAGATCTTACAACTAGATTTTGAATTACCCTCTTCATAGAAACTTGCCGCTTGCTCCGATAATCAAGAGGTTACCGCCGTTTTCACGTCCTCGTCATCGTCGTAGTGGTTGCCGCCGAGATTATGTTTGAGATAGCGGTAAAGATAGAAATCGCTCGGCGCAAGATCGGGGCTGTAAGGGGGGTAGTCCGAAACTTCCCAGCCAAAAGAGTCCAATAAAGCTCGGATCTGAGCTGTGGTGTGAGGCCTTGCATAGAGTAGCAAAATTTCCTCCGTCAGCATGCCGCGTCTTTTGTTTCGAAACGCTCTATGTAGCTTTTGCAGGGTTTGGCCGTAGGCTACCGCATTTATGGTGGAGCAGGCGGTTCGGTAATCTTGAACATTTTAACACAGAACAGACCATACAGGTACCTACACAGATGCAACTGAGCATAGTTATTCCCAAGAAATGCCAGGACACGACGCAAACACTCGTTTTGGCGCACGCACTACCTATTAGTGTAGACAACAAAAGGACCCTTACTTAAAAAACACACATATATATATATATATATATATATATCAATAGCTTCTGTGTTTCCCAACACAATGGCTTTAATGCATAAATACGTTTTCTTTGCTATAATACTTTCATCAGTGTTTACATATGTATATATTATATCATACTAGCATCTAGTGAAGAAACCCAATTTAAACTCCCAGTTATTTTTAACAAATCATTGTTTAGCCAATTTTAATAAATATTTTCCTCTCTTACGCTTTCATGAGTTTGAATTCTTATTAAAGCAGCACATTGACCCAAATCCATGTTTTGGGAGACATCTCCAAACATGAATTGCTATTATTAGAATTGTCGATGCGTTCTACCTGTACTAAATATCCATTTTTTATCTATTAATTCTATCATATGCATCCTTAAATTCTACAAAAATTATCAATATTTCCGCCTTATATTTATTTCGGCTGTATATCTCGCAGGCTAATAAAGTCACGGTAATATTTTCTAGTGTATTTAGCCTTCGAAATTGTATATGCTACCTTCATAACTATTATTTCTCTTTTCTTTTCTTATAATAATTGCTACAGATATATTACTCTCTCTATACATATATATTTAAACAGTTTTGCAGCTATCTTATCACTCTCGGGACTAATATTAGTTATAAAATTTCTTCTACTTTAATTATGGTTGATGGTTCTTCTTTTTCCAGATAACCATTTCCGTCCGATTTACTGTCTTCTCTGCATCTTCATTACGATATTCTTTTGTTGTTTAATAATTCTCGACGATATTCCTTCTTCTATAGTTCCAGTATTTCTTCTTTTCCGCATAAGATACTTCGTTTCACTAATAATTCTTGATAATGATCCTTATGTATCTTTAATATTTATTTCTTTCCGTGTTACTAATTCTCTATTTCTCTTTCTGTGAAAGATTGATTTTGATTGATACCCGATTCTTTTTCTTTTAGTTGTTTGGTATAAATTTTTCACGTCTTTGTTTCTATAATTTTTCTGTATATAAAACATCATCAAGAAATATTGCTTTACTTTTTCATGCAACAACTTCTTACGTTTTCTTCTTGGCTTCTTATTTTATGCTTCTGTTGATCAGAGTTCGGTTTTTCGTTTGAAAATGTTTATTTATAGTACTTTTATTTCAGTTAGAATTAATATTTCTTTTTGTACTCATTAAGGAGTGAGTGGCTTTGAATATTTTTTATACATTTTCGTTCATCCTTTTCAATGAGTATTTCATTTACGTAAGTTCTATTCGTAAATTACAAGTGGCATCATTTATCATCCTTTTAGAATTAATTTTTCTTCATCGGGAATTTTAGTACACTTTTTTTTATTTATATATTGCATTACATAAAAAAGTCAGTCATTCACATTAGATGGAATACTTATTGAATTGCAGTAGCTTATTTACAGTCTATTTTCTGTATATCAAATCACAAATACACAATCAATATATAATCATGTATTCTATAACTTACAATTTATTTTTTTAACTATAGGGTGCAACAAAATTAACGAAAGACGATATCGAGAGAGTATTTTCACTGTACGATAGGGTAAGTTGCAAATTGCATAGATATAAGTATATGTAAATATATAAATATATAGGACAATATAAAGATTTACTGGAACTCGTGAAGAAGGTAATGCTTTTTAACTCTGTCGTATAAATCAAGACAAATACATATAATACAATCGTTTAAATTTAAACGAGAATTATCCACAAATAGCATATCTCGTATATGAATAGTATTTTTTCAAATTGGTCATAGATTTTTTATATATTAATATGTCAACCACATATTAACTTTTCATTCGGCATTTTCAAATTAATATCAATCAGAATTTCGCAATAGAAGTTCTATTTGAAAAATTGTCTTAGATTTAAAAATTGGCTTTTAAAAATAGCAAACATTTTGCACTTTCTATAAAAGCAAGGTATAAATTCGGTCATTCTATCACTAGTAATATAGAATCTTTTAGTTTTGTTTTAGTAAGAATTTTAAATAATTAATAATTTAAGATTATTACAGAATACTTTAACTTTTTTTAATAATGACCGTCATTTATTTCATTAACGTTTCAAAATACTTAAGAATGAATCCTTTCCCTACAATTTGTGGTGATTATCTGATGCTTTAGAAATCAAAGATTTTATATTTAGCAAAGCAAATCAGACGGACAATGAAAACATTCGTCGTTTTAAAGCTACACGGATCTAAAAAAATTGAAAGTCTCAAATTATGAAAATTTACACTTACAAACTTCTGGTGTAAAATAAAATCTGAAACAATTAATATTTTTAAGAGGTAAATGGAAATCAATGTTTTCAACATCATTAAAGACTGTTTCAATTGAGATTGTAAAGAATTTCCGAAAAATAGTCTAGTGCGATGCCTAATCTATTATTTTCATTTACAGAAGGTGTCTTTATTCTTAAAATTACAGATCCGTCTTTTAGATGATGTATAGTTTTGTTGATTACATAAAAATATCGACAATACTATGCACTTTTACTCCATAAACTGTAGGATCAAATTTGAAAAAAGTATAACCAAAATTGTCAGAAAGCTTTCGATTGTTGCAATGATACGAGGAAAAATCATAGACTAAGTAACACCTACACTGCAGGCCATAAGTTTGTAATCAGTTCCAGTAAATTCATAAAAATTAAAATTTATCTATGTTACGTTCGTATTACTTTGATATAAGTACAAAGGGTTATTCTTAAGTACATTATAAAGCTTTACATAAAAGATGTAGTTTTAAATGCATTAATAGTTGGAAAATAACCAGAGATTAAGGAAACTCTGCGTGCGGTATTATTTATTCGAGCAGGTAATATTTCTGCATAATGAACGATTACCTGGAATGGACAAATTTTATTGCAGACCCTTCCGCATAAACCTTTTGTAATTACATTTAGTTTTTATATTTATAAGTATTTATACATTTTGAAGTAATGAGAATATTTTAGTTGCTAGGTATCATTTAAAGTGTGTAGACACATAAAAGTGTGTAGAATCAGTAAACATCGTTTGATTATGGCGAAGAGAAAGCAGATATCGCTAGAAAAACGTGTAGAAATTATTAGTCATCATAATCGGGGAGATTCTAAATCGCGAAAAGAATGAAGATATCGTACAAAGGTGTACAAAATACAATTAAAAGATACCAGTCTACTGGAGGGTATACGGACAGAAAACGATCAGGAAGACCAAAAATTACAACTCCTGCAGAAGATCAGACAATTATATTGACGTCGAAAAGAGATAGAAGATTAACGGCCTCGCAAATCCGCGGTGAGTTTAACAGGGAGCGTGAAACTCGGATCTCTTTAACCACAGTAAAAAGGCGGCCCAGAGCGGCTGGACTGATGGGACGTGTAGCAGTTCGCAAACCGCTTCTACGTCCGCAAAATAAAATAAAAAGGCTACAATGGGCTAAGTTACACAAAGATTGGACAATAGAACAGTGGGAAAAAGTACTATGGACCGACGAATCAAAGTACGAGGTCTTCAGTTCCAGACGTCGGATATTTGTAAGAAGAACTGCTACGGAAAAAATGTTACCGCAATGTGTGGTGCCCACGGTAAAACATGGTGGCGGTTCTGTAATGGTTTGGGGATGTTTTTCTTCGGCTGGTGTAGGAGATCTGGTGAAAATCGACGGAGTTTTGAAAAAGGAGGGTTACAGACAGATTCTCGAACACAACGCTGTGCCCTCCGGTCTGAGATTACTTGGAGAAAACTTTATATTCATGCAAGACAACGACCCAAAACATTCTTCTTATTTATGTAGAGGATATCTCCAACAACAGGAAGCTGACGGTGTTTTACAAAACATGGTTTGGCCGGCACAATCGCCAGACCTCAATCCAATAGAGCTGTTGTGGGAAGAATTGGATAGAAAAGTGCGTGAAAAGTGTCCGACGTCCCAGACTCACATGTGGCAAGTTATACAAGATTCTTGGGCAAATATACCCAATGAAACCCTTACAAAATTAGTGTCTCGTTTACCGCGATTGTGTGCTGCCGTCATTAAAGCAAAAGGAGGGTATTTCGATGAAAAGTCCGTTTAGTTGATAATAAAAATAAGTGGATGTAAATAAATAAAATTTGCTTTTTTTCCTGCTTATTTTATAATAAAACGTTTTGGTATATTAATATTGTTTTATTTTTACAATGTTTGTTAAAGCCACTACAATATTTTCATTATATTCAGAAGTGATTCCTAACTTATGCAAGTGATTCCAAACTTATGGCCTGCAGTGTATGTACATACGCCGTTTTCCTAAACTAAAAGAAGTGAAAAAGTTTCTTGTAGTGACGCTGCTGTCAATATTGATATGTGGCATTGCTTTACGACATTCAGTGAGCGTATAGTCACTGTCAATATGCCGTGTTATATAGAGATTTCGTCCAACGTTAAATTTCGTTCAATAATCCGATTTTTGTAGGCCAGAAATTGTAATCGTTGTGAAATTCATCGCCAAATAGTTGAAGTGTATGGTAAAAATAAAATATCACACTCCTTGATCGCGAAATGATATAGTTTGAAAAGGAAAAAGGGATTCCATCAACTGCGAACCTAATTGAATGAGATGATTCTGACTGATGGCCGCGTACAAATTAGAGAAATTGCAAGTGCAATTAAACATCGCCGTATCGATTATTCAAAATCAGCTTGGTTACAGTAAAATATGTGCACGCTGGATATTTAGTCATTTGACCGACAACCACAAAAAATTAACGTTTTGAGTCTTCCCTTTCTCCAACATTATTCCAGAGATGGTCCATAGATTTTGGAGAAAATCATTACGAGAGGTGAGAACTGAATGCTTCACTACACTTCCGAGACTAAATGCTCATCGAATGAATGGAGACAAGAATTCGCCAGAGCCAAAGAAAGTGATACGTAACAATTCAAACTTTAAAAGGTTATGCTGGCGATCGTTTTCGATTCCAAGAGAGTTGCTTACAGTGATTGATGCCCCGAGAAATAACAATCGGCATCATACTGTGCAACATTAGAAAAATTATGTAAAGTCATTAAAGATCAAAGACTATATAGATAAATGTATCTTCCTTTTTGTTCGATAAAAATATCTTTTCTCTAGTCTAAGCTTGCTTCATAGGTAGAGAGGATAATTTATTTTCTGATCCGTTCTCGTAAAATTTTTAACTGTGGATTTCGATAATTGACAATACCCATCTTGAGCTTGACTTTCAATGATTACCATCTATTTAGTAGCCCAAAAAAGAAAGTCTTAGAACTAAATACTTTTTGCAACATTTTCAAAACAAAGTTCTTATTTTAATTAATGTAATGGAAGTAAGTAAAAACTAATTATGTTATTAAAAATGAAAAAATAAACAATATTATTTGCCAGATAGGGATACTTCTATCAGAATTGCAGCCGCTTATATTAGTTAGTTGCCTAACCCATGACTCACTATTTTTTCTACATCTTCTTATCCTCAAGTTTCTTATAGTCCCTCAACTCCTATTGTGATACTCTCCGGCCTTTCTCCTGACTTTTCTTGTGGCTTAAATTTTATAATTAGTTATAGAAGGAAAAATAATTAGGAAGACTTTCGAAGCAAAAAAAGTAAGTGAAAAGCATTTCAAGAGATCAATTTTCGAGAAGGTTAATGAAACCGAACATAAGAAAACTAATTAAAATAGTATTTTTTACATTACCTTCCGTTTATATTCTAAAGTAAATTTGTTTTGTGTTACTGCCTTCTCTAGTTATGACCATCATTTGGAACACTTTTCGTCAAACTTAAATAATTATTGCAATACAAATACGAATACAAATTATAATTTACGAAACCTTAACACTAGTAATTAGCTATTCTTATCTTGTAGCTTTATTTTACATAATTTTTTTATATTTCAGGATTATGACGCACAAGATCTACTAGACTTTGAAGAGACTATACTACGAGGAGTTGATTACAATCAAAGTGGTAAAATAAACAGAAAAGAATTAACAATGATACTACTGGCAATCTCAAAGCACAATCAAGAAGAAGACTCGTCTGCATAAAATACAATACTACTGGAAGAGAATCCCTAATCGAATGATGCCAATCATAAACTCTAGCACAATATTTCAGGATATGTTCTGTAGAATTTTAAATGTATAATACTAAATTTAATGTTAGATATTTTGTGACACCAAATTCTGAGCAGTAACTTTACACAGGTAAAAACTTGAAAACACTAAATTGTCACATTAGTTCCTTAAATGCCTACGATAATAAAGTTACTGTGATGGACTAGGTTTAACCCTGTATCCTATTATGTCCATTAAACTGAACAATCATGAGATGCGAACATTCATATACGTAAAAAAATAAATTAATCTGAAAAGAATGAACGAAATTAATACCCGCAAATGTTAATCCAAAAACACCAATCCAAAAGACTCGTTTGTATGTGTTTAGGATGTTTACAATGTTTTTTAAATTTTATTAGCTTTAAAAGAAATCCCTTATGATAACAAATGGTTTATGAAGAAAACTGTTTCAGGCGAAATGTTTAAGAGAACTACTAGTTTAGAAAATAATATAAGATTTACGAATAATAATATGTGTGTGTGTATTCGACAAAAATCTTTAACTTTGATTGTACGTACTTAAAGAAACAAGGAATTAAAATTTTTAAAGTTTTTATGAATAGCTTTTTTGTTATTTTTGGAACGTCCATTACGATATTACTGATAATATTTTATAAGAATCTCTACTTAAATATCCCAATTTTCGAAGACGATTTTAATATCAAAACTTGTAACAACTTTGCTTCGTTTTATTAAAAAATATGTAAGTATATCATGTCCACAGTACATATCAAGAAAAAGGACATTTCCGTTATTTTATTAGCAAATTGGAACTATTTTCAATTTACATTAAACATAGTTCTGAGCCAAATTTAAAAATCTAAAAACGTAATTTATAAATAAAAATTACGATATTTATAATTTAAACTTTTAAGGACATAAATTGAAAAATTAATAAAAGAACAAGGAAACTAAACAAATAAAAATAATATTTATCAGCCTAAAACCTATCTAAGAAGACGTACTCTTGTAGTAAAAGTACAATATTTTTTCGTACATTTATTAACAATAACAAGATTATACTCATGGTTAACGCTTATATAGCTAATAGTATTAAATCCTTTACAACTATTTGAGATTTTTGTACTAATTAATAATCGATGAACTCTTATCAAATATCCAAATTATTATTATAATTCTATACGAAAAAATCTTAGAGAAGTTATTATATTCTAATTACAATTACGACAAAAATAACTATAAAAAATAAATCGGAAGTTATTGTGTCTCTACTTGATTTCTATTTTCCTTTTACTGTTGTTTAAATTACACGGCTTTATATTTCTCTTCCCGGTTCCTCTTTTTATTTTGCTTTTGGCTTTTCTATTCTCTTTTTTCCTCATAACATTTTCTTTGGTTCTTAATACACAGTATTTTTAACCGCCTCTGCATTCTTTCACTAACCTATACCATTCTTAGGATTTCGTCCACCATCTCGAATATCCCAACCTCGCCGCTGGAAATGTCACAATTGGTCGAACTATTGTTTTCAATTTAAAACTTCTCCCTAGATAGGTACTTCGACTATGGATAAATTTCTTTAGTGAAAATACATTATTAGTTCCATAGCATCAAACTACGTTATAGCTCCTTAGTATTCTTTGAAGTTCCGTATATACGTATTTTTTTTCCCTTGTTAATCTTATTAATTTTTGCAATTGCATTCTTTATCTATACATATACGTACTGTACGTATACTTTATTTTATTTTTATTTATTTATAAGTATACCTCAGATACAGATTGAATCGTATATGAATAACTAAGTTTTTTTTGCAAAAATAAGGCACGTGTTTTCTACAATATCAACTGCTTCGTTCTATGTATTTAAGTTAGCCTCTATTGTGTACACTCAATTGAAAAACAATGACCCTGTTGCAATTCAAATTGATAAATACAGTCTTTAATATTTCATATTTCTTCTACTTCCTCTATCAATGCTGATTTCATCAGGAATTGGTAGAACATTAATACCTTAATTTATATCTATTGTTCTGCTCAACAATTCACCAAAACAATTTTAATAGTTCAACTTTCATGTACGTGCTTAACACTGGCACATATCAATTTCATCTTTAAAAGCTAAAAAACTTGAATTAAGTTCCTAATAATTTCGTTTTCTTTTCGTGCATGCATTTCTATCTAAAAATGCTGTCTACATAGGTTTACGAAAATGTTAAACACAAAGGTTGTTTATATAATAATGTTCCGGCATAATAGGGGCTCGATGGCCAATCTTGATGAAACAACTGAGAACTCAATGTCTATTATTATATGCGACTATTTGTACGCAACAACTTAAGTCGAACTAGACTAAAAAAACATTATCGATATACGAAATTGTAACGATGGTGACATTCATCACTTGAATTTTGTCTATTTGGCTGAAAATGAATTTCAAATTATTCGTTCAATGTATTTCAATTTTACCTCTTAAAGTTGCACAAAATGGCAATTCTATTCACCAATTCATGAAATTTTATCATGATAATTTTTTTTTCCAACTTTAACATATATTTTATTGATTCTTTGTATCTCATAAGACAATATTATATATTTTAACAGGAAACACAAAATTTTAATCGAATAGTTCGTTTTTTACATTAATATTAAGAGGTGCATCAAGTTGTTTACTGCTAAGGTTGTTTTCTAAATATTTAATGAATAGAAAGTGCATCTATCCAGCAAAATATAATTCTTTGTTTATAAAAAAATAATAAATCAAAATTTTCTCGACATCTCAACAATATTTTACTTCGTAACATAATAAATAATCATAATTATAATTTTTATCACATCTTGAGTTCCGTTTTTTCATTCAGCGATGATACTCTGTTCCATATCGTTCAACACTTTCTTCTATCTATATTTCCCTCGGCCATCCTTGTCATTTTCTTACCCATATTTCATTTTCAAAGGAGGGAGTCTCTCTTCTTTCCCAATCAACCCAGCCGTTATCCTGTCACAACTACCTGCTAGCCAGGAATGATTAAGTAGGATCTGAAGCTCTCTATTAGTTTACTCATTCAACCATCCATTATCCATTTTCCTCTATATGTTTTCCTAAGTAGTTTTCTTTTAGGCAGCATTAATCGAACTATGATTACTGGCGATTTTATAATCATCCTGTATACATTTTTAATTTGATTTCTCTTATTATATTCTTACATTATAATTTCTTCAACGCCTGGACACAACGATTTGTGTTCATTAACCTTCTTTGTATTTCTCTTCTGACATCCAGTTTTCTATTCAAAATAAATTCAAATTCCGTTCATGGGTATGTAAATTTATCAAATTTATAGAAAATGTATGTTTTTCTACTGCTAGGTATTCTTAATCGTCTCTGTATGTTGCATTAATTTTTATTTGTTTAGTACTATTTTTCCTGCTGCTATTTCTAATTAAGTCATTAAGTCATTTATAAAAGCTAAACGTTAATGTTTGTTGTAATGTACCAATTCTGCTCTATTAAAATTTGCTTTTCAAATCACATTTTCTAGTGTACAATTAAATAGGATGAATGACAAAACATTGCCCTGACTTAGACCCATATGTATTCTAAACTTATCCGTCGTTTTATATACTACATTCAATTTTATTATCTATCTATTTTAAGACTAACTTTGTTAAATTTAAAAGCTTTGGGTTCATTCCCAGCACGCTTCTATTAATTCTATTGTAGGCTTTCTTAAAATCTATAAAATCAAAAATTTCATTTTTGCATTCGTAACTCACAGTATGCATCTCTGAACTCAAAAATTCCGTTCGTAATACATCTATCTTTACTAAAACTGCACTGATATTTCCCAGTTTGTTCCTTTTTTAGTTCACTTTTTTAAAGCGTGACAAAATTTGATACGCTACGTTCAGAAAAGCTGTACCCATTCGATTCGTAAATTATGAAATAAATACTCTTCGGGAATAGTTTACAGAAATGTGAACCATATCGAAAGAGTTTCTTAAATTATATGACCTAATTTTATTGAAATACTAACACATATTAACTATATAAACGGTCATCAATATTTGTACGCAAAATTGCATTAGCTGGCATAAAACACCGAAATATTGTTTGAAAGTACTAGTCACTATCTATTCAGTTTCAGCAATCAAAAATATTGTCATAAAACAATATATTTATATTATATTTCAATATCTTTATATCCTTTTCCAAATTTACTGCAAATTTTTGTACATTATTTAGCAAAATTGAGAACTTAAAGTCAATTACTACCTAACACTATGTTTTTAATTTAAAAAAACTGATTTGTCAGTAGGTTTGGATTAACATAAACATACACCTAAATTCCATTTAAGCAAGTATAAGTAATATAATCAAAGTTAAATTAACTATTTTAAGAAAAAAAAACTAACATTTGCTTGACTAGTAATCAATGTAGTTATAACTGTCTTCAATCTTTTAAAATACGTCCATGTTGCATATCTATTATCTCTGACTGTGCATTATTGTAAATACATAAAAAGAAGAAATAAATAGCATTAACAAATTTCTATTTTAATATTATATTACGTCGATTCTGTCCGTCTTTTTGTAATAAGTTAGTAAATTAGCTTTTTATAAAAATATCAAATAAGGTATCGATTACCTGAAGTAATAGATGACTATTTTCATGTTTTATGACATTCGCCTCCATTCAGCTTTCAAGTTACTAAATTATTAGCAGTTTAATAGCCAACTAAAACATACCTGAATTTCACAACACGACTGTTAATAACGGTCTTAATATTCTTATAGTATTGTTTCTAGAATAATTAATTTACGACAGAAAACAATAGTTTGAAACACAAACTAAATTTCGGAGTAATTTAAATATTATTTTAAATATTAATTTAATTACGTCAAATTTTAAGAGTACACCTTTTTACAGAAAGCTTAATATATGTTGCCATAATTCCAAAATTATGTCAAAAATACTATATATATTTATATTATATTTATTTTTAAATTAAAATCATGACAGTATCAATTGAATAGAGAGAAGCTCACAAAAACCTACCAAATTTCCTTCCTTGTTAAAATATTTTTAACAGATTTTTAAAGAATAAAATTCATAGTACGCACTAATGTTATCATATTTTTATTAAATTATAAACTACAAAATTGAATCGTACGTATACTTTTACTTGCCATATTTTATATACCGTCGCGTATATACTTTTGCATATGCAAATAGAAGGCTATTAACCTGTTAATAAGCATTTGTATACTGGTCCTATTAACATAATACTTAAACATATTTTAAAATGAGTTTGTCACTATTTATTGTGTTAATTTATTAATTCCTTAATCAACAATAAATTTCTGTGAATATTCAAAATACAAGTTTTAAACTTTCCATTTCGGATATAAATGATGATATAAATGTGTTAATATTACATTTTAAAAATTCGAAATAACAAACGTAAGTCTGTAAAAATACATGCACATTACTATACTACTAAGAACTCTAATATACTAGAGCTAATAAATGAGTATTGTCTAAATAGTCTTTACTTTTGCAAATATCTTGCAAGATATTATATGATTTTTAAATAAAATCGTAAACATAGATTTGAATTTCTGACTCATATTTGGATACCTACCTCCAGCAAACCATCTTATGATAGTTTACTTTTATAAAATCAAATATAAAAATACATGATAACAACATAAACTAAAAATAAAAAGGAGAATTAACCTCGTCACCTCATGTCGCACATTCTTTTTTTACAATATTTTGCGTATTCGACAATAACTGTAGTAATAACAAACTAAAGCTTTTTTCCACTATTTTCTATAAATTCACCAAATTTATAGATTCAATTCAGAAAGATCGTTAACATTACACAATTAAACTAAGAAGAAATAAATATGCAATTATCTCAATAAATGTTTCCAAAGATAGAAAAAAACGATTAATACAATAAAGTACCTGTAATCTTAAAGTGCAAGAGATGAAATACAATTTTTTAATTAAATAACCGTTTGATGTTAGTGCTTTAGTTTATCATTTTTTTTATCCTAAAATAGAATTCATATGAAATAAAATGAACAACTTAATAAATTTCTTTGTTTCATATATTAGAGACATAAGAAGTAACGAATGGAAGGGAGTGAACACATATATGTTTAATTTAGTAACTTATATAATTCAATTACCCCAATTTTTGTGATGATCTAGTACATGAAGTAAAAAACACCATTTTCAAAGGAATTAATAAATATCAGAAATTTAATATTTAATTATTTTGCAAATTTTTGTTAATAGGGCGCACATGAAGATAAACAGTTCAAATTTTGCATATATTTTGCGCTGTTATACATATAAATAAGTATTTATTAATTGAGATACTGTTGTTAACTATTAGAAATGTTTAGCTAATCGGAGGAAGAGCAAAATATAGTTTGTCAACTGTCTTTTGTACGTCATGCCAAACAAACTTGGTATTAATGTCAAACTGAATATGTATTTGCTAGTAGAACTGTTCAATTATATTGTTCTTAAAATTGTAAAACTTTATGAATGTTCAATAAAGAAAATACATCTAAACAACTCGCCTTCATTAATCAAATTGTATCATACATTTGGCCCAATATTTAAGTTAATCAGTATCATATTCTACAAATTTTCTAAAATTTCGAGTAACCTGGGAAAGATACATAGACTATTCATAGTAAGAACAACATTTATTTCCAATAGAAAAAAATCAATTACAGGAAATTAAATGAATTACAACACAAATATCAATAAGAAAAAATACCTCCGAATGTTTGAATGATAGACTCTGACGCATCGTTCTCCATTCCCGTCGTTGTTTTTCACACCGGGAATCTTAAAGCGTCCCTTTTTAGATTAGATGTAGAACTAACTCTATTTAGAATCAGTAGTTATATTAGCATCGATACTGATAATATATCACTAATCGTTTCTTGGGCCACACTTAACGCTTCTGCAAATTATTTTTGAGTTTGGGTTGGGTCTTCATCCAATGACTTCTGCAGTTTCGCATCTTCAAACTTTGTCAGTCTGCCAGAATGTTCTTTGTCTTGCACATTGAAATCACCACTTTTGAATTGTTGAAACCACGCCTCACATATTTTTGTAGTTGGAGCATACTCACCGTAAGTTTCTACTAGCAAACGATGACTTTTAGCGGCTTTTTTCTTTCCAGGTATAAAACTCGACATTTTCAAAGAGGTATAAATCTATGACGGTGTTACTTTCGCAAAAGTAACATATATGGCTTTGAAGCTTGATGTCAGTAGAATAAAACGATGTGCTAAATCATAACATTGCATACTTAAGCCTGGTATTAGTTCTGCAAGCGGATTAAGATATCATTATCGAATCATGAAGGATAATTTCTACACCGCCCAAGAGTATTATCGTGTAAAATTTTTTACAAGATATGACAACTTGGTCAACGTCATTCATTACCTTCAGTATAGAAAACTAGCCGATAGTAGAGTGTCGTATAATAACGGAAGATCTGCCATTTTGAAATTAAACACGTTTAATTAATTAATCATCTAAAAATGCGGAAATGACAAATTAACATAAAATTGATAACAGTAGTAGAGTGAACCATATTTTTTACAATTGAGACAAAGAGTTTTACAAACAACACTCTCAAAGCTACTGAACACCAGATCAAGCAAATAGATATTGATGTTACGAACAATATTATACTATGAAAGACTAATAGAACTCTATAAATTACAATATCCGATATGTCGTTATTAACAAGAATAAAAGTATATAATATCTTATCACGAAAAACGTAGTCTTGATCAAAAAATAACTTTAAATCGTCAATTGCTAATATTGGAGGAATGTATATGACAAATAAAAGTAATTTATGTCCGTCAGCTACTTAAACCCCACAATATCGATCACAAAAATGGCATCAATCATTAGCGATCAATCAAGACGTGGGCATTGAAAGTTTAACTCCGCGCCAATTAAAATACCGCTTCCCTTATATAAACCAGTAACTACAAAATTACAGCCTTGAAATTTATTTGGAGAAACGTGGTTACTATCGGCATCGCCGCTCAGCCATGTCTTCGAAAGAGGACGATATCATAGATATTGCAATCGATTGAAGAATCTAGTTTACAGATCCGTCCCCGTAATCAAATATTTTACATTAATATATAAAAATGTGCCTGACTTGTTCAACTCCACGTCTTCAATACGGTAAAGGGGGTTTTATATAACCTTTTATAGTAAAAAAGATTTTCTTTCAAATTTATTTCAGAGACTACTTAAATTATCCTTCAGTTTTTAATACAACATATAAATATCTGAACCTTTACACAAAAAAAAATATAATAATTATCTTTCTGTGATTATTTAAAAATCACTGCTATAATAGTGGTTTTTGCAATTAGTTATTCATTTACAATAAGAAGACTTATGGACTGAGCAAATTGTTTTTTGTGACCGAGTGTTGTCATTCAATATTATTACTATTATTTCCAAAACGCATTCAGTGAGAATGAATCAGTTGCAAATTTCAACAAGTGTATTCGTCATATTATTCGTCGATAATATGTAATACGGCTAAATCTATATATATCTAAATATATTGTTAAATTATAAACGATTTTATGCAACATACATTTATTAATTTCATAAATTACTATTTCACATATATTCTAAGTACTTGGATTATTGCACATCACAGCAGTTAATATAATGAAATTAAAATAACATACATTACATTACGTGATGGCTACTACGTATGTAATCAATATCTTTTGCTACATATGACAAATTACCTATGATAATATATATATATATATATAGATTATTTTATACATTAATAACTTATTACATTAGCAGCAAGCAGTAATTATAGAATTACTCAAAAAAGTACTCCTTTTAACTCTAACTTGAAGTTAAATTTCTACGTTGTCATTATAGTGCCAAATTTATTACTTTTCTCTAAGCAGTAAATCATAAAATTTTATTTTTAACTTCTTGAGAAATTCTTGAACTACCAGATATAATTTATAGTTATTTTACTTAACGTTTTTCTAATTCATGACCACATTTTGTGCATTTGCTGGAAGCTTCATTCTCAATAGCTAACGGTACCTCGTGATCTACAGATTTAGACCTACTGTGTTTTTGGGGAACAAGGAGTTGATCGCCATTATTCTTTTCTTCGCCATCTATTACAGGATTTTTTACATTTAAATTAAATACAAAATTCGTGTAGTAAAGTCATGTTAAAAACAAATAACGAATACATAATTTCTATTTGAAATATATTCCACGATTACTTACAAAGTAAAATACAAACAAGTTATTGCGAGTAATGTTTTAAAATATTTACTCAAACTTAATTAGACATTAAGTTATAATACTAAGGTAGTTTAGAAGCTTCTACAGAAAACTGAATATTTCAAAATATACAAGAATACAGGAACAATTGGTAATAGATAAAAAAATTTGAAGCGATTAGAATTGTAGAATATTTATTCAAATTTAAATTAGATATTAAGTTATACACATATCTCAGCTTGAAAGCTTCTATGAACTTTCAATACACGGAATACTAAAACATTAAGTAGTAAATGAAATTTAAGGGGAACAAACACAATTACCTCAGAGAAATCAAAAAATCGCATGAAGAACACTAAAAGCCAAAAAATTTGATGAAGACTCTTTCTCAAAATAAATGTTCCAAAACTATTCTACTACTAATAGAGGAAAGTATTATCAAACAAAACTGTGAACGCATGTTCACATTAAAATCTAAAGTAGAAAGAGGGCTGTTAATTGCAACTGATTTTTATATACCAAAATTATGTAACCAAATCATGAGTAATATGTTCCCTAAAAGGGAATGATTAAGAAACGCAATGGTTTGTAAGTTTTGACAAATTATAAATAATCATAAGATAAATGAAAAACGATGAGAAGATTCAAAATTTAACAAGAAATGAAACTCTTAAAACAGATAGAAATGAGTCCACGTAATTATATATTTCTACGCGTATTAACAAGGCAGAAATGACAAAAAAACAGTAGTCTCAAAAAAGTTTACAAAATTAATCCACTATATCTACAATAATTTGGAAACATAAAACTAAGAACTAACAATAGATGACGGTTTAGATTAGATTAGTCTATACCTCATGCGACCTTTCCTATATTTCATCAGAGTACGTGTTCTAATTTTATTCTCCTAATTAAATGTTGCAAATTCGAGAGCGTTTTCTTACATAGAGCTCCGCTTGAAGCATTTTCCATTTATAGAAACTACGTTCTTGCTAAGTACTCGAACTAGCGTAGAACGTGGATTGCGGTTTCCTTTCCTACTTAACAGAATCTACATACAATTTTTTCTAACGAGCTCCTAATATTCATACGTTTGTAGAACTTACTATGCCCTTTTAGTAGACCTACTATTATTTTAACAGTTTTTCCGACCCTACTCATAAAATCCGTTGGAAATTTGGATGACTATTTCTTAAGGAAATCTTTTGCCTAACTTTGACCTGAGAAGTTCTCCCCTTTCTCAAGATCTATTTATGAAAGTCGCAGCCAAAGCTTCTCGGGCCAGTAGGTAAAGAGTTTATTACTTTACTAGTGAAAGAAAAAAACCTCTTTGCTGGATAGAGAACTGCAAAACAAAAATTCAAGAAGAAGCGACAGAGTTAGACCAGCAGCAGTTGAATGCTATGTACCTACATGTATTGGCATAACTTTGTAGATATTACAATAAACATAAAAACAAAGAACAATAAAGCTAATGGTGCTGTGCATTGGATTAGATTTAGAAGAGAAACCAAAATTTACAAATTATGAATATATTAAATGTGCATGTGAAAACTGCAAATAATTCTAAGATAATTTACATATCTGAAACATAATCCAAAAACTCGTAAAATTAGGAGAAGTAAGAGAGAATAGCTTATATACACAATCACAACATTTAAAATGCAAACAGAGAAAACTAATGGACTCTCCTTAACTTAAATATTGGTTGTTGGATATCAAGAAATATTTTTTTCTATTTTTTTGCTCTTCGCAAATTGTTTCACTGCCTCATCTAAATCTAACATTACATCACGTAAGAAGTTTTAAAGAAAACGACGCAAGTGGAAGTTTGAAAGTGTAAGTTCAGCACACTCCATCCGAAATTTAGTAATTTTCAACAGACGATTAAGCTTGTGTCTAGTCTCGCGTCGTAATAAAATATCCACTCCTTTGCGATTAACAAGTTCTGGACGTTTCTGAGTGAGAAATTTGTTCAAAGTGTCTAATTATATACACTTAAATTAACTATTTCGTTCCACACTGAGAATATAACCATCCCCTGATGAATGTCTGCTTTCAATTACATTCGAAGTGAATCTTCAGATCAGCACCAAAACTAGTTCGACATCACAATGTTATAAACAATCTACTTCTCATCACCAGTTAATTATCACTTACTTCGTAAAAAGATCATTTTATATGAAATTCATAAGAAACCCAAATCTTGTTGATGTGGTCTAACGTTTTCATGTCCTAGTGAACACTTGAGTAATGAATGTTTAAAGTGCATGTAATCTCTCGTGAGCCTTAGGTTTGACTCGGTTGACACCTTTATTTTGTCGTTATTAGTCTCTGTTGATCTTTCTGATCGAGAAACGTCCTTAAATATATCTTTCTTGTTTAATACGATACACCGTCAACAAATTTATGTTCCCCCCTCACACTGTATACATCGAAAGGTCTCCTGAATTGTTCACCAGTATGGTATTGTTAATTTAATACATTTTCAAAAAGGTATAAATCTATGACAGTGTTATTTTCGCAAAATATAACATGTATGGCTTTGAAACTTGTCAGTAGAATAAAATGAAGTAAGTCTGTGTCAGATCATAACATTGCATACTTAAGACTAGCGACATCTGTTAGAAAAACCGGTAATAACTTTCCAGTACACCAGGTACACAAACTAATCAAAAAATACGTTATTTTCTTATCGTTTTGTACCTGTATAAGAAATATCGTTTTCATTTGAGTCTTCTAAAAGCGGCATTGGAGCAGTAGGAGGCATCGAAGTAGGTCTTAAGATGGAATTAGATTGTATTCCATGAAAAAGATCCAAATGGGAATCTAAAGAAAATTGCTTGCCAGACATAAGAATTCCTTTTATTCTTCTTCGCATATCTATCAAGAAAATTCAAAAAATAAATTTGAACATAATTACAAGTTGTTTTTTTTAAAACTCACGTGGACTATCCTGTGCTTGAGATTTCAATGTAGCAAATGATTCCAAAATATCGCTATGATTAAAAATAGCTGCAAAACTTCCGTTTACAATTTTAGGTGACATTGGCGAATTCGATAAGAGCAAACTCGTTCCAAAGCTTTCATTCCTTTCCTTTGTTTCTAAAACAAACCAGTTTTATTAAGGACAAATTCAATCTCGAGACAATTATATAAGTATACTACTATTTGCACTTTCATAACGTAATAAGTATTTCAATATTCTATAATCAACTAAAATCGCATATTAAATTAACAAATTCAACAAGTAAGGAACCACCAGTAAATAGAAATTTAATACTACAAGAGGAAAAAGAAATAATATTTATTAAGTAAGAATGGTGCATTCAATGTGCAAGAAAATTATCGATACAAATCAAACTAGTTTTTGTCGATTAATGGCTATATTATTATTGACGACACAGAGAGACAAAAAAAATTTGAAAATATATACATGAAAACATTAGCATAAAAATTAAGTGCCATAAATAACCCTCGGATATAAGTATCTTTGGTTTACAACAAAAGTAACAATCAATTAAAAAAAGCTCATTCGAAATTTTGATACACTGTACAATATTAATTATTAATTATGAAAATAGTTGGATGAAATATGTATCTAACGGCAAAAGCAAAGATTACAATTTTTACTTCACAAGAAATATGGCGAATAACTTTGCTAAAGCCAGATGGCTGTACACAAAAAAAATCAAGCGATTTACGCTAGAACTAGAAGAATAATAAAAAAATCACTGAAATCGATAAATCACAATGTAACTTTAAAACTATAATGCAAGATTATTTACTGAATTTACTAAATTGATCTAAAATAAAGCAAATGGGTGAAAATTAATCATAATTAACGATCTGATTTTATTACGTCGCAGTTTTGGGAGTTTGTTATGGATCGGCGGTAGCTTACTTTCCTTTCCCCGCTATGAAAATAGTGTCGATAAAATTCGATGTAGGTGCAGAAAAAAAATCCTTGCGATATTATATTCTCCTTAAAATAAAATTACACGTGCTCGTCAAAAAGAATATATATAATCTTGCAATTCGTCAAAAATGAGATAAAAAATTAAAATTCTTTTCTGAAATATTCTTCCTAAGGTAGACGAGGACTAATTACTAACTTCGCAAAATGTAACGCCTCTAATAATTGGATATTTCTCAATTGCACCCTACTAGTCTAGAAATGGGTGTCCTGTGTATTGAAATCTTTCTCAAACGTCTCGTTATAAAAAAAAATACTTATAAAAATATAAAAAATAAAACTAATAAATAATAAAAAAATAATTAATACAAGCGGATAATTAATTAGGAGGCTTATAAATATTAATAATAACAAAATAAAAGCCATGAAAGAATCTTCTGGGCAATCGTCTTTGATTAACTTATCTCTCGACTATCTGTTATAATAAATGAAATAGCTACAAATATGTTAATTTCTTAGTTATAATTTACTGTATCATTTTAAACTTTCAATTAAACTTAAACATTTTAGTTGCACTTTTTTTCAAAATTTTACAATTTTCCCCTCTAATTTATCTATTTTAAATTTCCCGCTTTCCGAAAACAAAAAACATCCAGGCTATATTACCCACTACTACTACAGTTCGAGAGCAACTAACATAGAGAAACCAAGTTAGAGGCAATAGTGTAGTTTGAATAACTTTTATCCTACACTGAACTTGTTCTATATAACGACACTTTACGTCATATTACAAAGGTTTCGCGATACTCTTACTAAGTAAGAAACCGGCTGATAGTTCAGGGGTAAATCACTAGCTTATCACGATGGTCTGCGGTCTGAGAAGGTTTTTCGTAGTTTCCCTTTCCCGTTTAAGCCAATGTCAAGGGCGGGCCTAATAATAACTTGTAGTCTGTTAAAACTCTCTGTAATTGACTTTTAAACAGTTAGAAAATGTGAGGGCATGAATTACTATTGTCATCAAAAATTGAATATACAAATACAATGGCTATTATATTAAAAATTGGATATTACGTGGCCTCCGGGTTGTCTTTTGCGGTTTATTCTATGTAGCCATACTGCGAATCAATGAACTTGTGTTCAATTTTCTGCTGATGGCGATAACTTTGTTGTCGAAATATATATCTAGTACACAAATATTGTGTTAATGATTTCGTTTTGCTTTTTAATTACTGAAAATATAATTTGTATAAGAAAAATGAGTAAGGCATCGAAACTATCAGTGCAATAGAATGCTTAAATACTTATTCTTCACATTCACCCCAAAGAACCGAAAATGTTCATATCAGCCGTTATTATCCTTTAGCTTTCAAATGAGATGAGATGAGTACAGTCATCGAATATCCGAAAACTTTTTCAAATCTTTTTGTTAAATTTCCTGTACTTTCATATACATATTTGTACTGAGTTATGTACATGCATTAATGATAGGAGTTTCTACAGGAGTAAGCAAACCATTACAGAGTTACACTTTCCAGATTACTAAACAGTTCTAAATTTTGATTAGGAAAAAAAATGCAATACGTTCTACACTTGAACCAAAATGGGCTCGCAAAGAAACAAAATTGCCAACTGTATTATCCAACTGCCGTTAGAAAACATACGAATAACAATACCTTCTGACAGGCTAAAACGAAATCAACTTGTATATACAGTTTCCTTAACAAAAACATTGACAATCTAAAGTTCCAACTTTGTATGATATATGCTATGTAGATACGGTCATTCTTTTACTATAAATTATTATTATTACAATTGCGAGCGAACTGCATATTCATTATGTACGTACTATATAATTCGTGTCTATGTAAGCAGAGTCTCTGAGTATTTCTTATATATATTTTTTGAGGTATGCCATTCAAATGGAGATAGTAACTTATGCGCGTATCGAGAGTGGCAATACAGAAAATTGCAACTTGAAAAAATAATATTATTTTTACAGGAAATATACAAATTGTATGTCAGCCAAATTCATTTTCAATTAACGTATTACGTTACATATTTTTATTTAAGGTTACAATTTAATTCATTCGATTTTGTGTACAAAAGCGTATTGAATAGTAGATATAATAAGTCTTCTGTCAAGTGAATATTTTAGAGACTTTACTCAAAATATAGGATTCATTCTGCGTGTTCCACGTGGTTCATAATGTTTGAGTTTTTGGCCAATATTGTTGTTTATTTTAGTTTTTAATATTTGTTAATATTTCAAGTTCTAGCTGGGAAGTGTGTTATCAATGCGGTTTCCGCCTGTACCTAATTCACAGATTCTATTATTAAGGTGTGGAAAATATTCTTGCGGAAATTCCTAGTATGTTTACATATCTTACCGGCTACTATTGTTAATCGTCACAACTTTTACATTCGGATTTCATAAATGACGTCCTTTTTAGAAAATTATCGTCAATAGATATTCACATAATTGTTGGTTAAGTATAATTTTGAAATTCCTTTAAAATTATATGAGTAGCCGTTAACCCTATCCCTTCCACTGATGCAAATAAAAGTAGAAATACAAACTTACAGAAAATTGACAAATCTAAGTTTAATTTTGTTTTATCGTCAGTGCTAATAAGATAGCTCCCCACTGAGAGAGATAAACAACATTCTTTCACCGAAGAAGAAATAAGTATACATTCCCTTACAACTCCTGCACTGGGACCAAAAATTAATTTATTAATTAATCTATCGTCAATAACATTCACCTGGTTTACCTACTCATAGTTTTTCGTCACAAAAGAGAAAAAATTCCAAGTAGTATCAAGTTCGATACCATGTTGACAACTCTTGAAAGCAACGTCCGCTAGCAATGTTGTAATCTAGTTGCTTTATTAGAGGTGTCTCCAAAGTATTAGGTGTAAGTCATACGAGTATTTTGAAAGTTCGAAACATATGGTTAGCAGAACACTCTGTGTTGGTTTAGAAAAGGCATCATAGGGCTAGAAGAGGAACATACTTTGGTCCGACACATTCAAGTGCATCCCTTCCAAACTAGTCGCAAAACAGTTTAGGCAACAAGATTGTCAGCACTGCTCGCAACAGAGTAAATATTGGAATTATTTTGCTGCTATAAAATAGAATTTGAATGATAGGCGAAGAGGAGAAAATTTTTTTCCGAAAATTCCAGTTCTAGTCGTATTTAAATGGACAATGCAGTATATCCACAAAAATCACTCATTTTACTATATTATTATCCAGATAATATACTAGAACGAAGCCAGAGCGGCTCATTTTCAATTAATGTATGAGAATGGGTTGAACTCTATGCACAGTTTACTACTTATCATTTTGTTAAAAGCAACGGATACACCAAGAATTGGTACGTGATAATATCGTCAAACAAAAAAAAGTAAATTTATTAAAGTATGATTTATTTATTTATTTACACATCAGAAAATAATAACTTCAACTACATAACAAACAATAAAGAAACATATAATTTGTAATAGAAATAATAATAAATATTATAAAAACATTAAATTGGCTTAATATCGTTTAGCCAAATGCAAAAATTATACAAAAACTATAAATCAAGCAAGAATATAAATAGCCTAGTAAAAAATTATTTTACCTACAAAATTCATATATATTTATATATAAAATATGAAGCAGTCAGATATATATATATATATATATATATATATATATATATATATATATATATGTATATATACGTATATGCATATGTATATATATATATATATTATATCGTTAACATAGTAACAATCGCCCGGACATCAGAAACGCGTAACGGTCTTAACTTTGATTAACTATGCTTCATTCGGCAATTAACCGTGTTTATATGCACACGTCACTGTTTGATTAGTCGGTAAATGTACTGTACTCACTACTTTAGATATTCAATTATTTTGCAGTTCTAATATGCTTGCTTCGTTGTTTGTACCAAAGAACACTTTGCACTAACAAGTCTTTATTTATTTTTAAACATCAAACTGATTGTAGACATAAATATGTTGCAATAACAAAACATTACATTTACTCAAAATACTATTCAACTTAAATCAAAAATATTTGTTATGGAAGTAATTTTGACTTTAATATTTAACATTCTTTAAATGTTTGATAAACATGACAAACATTGCTAACAGATGACTAAAAACGGTAGCTAAATTAATGAATTTTATTTGGCGAATGCATTATTGCTACCAGTGTAAAAACTAATTTATAAAAGTAACGAAGAACAAATGTTATAAAACAGAAGAATCAACTTGTATATTTCTGGTTGTGAGGGACCGCAACAGTTCTCTAGTACTATACTGGGTAAGAAAAAATTAACATAGAAAAGCACATATCCTCGAGAAATTAGTACCAAATAAATAAATATTTGGCCAGATTTACTATATCATCGTTTTTAGCCTGTTTTAATAGATGGTTCAGTGAATATTGTAAAATATATAGAGCTGCAACAAATTTATATACTTCCTACTGCTTGCAATTCTGCAAATTCCGAATATTAACTTGCGGTAGATATACTTTCAACAGGGCACTCGATTTATCCCAATTGGATTTTTACTGGAGTTGACGTTTCAACGAACATTTTATCTGTTATGTTGAACGATATTCAGCAACAGCTTTGTAGTAAACTATGATGTTGTTTAACGAAGAATAATGATATATTTAAATATATTTTATATTTGTCTTATTTGTTTTAGAAAATACTCTTTTTATTTTTATGTAACATATGTGATGTTCGTTCTCATTTTGTTTTACTAGTTGTAAAAATTTAACATTGCTGTCTCAGCTGCTGTCTCAAAAGTGCATCAACTTAAATTCACTATTTCTAAATTCTCATCCTTAACTTCAATATTTATAACTTCTTTTCCAAAAGAAAATATTTGGTTATTTTAATTTTATAAATTATACATTCGCGAAATAATGAAAACTACTGCAAAATAAAGCAATAACCACGGCGATCTTTTCGCTCAATCCAGAGCTCCTCACGTAGTCTGACTGTGTTCAACAGTTCTACGAACCTACATAATGGGTGTCATTATCGATACGATGGTAACAAATAATTAGTGAACTATATGTCCATCTTTCGGACTTCAGTGGAAGTACTCATATCGTTTTGTCTGTTCTCGAGAAGATCTACAATCAAATATACAACGTAAAATAATAAAAACGTATACTACCAAACAAGCAATAACGATCGTTTTGTTCAATCCAAAACTGAGTAGGTAGACTGGCTTTGTTCCTGGTGGACGTTACTATTGAAGCGATAATACAAAGTAATAAGCGAACTATATGTTCATCTCTCAGATATTAGTTAATTCATTTATTCCGTTGGTTATTTATTTTCAAATTATGTTGGAATCTATTTTTCGTTTATTTATAATTTATGTTAATATATATATACATATGACGTTTCCGTTTATACTAATTTATTTGCTCTAGAGAATGTGCAGTAGATCGTTATTTGAAAGAACTCACGACGTATAATACTTTCTCAAAGTTAAAGGTAACTTTTAAGAAATATTGAATTAATTAAAATTAAACGTTACACGACCATGCCTCGTGATATCTCCCCTCTTTGCTGCTGTCATCAACAAGGCTGTGCACGATTCACTTGAGTCGTTGCTTTCGTTCGAAGTGAACTTTACATCTGTGCTTAGTTCGAGTTTTGAATTCTGTATTGTGTGGATACCCGAAGATTAAAGTGTGAATCAACATAACCACATCGAGGTGGTAACTGCCCTTCGTGAACGAGTTAGAGACGTTGACTTAAATTGTGAAAAACGTGTAATGTTCCCTTCATCAAGACAACGCTTCAGTTCACACTGCATTGATTGTCAAGGAACTTTTGGCCAAGCATTGGATCTTCGTTAGAACATTCACCCTATTTACAAGATCTCATCTCATGTGACTTACTTATATTTCCCAAGGTCGAATCAGCGCCGAAAAATACAAAATTTGACAGAGTAGAAACTATGAAAAAAACAGGAACAGAGACCATAGACATGCTTTCAAAAAATGCCTTACAGTACTACTTTTACCAATGAAAAGTTTCTATAGAACGGTGTACCACTAATCTGGTTTTTTATAACCATACCTAGTATATAATACTTATGTGTAGGTAAAGATTCCATTTAGAGAGGATGTAGATAATAACAATATTACATAACATATGTATATATGTTACTGTAACATATATACATATATCGATGCTCGGCATACATCTAAAACAATCTAATACGCCTATTCCTACATCTAAAGATCAAATCGACGACTAATACTCTAGCTTGACAAAAACATTAAGTTAACTTACTACAGTCTAGTTTCGTGATAAATGCACGTTAGACAGAGCGTCAATAATACAGGATGGCAACATTATTGACGCTTCTGTCTAATGTGTATTTGTCATGAAACTACTTCAATTTTTCGGTCTGACTTTTTTGATTTGATAGGCATCAGTAACATATATTTTTCGGTGCAGTATGGTACTAAAAGATGTATGCATGTATATATATATATATATATATATATATATATATATATATATATATTATGAAACAGTATTAATTTCGTAAAATAGAAAAATACAAATTATTGTACAATCGAGAATACACATAAATTGCCTAACTTATATATGAAATATAAGTTACTTACATTAATCACAAGCACATACTCTAAACTTTCTTCTATTTGCTGTTTGTAAATATACAAAATATTATCTCTACATTACAAGTAAGTGAATTATGCATACAAAAAAATAAGAAGCTATAAGCTGCATTTATCTCTGATTGTCCTATTCTCTTCTTCATTGTAATAGCTTGCCAATATATTCAAAATTGGAATTTACGAGCAAAAGCTATATCAATTTTTTGACGCAATGCAGCACCAATATTATCAGGAACATCGTTAAATTTAGTGAAAATATCCAATATTTTCGACGAGTTTTCTTCATTGTGTCTCCAAGTACCTTATTTTTTCAGGTAGATTTCGAAAATGTTGGATTATTAAATGTAGTCATTCTTCAAACACGGATACCTTTATATGGTTGTAAATTTGGTTATACAAGTTTTCTTCATTGTGTCTCCAAGTACCTTATTTTTTCAGGTAGATCTCGAAAATGTTGGTTTATTAAATGTAGTCATTCTTCAAACACGGATACCTTTATATGGTTGTAAATTTGGTTACACTAGCAACAATTTTTATGATATCAAAATAAAGTATTAGGACGTCTAGCTACGTTTTCTATTTCATTACAATGGAAGATAGAAATAAAGAAGATGGTTATTCCTATTTACATAAGGAAATCTTTATCGAAACTTTTAAAAAGATTTTAGTGCTGCTATTCTTCTCTGATAAACTTTAATTGTAATTTTATACAGGACGTGTATAATAGATGTAATATGTAAAATATTGGAATATTTATATTTTTGTAGGTTTTTATGTAAACTGCATTGCCATTTGCATCTGCCGACATCACTTCCTAAAGCGCTCTCTAATAGCAATAACAATTACTTTGTATCTGTATTTACCTGTTCAATTATTTTGTATATTACTAAATAAGATGTTGTAGGAAATTTTTAGATGCAAAACACCAATAAAAACATTAACCTCCGTATTACATCTACATATTCATCAGTACTAATCCAAAAATAATTGTCTACTATGTTGTCGAGCTGTGTATTTAAAAATTTCTAAAAAATAATCCCATTATTTAAAAAATTATTTCAAGTTTCTTAAATGACTTATTTATGATCACAAATGTCTCGCACGTGTATGTATACGAGTATAATATATCGGTAGATTTACATGACATGTAATGCGCTCGTGTTTGTAATTCTAGACGTTTAGTTACTCTTAACTTTTGCATAGATATCAATGTATGTAATTCAACATATATAATTCAACGTATTTTGCAATAAATTTCTGTATTCCCAGTACTTCGAAACTCTCCGTCTTGTGCTTAATAGGACAATAAACAAATGCCCGTATCCTTACCTAACAAAAGATTCTTTCGCTTGACGTCCAGGGTGCTAAACTAACTCAAGATATATATTCGTTGAGCAGGGGGGGGTTGCTAATAAGTTCTAAAAGGGCGCCACAATATTGTTACCCTGGAAGCCCTTAAATCAATATTGAAGCAAAGATGGATCAAAAAAATACGTTCAATATTTAGTTAACTAACGCCAAAAAGAAATCGGGTCCCTTTTGCAGTAGGAAAAAAAAGTTATGCTTAATACAAGTTTATTGTATGTTCAATTACTTTTGGTAACACACAGTATAAAAAAAGGATATTGATAATAAACAAGTATTTCAATATAAATATATAAATAATAGTCCCCTCCTTGCGTATAGTTGGTTCAGACTCATGGCAAGAAAAATTCAATAGTATATGTGCCTCTTATTGGACCCTTCCCAATAACAAGAAAAGAATACAAACAAATAATAGTGAATTAAAAAAAATAGTATAATTAGCTAATGATAAACTAATTAATTGTTAACGAACAAAAATAAACAATTATGGCTAATAAGATGGCTATATCTTCTACGAATTACATGAATAAATAATATATATATATATATATATATATATATATATATATATATATACCTTCTGTTAACTTCCTTACATTTAAATTTACTCTAGGGTTTAAATAACACAATAAAGGATGTAAACGCTCATACATGATCCCGTAACTTAACTGCACGTATCAAATAAACTGAACAGTTAGGCCCACAGCCTTATATATCAAATAATATTAGCAATAAACTAATATAAAATCATTAAAATAATAACGAGCACGAACGTCTTCATTCCCAAATTTTACTACTCCAATGTTCTCGAAGAATCGGATCTTAGCGAGAGGACAAGTTACTTCTTTGGCCCTTAAGCGTGCAGATCAAGCTCTGTCTTAATCAAATAGGCGTGGGATCTTCACATACACAATAACTCCGTCCGTTCGACAATTAATAAATTACCAAATTAAAATTAAATTACCGTAGGTAGGAAAGAAAAACCCTAAAGTTAATGTAGAAAAAAACAAAGAGAGGAGTTAGGCCATTATGAAATACAAAGCTTTTTAGACTACATACCTCTAGTTTGTTTTTAGAGTTGATTAACAGAATTAAAATTGTCCCTTCAGTAAAATACCAGTATTAATCCAAGCTGAACCACGTGTCGAATTTTTTTTTATCGACTTATCTCACTAATAACGTTAAATCGATAAATAAATCAGTCTGCGTGTATTCGCTGCAGAAATTGTAGTAACTATTCCCAAAATTGAACTTCTAATAGCGTAAACGGCGAACTTGTTAACTCGCACAAAATAATCAGTTAAAAGAGGCCAATAACAGCAACCATCTTGCTTTTATATCACTCAAGTTGTGACGTATTCAGGAAGAATTGAACACTTATTATTATAGCCATTAATTACAAAATCATCAGGAATAATTTCCAATCAATATGAGAACAATAATAATACGAATCGATTAATTAAGTTCTATTAATTATAACGAAATAAAAATATCGACGAGATCTATAATCGGTCGTAATGATTGTCAACTTCGACGGACAGATTCGAGAGGGCGTTAAGAGTAGCAAAGAACAATAAAATGTACATTACCGAACAATATACGGAGATTAAAATTATGTATGTAACATCTTCAAAATAGTCGTAACCTTTAATGCACGCGCTTATGAATTCTTGGCAAGGATATTGTGTGGACACCACAGTATTTACTACAAAGACGAACTAAAGAAGTAGTGAAAGTGAAAACAAATACAGATAATAAGAGAATAATTTAAAAATAACCCTAAATCTAATAAATATGTACCTGCCTAATATTTAACCTTAAAACCTATAAGACTCCCATGAAGAAATAAATTAAAGAAGAAATATATATATATATATATAGTAAGCAAATAAGATAACGCCACTCTCTAACCTCTCTCAACTATTTATCAACAGAGCCAATATTATTTCACATATACTTATATATATTCGGCAAAAAATTTGTCATCATCATAAAGCTTGCATATTTAGGACGGTCTGCAGGGATTAAACACCCACATTAAATTTAAATAATATTGTTACAATTCGCTTCTTTTAATTAATAACTTATTTCGAACGTTCGGCGTTGCTGATCTTTCTTACTCTATGCATTAGCACTTTAGGGTGTACGGTATACCATTACTTTTAGGAACAGTAGTCTTCTTTCTTCTTCTATTTCCATAGTGTACATTATAGAAGCGAGTTTTTTGTTGATGTAATCAAGCAACTCTTGTAGTTCTGCTTTTCCATATCACCAAATCATGAATGTGTTGCCGACATATCACCGCCACGCACAGTTTCCATTCATTGCTATCTACAACTTCTTCGAAGACTCCATGAATAAGTTGACTATCACTGGTGATAATGGGCTTCCAATTACAATGCCGTTCTTCTGTTTGTAGTATCCAAGATTGCTGATTACTGTTATTAAATCGTTCATAAGTATGTTGATAAATGTAATATATCCTCTAGATTTATAGTTTGTTAGCGAAACCCGCAAGAAAATTGTACTACAAAAATACCTAATATACACAGTCTGTCTCAGATAAAACGGAACTTTTTTAAAATAAAACATAAGCTTACTATTTTGATACAATTCATTTATTTGTTTCAAAGAAGTCACCTCCGGCTTCAATATAACGTTTTGTTCAGTGAATTAACATGTCGAATGAATTCTTAAGTTGATCATTAGAGATGTCCTTCAAAATCGCTGTCGACGCCTCTTTAATGGCTTTTCATGCGCAAATATAGTTTGGAAAATAGATAGAAATCACAAGGGGCCAAATCCGATGAATACGGTGAATAGTTGATCGTTAAAATGCCATTTGTAATTAAAATCAATGAAAAGCGTCGAGCGATGAGATGGTGCACTATCATGTAAAAAATGACAGCTACCATTTTCACGATATTGTAGGCGCACACGATAAACACGCATCAAAAGACGCTTCATAATACCAAGATAATATACAGCATTGACTGTTTGACTAGTTGGTACAAACAAACTGTGCACTACGCTTTTCGAATTATAAAAACAAATCCATATTCTCTTCACTTTTGACTTCCCCAAACGGCTTCTTTTCGGCCTTTCTTCGCTTGGATGCTTCCATTCAGAGCTTTGACGCTTTATCTCTGGATCATATTGAAAACACCACGTTTCATTGCCAGTTACAACAGAATACCTGAAATTTTCGTCTTTTTTTGAGTCGTTAATCAAGTCTGGACAATGTTGAATTCAGTTAGCTTGTGTGGTACAAATCTTGTGCAAGATTTGTCCACACTCTCACTCCTAAATGCCAAAATTTGATGAATTGAATCTCTGGAAATATCTAATTTCATTCCCACGTATAGCAATGAGGATTTCGGCTGATTTTTGATCAATTCACACACAAGTTCGACGTTACTTTCTATAACTATAGATTTTTTTATGTCTGTACGACCGTCTTTAAATCGTCTATACCACTCATATACACTCGTACGTGATAAACACGAATCACCATACACTTGTTTCATCAAATTAAACGTTTCAGTAAACATATTACAGAGTTTAAAGCAGCACTTGGCATTTGCTTTGTTCCAAATTAATTTTTCTGCCGATGCAAAATACACACTATTACTTTATTTGCAATTTCTCTGCTTCTATTGATGCATATGTCATGATATTTTGACATAACATTGGTGAAAGATCTACCTTACCGACGTATATTTTTTAAATAGATGGCGCCACTATATATATATAATATACGAAAATTGGCTGTTTGAGGCATTTCATTATTTTTTATACCATTTCTATTATTTTTCTCGTTTAATCAAATATGTAAATAACAATTCTACTTTTCGTTATATATCTGTATTTTACACTTTTTCGAGTAATTGACTAATTGATCTTTATTTATTAATATAATTACAGTATTTACTTGCTCAGGTATTTTGAAAATATTTGTGAAAACATTGGTCTGTAATTGTCCATTTCTCCTAGGCAATTGATCTATCATAATTACAGTTTGTGGGATATAGACTCTCTCTCCCAATAATGATCGGAATGACCTTAAAGAAAATAAAAATGTACTTTTTATATTATATATAGCTAATTACAATAATTGAATGTATAAAAATAATAATAAAATATAAAAAAATAATCTCACGGATTCAAATCGAGTGCATACGGAGTATATTCGGTACAAATTTTGGTTAGGTAATCGATGTGGAACAAACTTTAGATTTACCTTACGAAAACTAAGTTTGCAGTGAATTATTCTTTTGGGTATTCCAAGTTCCGTTTCTATGAAGCTTATCAAAGATCACTTTGAAATTTTCACGAAATCATGAACATTTTCACTATTTTTGTTGGAACCTTTTCATAGGCCTTTTACTGTTGTTAATCTTTTAACTGAAGCTGTCACTTGAAAGCGTGGCATTTTAACTTCTCGGAAATGGTGATGAAATTATGAGATTATTTAGGAAAATTTAGACTTCATAAATCATCTTTTCATCTCCTATTAACATCTGCTTGTGAAAAATAGAACCATTTTGCTTATTTTCTAGAGATTTTGACGCCTGTAATATTTGCGAATGTGATTATTGAAACTTCGACTTTTTGTAAGTATACTTCTTGATTATCATGATTCGTTTTGAACTGTTTAGTTTATCTTATCATTGATTGTTACTTCGAATTTTTCAATTCCACCTTTCTTAGTGAAGGACCAATCCTTAATTGCATTTGCAACTCACCATCGTTCTTTTCGCCCCTACTAAATTATTCTATTCGGTTGCTATGAATATTCGTTTTACTTAAAACTGTTATTTTCCATATCTTAGATAAAGTATATGTGTATATTTCGATATGTCTACCTTGCTTCATTTTGGTTTTCTTCAATACGTGCTCAGTAAACTGTTAAAATGGCATAAGTTTCCCTTGCAGTACCTATACTAAGAAGCTCTATATAATTCTGCATTTTCTTACGGATTCTTTATAATTCCAGTATTATCAGAATTTAGGTTACCGAAATGACAGTAACAACAGTAAAAATTAAAATCATATTTGTTTTAATTTTTTAGAACCATAATAAAAATTATTGTCAGAAAGTACAAGAAATTATATTATAATTGCTGAATATGTATTTGACAATTTTTGATGGATTTTATAACGAATTTTCATTCAGAAAGGAATCGCACGAATTTTTCGTTAGTAAAATTTTTTGAAGCAACGTAACATATATAAATTTAAAAAATTAAAATATAAGGTCGTTTTAGTTTCAAACCACCTGACACAATATACATACAGAGACATTTGAGACATACAGAAAAATTTGGTCGTTACCTATATGATTTCTATGTGTAATATGAATTCCATGCACCCCTCCAAATAGGACGATGTTTTAGGCCCACGTTCTGCTTAAAACATCGTCCTATTTCGAGAGGTGCATGAAATTCATATCATACATTGAAATCGGCATTATAAATTAATGCTTTGACTGCATTGACTTTAAAATGCATAGAATTTGAAATAGATTCTAACATTTGTTTCGTTAAGTTAAAATTTTAGTTTTGATTTTGAAGCTTTGAAAAAAATTTTAATTTTATTTTTGCTTTTTATAAGACATTTATATTTTTTCCAGACATGTCTGCACTTAAACAGCACTTAAACAAGTTTCAAATTGCGGAAACATATCATTATTTGCTCTTTTCTTGAAGACACATTTTTTTTTATTTACTTTTAATTGTGCTCTTATCAAAAATTGAAGTTTTCTATGAACAATTCTACAATAGAAATAAGAAATAACGCTTTGAGCGATGGTGTACAAACAGACTTGATCCTGATATTACATGCCCGTATTATTTAGATTCCCGCCGTTACTCAGTCTAATAAATCTGACCACTCCACAGATTTTTTTTATATGTACTTTTTGTACTAGCTTTTGTACTAGCTAAAGTGAACTAAACACTAAAGTGTTTTTCAAATATATGTATGTATTTCTACTCACCTCTTAATAGTACTCTTTTATGTACGGTTTCAGGTTGCATATCTGACAGAATTTCTGTTGCAACTGTTTTTATTTCATTCCAGTCCCTCAATATGTCGTCATTGGTTGTATATTGAGAAGTTATAGTAAAACGTATTACATACTTGTTTTTTAAACAAGCTGGTACGCAATGAATGTTTCCTCTTGAATTAGTTTGTTTAAGCAATGTTTCGGTCAAAACGTCATCACCTTTTAACCTGAAAGTAACTAAACCAAGATGCCTTTTAGCAGAAACTTCAAATCTTGGATCACCTAAGACTAGTGCTTCAAATTTTTGCGCCAAACGAACACTCTAAAAATTAAAACTGATTTACATTGATATAAGAATAACATTTAACCACCTCTCTTATATGCTTTTGAAGTCCAGTAATGCCATAGTTACGTATAACGAACCACAATTTCAAAGCTCTAAATCGTCTACTGAGGGGTACTTGCCAGTGCTAAAATACATAAAAAGAATTATATCCAAGGTATTTATTCGTTAAACTTACCATATAATCAATCGCTAGACCAGTATTTGCATGTTGTAAGTACAAAGGATTAACGTTAAATGTTTTATGTAAAGCTGTACAATTTTTTACCCTACAAATAAAAAAAATTTCAATGTACTTCTTATTAAATTATTTATAGTTAGCACAAAAAAATCCATATCTGTGAAATGCTGGCTCAGTTACAATATTCCGAATAGAAAATTATAAGTACTGTAAAGACACTTTAAATTCTCTACATTAAAATGTAGTTGTCATAACAGTCGTAAAGCAGATATTTGGCATATATGATTATTAAATGAAGATACATTCACGTGGAAAGAAAACAATGAAAAGTTTCATCATATCAAGCTTACTATCTCAAATCATTAGAACATCAATACTACCTGTAAATGATTTTATTTTACAGTATTTCACTACTCTCTAACAGATATCAGATACGACATTTAATCAAATATATAGAAAATCTTATAACTTTCCAACCTAATTACAATGGAAAAATTATAAAGGTATATGTGTATTTTCTGAATGAGATGTAAGATTTGAAATGAAACATGTAAGCTAGAGCAGTAATCTTTTATTACTTTAAATTAATTTCGCTTCAACTTCAACACACTTGAAACATCTATACTGAAGTGCTATTATGATCTCTATCAAGACTCAAAAATTTGCACCGCTGCTGCCACGGGTACCTCATCAGACCTAACTTCTTTCCAACAAGAAAAAGTTTCTATTTAGAGAATAAATGAAAGTAATTTGGTGCTAGCCTAACAGTCTAATAAACATGATGGAACTGAAACTTCAATTAGTCCATTGTTTTGCGAATAACTAAAGTGGTGGGAGAAGGCATCTTTTCGTTATGAAAAACTAATTCCTTCAATTGTTCTAATAGAGCAGCAGTATTTATGTTAAAGTTCAGAAACATGTAATAATATTTAGTTGTTGTAATCAAAGGGAAAATATACATATTACATCATAAAACTAACACAAAATATGTGCCTTTGTAACTTACCACATAGCCGTGCAGTCAAAATGCACAAGCATCCACTTAGATGGATTGAATGCTATGGAATTTGCTCTTTCTATACCTTTTAACCATACCCTAAATTCCGGACACAAAAATGCGCTTCCAGCATATGCCGCATCAACATGTAGCCAAAGTTTCTCTTCCCTACAAACTACGCCAATTTCGTCGAGGTTGTCAAAAGAGCAAGCACCTGTTGAACCTAATGTAGCACATACCTTAAGAAAATAATCTGTTAATTATTGCCTTTAGAATCAAAACTTCAGGAAATAATGTTTATCTTATGATATGTAATTAAAATTATTAGAATTTCTTATACCGAATAGACAAGTAAAATGCTTTTTCTGCGAATAAATTTATTAACGCGATATATAAGTATATAAAAATGAATGTTTGTCTGTATGTCCTTTATAGAATCGTAAACTATGCATTTGATCATATGATAATCTTTAGCAAAGTTGTTGTACATGAGCCCACGAAGTTTTCTAAGTTGGTACGACCAATTTTCGTTGACTTTGAAAACCAACATGCGTGTACAACTACAACCGGATGCATCGGCTGGAAATTTTGCAAAACAATTAATGGATATTGGAAATGGGCGAACGCAAATTGATGAATCTACGCAATGTATCACCTTGCCAGCAAACTTCTGTAAGATCACAGAAACCATAGACGAATTGGTGAAAAAAGTTTTCCCAAACATCATCAGTGGCTCAGTACGCGTGCTATACTAGCGGCCAAAAACATCGGTGTCAATACCATCAACTTCACCATTTAGAATTGAATACCCGCCGAAACGACAACATATAAGTCCATCGATACTGTGGTGAATCAATACGAAGTTGTCAACTATCTAACTGAATTCTTGAATTCGCTTGATTTGCCAGGCATGCTGCCGAACGTTCTTACATTGAAAATTGGCGTACCCATCATTCTTCTTCGAAACATAAATCCACCACGACTTTGCAACGGAACCAGACCCTCAGTCAAGAAAATGATGAACAATGTTATCGAGGCAACAATTTTGACTGGAAAATTCAAAGGTATAGACGTACTGTTGCCACGTATCCCAATGATTCCGACAGATATGCCATTCAAATTCAAAGGTTTGCAGTTCCTGGTACGACTCGCTTTCGCAATGACTATCAACAAAGCACAAGGACAATCGTTGCAAGTGTGTAGATTAAATTTGGAGAATCCATGCTTCTCACATGGGCAGCTCTATGTGGCCTACTCACGCGTCGGAAAACCTTCCGATTTATGCGTTTACGCACCAGATGGAAAAACAAGAAATATTGTGTATCCCACAGCACTTCAATAAATATCGAATTGAAACGAAACGCTGCAATGTCACAATTTTTGCAAAATAGAAAAAATCAATAAAATGACTCAAAATGAATTGAATATTTGTGTAATGTCTTTCCGTCAAATTTATTTTAGTTGGTGGCGTAGCAACGCGCGCAGGGTAGAGCTAGTATATATATATATATATATATATATATATATATATATATATACGTGTATAATAGAATATATTTGCTTGAATGGTGAAATTCTTGCTCTCCAAAATGAAAAGGTTTCTCTATATGGATAATTAACAACGTAAATATGTCATGTTCCATGACACGATTACCACAGCTTAAAGATGTGTTACTGAAGCAATTGCAAGTTAAAATTGTCTAATAGACATCTGCCCAAAACTATATCGTAACAGAGTTACAAGCATTTAAAGTTTTAGATAACCCGACTAGAAAATCTCATTTTCAAAACAGATTTTCGATGACGACCGTCTCATTAGTCCGTTTATAATCGAAGACTATCTCACGGCAGTTAGCTATTTACGTTTCCTGAGAAATGACTTTACAATGTTACAGGATGATGTTCCTCTTAATGAAGACGACAAATGTAGATACAGCACTATGGTGTAACTCCGCACGTTGGTAAATAAGTATCAGATTTTCTTAGTCAAAATTATTTGAACCGATAGATTGGAAGAGGTTCAGCAATTGCTTGGCCGCCAAGGTCACCGGACTTAAGTCCCCCCCTCCCGCAGAAACTATTTGAGCTGATTCTGAGACTGTTAACAGAGTTACTTCTTCAATTTTAAGAGAAACTAAATTATGTACGCAGCACCTGGGATGATATTTTGGCCAGCTAATTCAATAAAGCGATTTCTTTCTAAATAATCTTTGAAACTTTTCTATACCAGTACATAATACCTACATAGATTAGTAGGATTATCTAAAACAATAAATGCTTGTAGCTCAACTACGATAAAATTTTGGGCATATGTTCATTAAACATTTTTAACTTTAACTTGTTTACTAACACATTCTTAAGCTGTTGTAATCATGTCATGGAAAACCCGGTATATATATATATATAATATATAAAGATTTTATTATTGCTAAAGTATTTTTCAATAAACATGTCAGAACTTTGAAATTGGACCCAGTGATAAGTACATATATAATAGTTCTATAATCTTTATTTTAGTTTGAAGAGCAATCGATGTCAAGATTTCTAAGTAATATATCTTAGATGTACCTTTCGATTTTTGCTGATGGAATGCATTCTAGATAACTTTTTTTTCGATTACTTTTCAAACATATCGCGCAATATATTTTGAATGGTGCACTCAATGTTCTGTTTAATTTCTAAGTTTATTCGTAAGCTTATTTTCTTTAGCTATGATACTTATTCCGTATAGCTCCAAAGAAAGAACTCCAATGGTGCGATATCGCATGAATTTGGTGACCAGTCGACATTACTAATTTTCGAAATACGTCATTCAAGAAATTATTATAGTAAAAAATCAATTGTTTGATATGTGCCGTATGGCAAGTTACATCTTCTTATTCGAATAAACATCAACTCTTAGATGAAAGATATTTCATTAGCAAATCCACTATACCACTATAATGCTCAAATCATGCCTTCGGGCTATTAACCGCATCAAGCGGTGACTTTCTGTGGCATTTCGTGAATTGCTATAAGATTTTCCAAAATTCGTAAACCAACATATCCAATCCATTGAGGTAGAAAGCGGAACAAATTATTATTTCTTCAAAATGTTAATCGACTTTCAACTGCACTAGAACCCAATTTACAAAAGTTTGACACAAAATTGTAATCAGCAGGCCACAGAAAGATAGCGTTCGTAAGAGCAATGAAGAATAGATAGGTTCGGTTCATTTCTTACACTCTGACTTATATCACTGATGATATCCTTTGATAGGACAACCGTGACGATACACAGATGTTGAACTATATATCAGCTACATAGCCAGTTTGTTCAATTTCTTGATTAACTGGTAAAAGGGCTCTTCGGTTTATTGATCATTTTGACTATAAATTTCTCACTATATACAAAACGTCTAGCGAACCTACGCACGTTTTCATAGTGAAACGCTATTCGCTGTTGAATGGCACATTTTCCACATCAAATTGCAACAGTGTATTACACAGATTATTTTAATTATGTAAGCATTTCATTATTAGATGTCGAACGGTCGTTCTCTGCAAATAAGGACATTTATTCTTCCCGGCGAACACAGTTAAAGGAAGAAACTATTCAAACGTACACGATACTGCCGGTGAACACAATCTTACATAGAATCAGTAGTATGTAAGATTGTGTTCACCGGCAGAATTGGCTATGTTGCGAGTGCAGTAAAATAATAAAACGTATTGAACTATTTTTTGTATAATGTTTATGTATTATATTTTCCGTGAGTTCTTCATATAACTGAGCAAATTGTAAATACGCTCAATTAAAAAAGAACAAGGTAATACACTGCAACGTATTCCCTTTTAATTGATAAATTGATTTTAAGGAAGTATCAATATTTGACCTAAAGAATTGTTCATATTTAAAAAAGAATCATTTAAAAAGGCTACTCTGAACTTGCTAAATATGTAAAATATATATATAAATAAAATAAAATAATATATATGTGCGTATACCAATTTACATAGAATGCATCGCATAAATTGGTTTGCAATAAGTTTTGCCAAGTAACCAGTTGCTTACTTGGCAAATGAAATACGTCAAGGATTAAATAGTATCTAAAAGATTGTTTCCCACAAATAGCTAATTAGGCCAATCGTCTTAGAGGGAAAGCTGATTCTCCGCAGACAAGATTCCCAATGGACGCACTTGATAAAGATACAAATTTATTTTAATGCTGACAGCTTGCTTTTTTATTAATATTACTAGATATCTCATTTATATAATGCTTTATATACTATGTCAAAGTATTATTAGAATAATTTTGCAATTATATTAAGTTATAAAAACATATTAATGTATTTTCCTCTCCTATTATACCAATTATTAAATTTAAATAAATGGATATGTACGTCAAAAATGTATCGCAATATTATATTGAGTAAAAATATCGCAATTTCGCAAAAATTCGTTGGGTAAAAATTCATGTTTGCCTTTATACTCTTTTTCTTTGTATTTCTTTCTTAAGTATAATATGTACAATTTGACAACAAACCATTTATTTTGACTTACTTAGTGATATATATGTATTGTATTATTTACGCACTCATGTGGTATTGATACCAGTAAATGGTTAATATATTCTTATAATGATGTATCCTAGGCTATCTATACCTTTTATCAGAGAACATTCAGAGTTTGTACACTGCTACCGATAATACACCGGAATTGTTCTGCTGAAGAAATAACTCCAGTCTTGGAACCTCTGGTAGAAAATAAATGTAAGCCTCTACAAAAAAGTTTGAAACAGACCCTGTCATATGGAAACAGACATTATCTCATTGAAAAATTGGATATTCCAGCCTCCGAAGATAAGGAAGTAGATGTATTCAATAATTTCTTCTTAGTAAGGCTGGGATTTCAGAGTAGCCGTGATGAATACCAGAGGTATCAGTGCCCATGAAATTAAAAATAGCGCCTTTCTCTACATCCACGCTCAATATAATGGCCGTCATTGATTCCAAAACAGAACCTGAATTCCTTATCAAAAACAATCTTATCCCACTTGGTATTTTATTGAAACCTTTCTTATGGACCTTTAAACATTGTCGCAGGTGTAAATCTAAAAGATTCTATTCTATTCGAAGAACTAGACGGCTTTCATCACCAAACCGACCTTCTCTGAACTACTTCCTCTGCTATTTTCAAATCACTCTCAACTAACCAATAATACAACAAATCATATACAAATACCCATGAAAATAATTTAAATATACTCACTCACAAAATGTCAATTATACCACTGTTATTTGGTATGTAGTTTAAAAATTGCAATTATTTTATTTCGGTAGTGCAATTTATTGGCTAAAATTGGCCAACAAATATAATATGTCTTGCAATCCCAAAGCCACTGACATAATGTGTAACTTGTTTCTACAAGTACTATATTTCCTAATATACTTTCAGTTAATGTATTGTAACAATAAAAATTATTTTGCAAGAAATTTTTGTAAATCTATTATAATATTACGAGAGCAGTTAATTAGAGATTAGCAATTAATGAATCTAATGAGAGAGGATAGTGCTAATAAAAAAATATTATTTGTTTACTATCTTGACAATCAATTATTATTTGAATAGAAGATGAACTCTTTTTAACTTGCCTCGAAATATGGAAAAAGTGAAGGAGCAATAAGTAATAAGTTTTAATTTTTTAACGACAAAACAGAATGAAATCAACAATATAGAGACTTTTAGTATGATACAAATATATGTTAGCTTTTGAAATTGTTAGTAATTCAACCAAATTTATGTTTCGATTTTTATTACTTAAATTGCTTTTTTAATTACTAAATGCATGGATATTTAAATGCTAAATTTCCATAATATTATTTAAAACATTTTTCAAAAAATATTTGCCGTTGCAAGATTAAAATAAGTGGAATGAATATTTTGTTATTTTAAATTTAAGTAGCAAAATATTGACGCCACCTATTTTAACTTTTGTAATAATAAACATTTTCTGAAAAATAAAATATTTTAATGTAATTTTATTATATAACTACATATATAATAGGTACATATGTATATATAACAATATCTCAAAATATATTTTCAAAATATTTAGCTTAAACACATTGCGCATTACTACATACATAAGTATATTTATAAATAAAAATTCCAACTAATTTGAAGATTGAATGAAAAACTAAAGGTATTTTAGAAAAAGAAGTAAATATTTTCCGAAACAATAACCATAATTGTTTTGATTCTAAACAAGATAAGTGGTCATTAATTGAATAATATTTCCTAAAATAGTTAGATATTAGCTAAAAATAAATTTTAGTTAATAGTAATTTTTTCTTTCATTACTTATCATACAAAATAAATAACCATTTTCTTATTTTTTTTCTAAGAATTCTTTCTTTCAGAAAATTTATATATGACAAATTTTGGTGCAGAATCTCCTAGAGACATTTTTTATTATAATATTTTGGCCTTGCCTTCACGTACCCCACATCTTAACGATAATTACAGGGGGTACTGGCACCCCATGAGCTATTATTACACCAACGCTCACAGAGAAACTTAAGATATATGACTTTCGCATTCACCTCAAACGTGACGGAAAACTGTAAAAAACCGTTTAATTTATAAGAATAGTCTATTTTCGTCAATTATAAAACTGCAGGATTATCACATTACCACCAACGATGATGTTAATTTACAGTTAGATAAAAAAAAAAGCAGTAAGCAGAATTGTCAATTCGGTAACGGATGTAGTGGAATCAGTCAACAGTAACTGACAACCAAAAAAATGACATTTATAAATCGAATATATTTTAATTCGGAAAAAGACATTGATTAACATCTTACACTCGCACTTCAACCCTTATGCGCGCAGCAAAAAAAACACCTATTGGGCTTTAATGGTACCCAGGTACCTACATATGTGGAAGTTACGTAGAAAACAGGCATTTTCCCACTAAATATCTAGTTAAAACGTTGTAAAATATATATGGGATTGACAATAGATATAATATAATACATATTTTCTCTTTTTTCTTGAAGGTATACAACACATCTTATTATAAATTTTAGATACATATTTAAATTTTTACTAAGGTAAATTTTAAATTTAGCAACTCGCTTCCTGTAGGTATGTAAAAGCGAACGTTTGTTATACATATTTAGTACGAATATAATGTTGGTGAATCCCCTTTGAGAATAAATACCAAATTGTATGTAGTTTTGTGCTTATTATTTTTAGTTCGTCATATCTTCTGGCAGGGTAAGGTAATATTTTATGTAACAAACGAAGTGAATTCAGACGCAAGAGCCCGTTCTAAAAGACTTAATTCTACTGACATAAATAATATATTAAGTAAATTAGAAAACAATCAGAGTGAATAAGATTTTATTCACTCTGATTGCGATCAAGAATATATTCCAGGTACTGTAGAAGTTGACGAATATTTGTTTGACTCGGCAGAAAGCCATGATTATGAAAATGATGAAGTTCAGACAAGTAGTGAACTTCGTGGTAAAGATGGAACTTGCTGGCAACTTAGCCCATTTCAAGAATCCCAGACTGTCAAAAAAAATATTTTGCGACAACGTGCAGGTGCTGCCCAAAAATTTAAATCGTGTACAGTCAAAGAAATAATTAAAAGTATTTTGTCAAGCGAAATGTGTGGCATAATTCTTAGAGAAACAAATCGTAAAGAACAGAAAAGTACAACAGAATATAATACAAAAAACGAAAAACAAACAAAAAAGTACTCGAGTCTTTTACAAAAGAACTCAACGCTTTTCTTGGTATTTTGATTTACTCTGGTGTTCACAAATCAAACAGAAAGCACGTATCTGAATTGTGGAAACCTACTAATTTGCCATTGTTTCGGGCAGCAATGTCATACAACAGATTCAGAATGCTATTACTGTGTATACGTTTTGATAATAACGAAACTCGGAATATACGTACAAAGTCTCCAAAGATCTGCCATAAAGCATTATTTGTAATTTTTTCTTTTGTTTTTATTATTTATTGAATTTTTGATTTTGTTTTTGTTTATATTTCCGTTTTCCTATTTTATGAAATAAATTGTTTACGTTTATATTTTATATAGACTTTTATTTATTTATGCAAGGCTACTAATAACTTCAAAATAATGGTCGCATTCTCATATAAACACATACAGGTACCCGGGTACCTTGGTGTGCAGTTAAATGTGTTAAGAATAAATTGAGCTCTAACACAAATTAAAAAAAAATTTAGCTGTACTACTACAGAAATACTAAATTTTTTGAAAGTTAGTAGTTCTCAAGAAGTTTCAGACATGCAGATTATCGATTTCAATGAAAAAATTTTGGTTGAAAACTCCATAGGTACCCAGGTACCGAGGTGCGCACATAAGAGTTAAAAAGAAAAAGCATTTTAATATACTTTTTGACTTTGAATTTATAATTATTTCAAGAATTTTTGGAAATTATTCAAATAATTTTATAAAAATAGTATCGACGTTAAGAGAATAATACTATTTTCTCGCATGCAGTTTATAGCATTTTTTCCTTTCGTAATTAAGTAAATTATAAATTATTATGTTTTGTCTATTCACACTTATATAAAGTATCAAATATTTTGAGACCTCCCTTATTTTAAATATAAACAGCAAATACAATTTCATTACCCAAAATGGTATTAATCCCATTTCCTTGTCTTTTCTGATTGCTTCTAATAATTTGTCACCTCTCATTGATAAATTATCATCGCTTTCTATGAAGGTAATTTTTACTAAACCTATTATCCCAGCCTTTTCTATACTAGAGTGTGCTTGATCAGAGCAATAACCCATCAATCTCGAGTTAATTTCCGCATCGCTCATGCTTGGATGTATTTTTTTGTAATTATCAATAGCTTGGCATCTACCAGCCAGCAAACACGTAAATGAAGCTTCGCTTGCTGTTGTCTACAATCATAAAAACTAATATTCAGAACAATCTATTTGAGTTAAGTATCGAAAGGAGTTTACTCCAGTATTAGTTCATGAAGAAATTGTGAGAATAAATAAGCGCAATGAAAATAAGTAAGTTATGAAATCTGTACATGTAACTAATTTCTTTCAAAAGAAAACACAATGAGTGTAATGTGCTTAGCAAATGAGAGAAGGTGTATAGGTACTTGTATTACTCCACCACCCAACGAAGATTTATTTACGCACAGAAAATCATCAGGTAATCCTATCATTTTTCCAAGCCAATTCATTACTATTGTTTCCAATTCTGTGCTTGCAGGACTCGATGCCTGAAATATAACAAATTTAAAATTCTCAGTTAACACTGAATTCTTTGTAAATAAGTACCCATGTAAATCCTAAACAATTTATTGCATTTGAAAGCATATCGCCTAACATTGACGGATAACTAACTAAAGCTGGAAAATACGCATGCATGTGTGGACTTTGCCAATGCGTTACTCCTGGTAAGATTATATCTACGAAGTCCTGAAATATCTTTTTCCAACTTTCTCCTTCTACTGGTGCACTGTCTGGTATTTGTACTCGCAGAAAACCAGGCTCCTTATCAGGAAGTACTTTTCTATCTCTAATATTTTCTAAGTAATCCGCGATAAAATCTACCACTTCTTTACCTAAGTTGAAAATAAGAAAAACGTTTAACTTTAATGTACTAAAATGTACTTCGAAAAAATATTATAAATATTAAATATGGAGTTCTATGAAATTCTTCAGCTTAACTTTTAGCTCATTTTTTCATTAATTCATACAAAAATTTAAAAAACTAGAATTGCTAATTTATAAGAATGTTATATTTAATTTGTTATATTCACACCAATGAATATATAATATGTTACTAATTATTATCAATTCATAATTTTTGTTCTTTGCTGCTATAGCAACCCTGTTAAAGAATCATATGCATTTATAGAAAAAAAGCGCACTATTTTAGTCTAGTGCAACTGAAATTTCTTATCAAATCCTAATATCAACAGACATAAAATCGAATTGCCAAATGTAAATGTAGCCAACAATAATCGCAAACGATTTAGCAAAATAATTTATCCATGTAGTAAAAGGAATTTAATCACTGAAGGTTGATATATAACCCCTTTCCACATTGCCAAAGCCAAAACGCACACTCAGAGTGTCCGTTTTGGATTTCGACGGTACAGATCGTGTGAGGAATTTGTTTTCGCACTGGTATTTTGCCGTTTTCCAGGTGCGACACTGTTTAATTATCTGCTAATGATGACAACTGAGTTGACAAAATACATATTCAGAATACGAAAACTAATGCCGAAAGAGGTTATAATCAACCCTCAGTGATTAAGTTAATCAACCACAAACTCCATCAAAATTACCTAGTAAATGGTATATTTAGAATATTCATTGAAAATATGCAGACAAAACACTTTCTGATAGAACTTGTTTATTTTTTTGTACCCTTCCCCAAATTTTATATATCACTTTTCATAATTAACCTGGAATTTAAATGGGAAGAAAATTATTTACCATATTTTCAACGAATTTTCTAAACTTGAAATAAATTAAAAATTCTCATTCATTTTAAATTCAATTTAGTAAATATAAAGTATTCAACAGAAAATGATAAGTTAAAATTTTAACCGCCACAAAAATTCCCAAATTTTAAATTTACTGTTATTTATCTAGAAAAGGTCGTAAAAGAGACAATTTTAAAAAAACACAAAGAACTTATGTCATAAGACTCGTCCTTTACAGCCCTTGTCGCTTCACTGGTAGTGTCCTAAATTGGCCTCGTGCGATAACAACTTGTGATGTTTTTACTATTGATATAAATATTATTTTAATAGCATAATATCCACAGGACATTCTCTTAATGTTGATCCTATCAATCAGATATCATTTATCTCTTCTAAATTTGACGAAAGCGACGTACCTAAGAAATATTGTAGCGCTTTAAAGTTATAAGATTGTCTGAATTAAAAACCTCAATAAACGATTATGGAAACCTATATCGAACATATTTAAGCTTTTATTTCTAGACTTTCGGATGTTGACTAAGTCAAGAACAATATTTCTATGAACTGATAAAAGTATTTAGTAAAGAATCATGTTGATTAGCTATCATAAAGCTCTGCTCTGAGAGAACGTCATACAAGACGTTTAAGAACATTGTGGTTTTAAGCAACATAATAGAAGAAATTTTTCATTATTCTATTAGTCATTCGATTTAACAAAACTGAATATTAGTGTAAAAGCAGTAAACACAAAAGCTGTACTCAATAGACACTACACAATTACTTCAAAAAATTAATTAGTAAGTCGGTCAATTGTAACGTCGTAATAGACAAAGAAAGTGTCATACGACGCCAAAGTTGAGCAGAATTCAGTGGGTTTTCCAAAATGAATCGCTTGCATCAAAAGTTATTCGTCATGTAAAAAATAATCACCAATCTTCTCAGTAACTGAACATTCTGCACCTATAGCCCTAGTTGATTATAATACAGTAAATTATAAATAGTTTCTATAATATGCTCATTCAACGTACGAGAGAGCGTTTTTATATTCGCGGAATGGGGGACAAGGGGTGGAAATAAAAAAACCAAATTATTTTTCTTTTTCAATATATTCACCTGCAAGACGGATACATTTTTCACATCTTTCAATTAATTTATTTATACCCTCATAAAAAAATGATTTCTCTTTATCTGCAAAATACGCCGAAACTGACTCCTTGACTTCATCATCGGCAGTAAATTTTTTACCCCGCAGCTCTTTTTTCATTTTCGGAAACAGGTAATAATCACTCGGAGCCAGGTCTGGGCTGTAGGGTGGGTGATTCACAATTTCGAAGCCCACCTTATGCAGGGCAGCTAACGCAACGCGGCTCTTGTGGACGGGCGCGTTATCGTGCAAAAGCAGAACACCTGTTGTCAATTTTCCCCGTCTTTTCTCTTTAATGGCTTCTTTTAGTCGCTCTAATATTGAAGCGTAATATTCTCCGGTTATAGAAACACCTTTATCTTTATAATCAATCAACAATATTCCTTCCGAGTCCCAAAATACCGTTGCCATGAGTTTCCCAGCTGATTGTGACACTTTAAATTTCTTGGGAGGTGCTGTGCCCTTTTTATGCCACTGCATGGAGTCTTGTTTAGACTCAGGTTCATAATGATGAACCCAAGTTTCGTCTCCAGTAACAATTCCACTCAATACACCATCCTTGTCTTCATTACATAGGTCCAAAAATGCACGCGAACACTCTACGCGCTGTTGTTTTTGCGGCTGCGTGAGCATTCTCGGCACCCATCTTGCGCTGACCTTAGACATGCCGAGATGATCGTGTAGGATTTTAAAAATTGTTGTATCGGATACTCCAACCATTTCTGCGAGTTGTTTCTTCTTTAGTTGAGCATCTTCGAGTACAATTTGTTCAACTTTTTGGATAAGTGCTGGCGTGGTCACCTCAATGCTCCTGCCCGGCCTCGGGGCGTCTTCAAGGGATTCCCTTCCTTATTTAAATAAACTATGCCACTTGTACACCATGGTTTTTCCTGGACAAGAGTCGCCGTAAACCAATGACATCTCATTCATTATGGTCGCGACTGATTTTCCTTGCCTGGTAAGGAACTTTATAACGACACGATATTCGATTTTTTCCATATTTCACTTTTCACTCCTGATTATGTTACTTGGCTGACGATAGCTCAAAGACTAACTGTCTAATAACAATGAAACTTCGTATTTACACTAATCATGAGTCGCTGCACAGGCCACGCCCTCAATGCGCCTACTCACCCCTCTACAACCCGCTCATTCCGCGAATATAAAAACGCTCCCTCGTATATCAAAAGATTGGTGATGATCAACCAAGAAGAGACAGCATATGGCATTATGCCAAAGTTCACCCATACAAGGCTGCTCGAATACAGTTTCTAGTTAAATAAGCAAAATATTTAATATGTTCCTAAATATTTATATTCTCACATGTCAAATATGAGTCTCGTTTTACTTCGGCTAATTAAGTTGCCGATGCCTTCGAGGGAGTATTTCGAATGTGGATTTCACAATAAAATATTTAAAGCGAAATATGGTATTTAACTGTAATAAATTCAACATTAAGAGAATATTTCTCGAACTACAATACCCTCCATTAGTATGCAACGTACGAGAAATTTAGTAGCATTTAGATAAAACTCCCATATCGCCCCCTTTAACATAATCAAAATAAGAAATACCATAATTATTGAATTCATATATTTTACTGTAGTAGAACTAATCAGGTATAAGAAACTATGTAAAGAGAAAAAATGACGAATGATAATTTTTAGATCTTAGATAGTTTGTAGTTTGTTAATGCAGGTTCAAAAAATTCAGTTTCAGTGCAACAACGACAGCTGTAGCAGAAGTTAAGTCCTAAAGATAGAAGTACTTAGATAGCAGTTCCAACCCAGAAGCCAAAATAAAGTAATCAAGTTTAGTAATACTAAATTTTACACTTTAAGTGGTCAATTGATGCTTTATCTTTCCTAAATTGTATGTAATAGATAAATGCTGTTAACATATTAAAATCAATATTTCATGCAATTGACACCATAGAAAACATGAATATGTTTTATGGTCGACTTCCATTTTCTAATGATCGTCAAAAGAAAAAAACATTTGAACTGCATAGCTATTGCAAAGTTCATGGCAATAGATACATACATATATTAAGTAGTTTATTAATGGATTTTTAGCTTTTCCAATCGCTACAATTGTGCTTATTGCATAAAGGTATTTCCCAGGTTTTCAAAGGTCTATAAATTATGATGACGATCGATTAGTTTAATTTTTTGAGGTCTAAGTAAGCAAATCTTTAATTAAGTACTTAAAGAACTTCTGGAAATATTTCTAAACACCAAGATAAATTGATATTGATTGTTGACATATATTTTTATTTCAGTAACAATCGAACCAGTTTTATCAAACTGGTCAAAATGTAAATACCATTCGAATTTTTTAATTAGCGAATCTGTCGATCAATAAAATTATTTAGTCAATTCTACAACATACAAATAGTTGATACATGAAGATCTAATATAACAACATCTATTATTGTGTTGTAAAATATTCACTAAATTTTACAAATAAATATACAATTACTGTTGAACATTTTGAATCTAATATTTCAGACATAGCAACACTTTAATTGTTTGAGTATCAAGGTGACCTAATATACAACAAAATATATAAACAAATACGGATCTTCGAAAAAATATTTAAGATTATTGTAATTCTTACTTTCACAAATCGATAAACGTTCGAATAAAATTTAATAATTATTCTACATTATTACGTCGTAACTATAGAGATTTCTCTATAATTATGATAGAGAATCATACTTATTAATCAAAGATTAATTAATAAAAGAATCGCAACAATAAATACAATAAAGTTCTAACTCCATTACACACTGTTTTAGCCAAAACAATAAAACTGAACCTTATTTAATTTCCTTCATTTAATAACACAAGAGTTTGCCATTTATTTATTGAAAACTGAAAAAGTGTTTTAATGTTCGTTTAAAAATTGAAAAAGTGTTTTAAAATTTATTTATTACAATGATTTGCTTCTATTAGAACGGGAATAATTTTGTTAATATTTATGAGAAAGTTAATAATGGAAAAATATTAGACTAGCCTTTGTTTCTTAGTGATATATCTTAAAAAACAATCACGCTCTGCGTCCTATTTAGAGAAAATACCAGTTTATATCTGTTACTGAAAGAATCAAACTAATAAAATAAATCAAACGGTTAGGATAAAGTGAAACAATATAAAAGAAAATTTGCATGTAATGTGAAACCAGTATATTATGAAGAAATAAGGCGCTTACTTTACCGTTTACAGCTAGCCTATATTATACAATATTGAACGTTTTCAAGAATAGAAATAAGAATTGCTCACCATGGATTCTAAATTCGTCTGCGTTCATTTCTGAAACGAAACAAATATAAATATTAAGGTGAGAAAATAAATGATATAATTCTACTATAGCTAAATACATTATATTTTTGAGCTAACAATTAGTATATTTTGCTTAAATTCATTTCTATGTACATTTTTAATTAAAATTTTTCTCACACGTAGTTTGTACAAAATTTTTATAACGAGAAAAATTTTGTTCAAATAATAATACATTTATATAAGTATTACTTTTTGTCTGAGTAATATTGTAGATTAATAAGCAAGTCAAACATCACACAATAATTATTTATTATATTTAAAAAAAAAAGTAAAACTATTCAATTACATAAGAACAAAATATGTACCAATTTTGATTTTATAAACAGTTTAGAATACGTTTACATTTATAGAATTTAAAAAAAAACATTTTCAATATAATCCAAAAGACTGGATTTCATTGCTAATTAAATATAAAAATTAAAGAATACATTCTGCAATTTGCAATTGTCATATAAAATAAAATTTATAGTTGTAGAAGGAATTCCTAGTACATCAATTATACAATGTCACCAATGTACAAATAATATTAATATATGTATGCCACAAAGTTAGCTCTAAAACTAAATAATGTAATATACTACTGTGGGCAAAAAATAGTAAGACTTTTTAATTTAAATTTCGCGCGAAAACCCATTCGTCGAAATATTTTTTTTTCTAGGTTGGTATGATTGTCAGTGACATCTGTGCCAAATGTCACATCAAAATAATCATTAGTATTTAGTATACGCTTGTCTTTCTGAAGTACAAAAAGTGCATTCGGCGATTTTTACAATGAGTGAAATTATTCAACAAAGAAGTTCCACTAAATTTTGTGTGCCGAATCAAATTTCTGGTGCCGAAACGTTCAGAATGTTGCAAAAGGCCTTCGGTGATAATTGTTTGTAGCGAGCAAGTGTGTTTGATTGGTACAAATTATTCAAAGAGGGTCGAGAACGCGTTGATAACGAACCACGTCTAGGACAGCGATCAGCATCAACTGATGATCAACACGTCAATAGAATCAAGGAATTGGTGCTTGAGAATCGACGATTAACAGTCAAAGACCTTACTGGCATCGTTGGAATATCGGAAGGATCAGTGAAAACCATTTTGAAAGATCATTTGGGCCTAAGAAAAGTGAAAGCACGATTCGTTCCAAAATCACTCAATGCTGAAAACAATGCTTTCCGACTATCAAGACAAAATGAAAGGCATCATAACTGGAGATGAGACTTGGATCTATGCTTATGACCCGGAAACAGACGATCAGTCGGCCAAATATCGTATCAAGGGTGACCCGAAGCCCAAAAAAACACGTCAAAGCAAGTCAAAAATCAAGGTTATGTTGACAGTTTTCTTCGATTATCGGGGTGTGGTTCACTCTGAATTCCTTCCGACCGGCCAAACTGTCAACAAAGACTACTATTTGGTGTTATGCGTTGTTTGAGCAATGCTATTCGTAAAAAGAGGTCAGAATTATAGGCCTACAACTCTTGGTTTTTGCACCACGATAATGCACCGTCGCATACTGCATTAATTCTTCGAGTTTTTCGCCAAATTTTCAACCAATATCGTGCCGCAACCACCGTATTCGCTTAATTTAGCTCCGTGTGACTTCTGGCTATTCAGCAAACTCAAACGACCGCTCCGGGGAAACCGTTTTGAGTCAATTGAAGACATTAAACGTGAATCGCTACGCGCATTGAAGGCTATTCCTGAAATTGACTTTAACAACTGTTTCGAGAATTGGAAGAAACGTTGGCACAAGTGTATTGGGGCCAGGGGGGGTTACTTTGAGGGGGACGACATAGATTTGGAAGAATAAATTAAGAATTTAAAAATTATGAACAAAGTTTTACTATTTTTTGCCCACAATAGTATATAATTATAAATTTAAAGAATTGTTGTTGCGTTAACCTGTTTCGTTAGTTTTTAATAAATTCATTCATGTTTTCCTATGCAATACTAGATAGAAATTCTTGATATTACTTCGCAGCAGGTTTGTTATTAATTAACAATTATGACTATAGATAATAGATGTAGCCAGTATTTTTAAAAATATTCTGTAATAAATAATATAAAATTTACAAGATTTATTTAATCCAATTTTAGTCAAATTAACGTAATTGTACTTTATTACTTTTAGAATGATTTATCGGTTCGACGTTCTGCACTAATGGGGGGAAACACTTACGATAATTTAGAAAAAACATTTTGCCATTAGCGGGTACAATCTTTAGGCTTTTCTCTAAAACGAAATCCCGATTGCTAAAATATTTCTAAAAAGTTTTTGTAACGGGGTTAAAATTACCTTATTGTATACATACATACATACATAGGTAAAATTCATAATGTAGCTGTGTCAATGTGTTGTTACTGCAACTGTCTTTATAAATTGGACAGATACTTCTGGATTAAATTAATTTTCAAGATACGTTTATTATATGAATTTGAAGCAGACAGACTGTGTTAGTTATGACGAAAATATGTGTAGTGCTTTAGAGTAGACATTATAAATGTACAATTGCTACCACAAAAAGGTTTACGATCTAAATCATAAGTTTTGGTCTATATTTTTTGGTTAAGCCGTTCCGGTATTAAACTAGAAAGAAAGCTCTTGTATGTTTCATTGAACACGAACAATGGTGTGTGTAGTGTATAATACGAGTTTTTTTCATTTTCGACTTGATAGCAAAAAACTTCGCATTTTATTCAAGGCATAAATATATTGAAATAATAAAGAATCATTTACTCAAAATACTGGCCTATTTAACTTAGCAGTATTTGTTCTTGAGGTAATGTTTGGCAAACTTGATCAGTACATTGCAAGTAGGTTACTAAAAACGGTAGTTGAATGAATGCATTTGCATGGACTGAATGCATTAGTGTAAATTACTAGTTAATATTTAGTATATTAAAAAATGCAATGCAGAATTTAAACGTAAAAGTTCGTGATACGGTGGCATCAAACATTAGTGGTACACTATGTATCAATATTGAAAGAATTTAATTTAAGATACTTTTTAATGAAGAAATAAAATTTATTCATACTACATATATTTTTTTTCTATGCGTAACATCTAATTAAGTATACATATATAAAAAGAATGAACAACTAAAAACTTTGCACGTATGACAGCAGAAATTTGGATAATCATTAAATTGTTTGATTTCTTCAAAGCACAATATTAAGTGTCGTGTTTTGAAAAATCGAACAAAGTTTTCAAATTTCTTCTTTCAGACGTGCAATGTTTTTAATTCTTTGTGCTGGCGAAGACCTTACTTAAACCAAATCAAATGAAAACAAGAAAGTGAAACAAAATTCCATCGCCTTAATAAGCATACTATTATCCTATCACATTTCAGAAACATAATGGTCATTCTAATCTTCCTAATTGGCAGTTGATTAGTATACTCCCTATTCTCTTGAAAGTCTTCCAACTATTTAAATACTTATCTTTAACATTTTCGATCATGTTGTCAGTTGAATGAGCTCAAAACCAGATGTCTGCTGGAAATTAAATCAGGAATACTTTTTGTGGAAGAAAGTATTTTATATTCCATCATAATTGCCTATTATATCAATACACGTAATCCAACAATAACAACAAAACTTAGATCTAAACAATTAGATCATTATATGTACCATATACAAAAACATATATTTACATATTATACATACTTTATTCATAAAATCGCATTATCAGAATAGTTACCTTTCTATTTAATTTTAAATGAAAATAATTGTTAGACTATATATTGTATATATATATATGTGCGTGTGTATATACTTATATATATTAGATAAAAGAATTATTCCTATATTAAGCGCATTGCTATATCTAAACGAATACAAATCTTAACAACCTCGTTGGGAAAATATGTTTTTGTACTACGTTATGAATGAGACATGCTCCGACTGCCAGTCTTGCTTACACACCATTATTATAAAAACCGTTCTACATGAATTCGGCATATACATTTTCGTGTACATCGTAAACCTTCTTTGTGGCACTGTACTTGGCGTTCAAAAATGGTTCACGAAGTTTATCAAAGGTGGATGCAATTTAGATAATATATCTTATTTCAGTCAACCTTCAGAGATTGATAGTAAAATTTTAATACACAGAACTAAAAAGTACTAATTGACTTAGCGCAGTTTCTTCTAAATAATTCATTTTTAGATAGTCTAATTAGAAGACATAAAAATTAATTAACTACAGTAATCATGAAAGAAGGTCTTATGTATATTAGTTGCAATAATCGCAAGAAAAGAAGAGGCTTTTGTGAATTTAGTGGAATAAAAAAGATCCTGTTTATTATAAACTTGTAAAGTGCAGATGCAGCTAACAAATTTGGATACAGTAATCAAAGAAATACGACCAAATTTAACAAATGAGAAGAGAATGACTTTCCAGCATAGTAATACTAGAGCATATGCTTCTTTGTCAACTGCACAACTGCAAGAACTAAAATGAGATATATTTACTAATCACTGTAAAATTTGTTGAATGAAAAAAGCTTTTCGTAATTATTGTCGTTAATACGACCGTGAGCGACTACTTCAACTTGAAACTAGCAATATTTTTCAAAGAATATATTAATTGCTTGTTTGAAAAATTGACTTTGTCCAATAAACAAAAGCTTATGGCTATTTTTTAAATGTTTTAAGTTTGCATCCCTTTTAAAAAATACGACGTTCGGATAGATAATAATTAATAATTAACATACATACGAAAAGAACTTGAAAAGTCTTCTACCTAACGATGAAGCGAAAGACCTACAATTCTTTTGATCATTCTTTTTTTCAATTCTTAACTTTAATTCACGCGTGCCACATATCATGCAATGACCTAATTCCATCAGAAAAAATTATTGGTGTTGGTCTGCAAAATAGGCATCAATCTCCTCTTTCAATTAGTTACTTTCATTAAAATGGCCTCTGAGGTACTTTTTCAAATTTCTAAATAAAAGAAAATCGGACAGACATACGGAAAACGGGTTAAACTTTAGCCACATCGTGACTTCGTCATTGTCATATAGAAATAGAACGTCTGCGACGAAAACCTGGATCGCTGATACCGCTGTTTCTGTATCTCCTCTGACATGTATCCAACAAGAGTAGCTCCTACTTATTTCCAAAAGATCATCTTTGAAACTATTTGGACTTATATTTCACTTTAAAATATGACTGAGCCCCGTCCCCATACACTACAACCATTCGTTTCTGAATAGTTTCAGAATCCCTTCGCTTGTCAAAAGTTTGATGAAGTTGACAATGTTCTAATTTCATGAAACTCATTTTCTGTTCGAACCACTTTATAAAACACAAAATAATAAAAGAATTGATGTCAAATATTTGTTTTTCTAATTTCCCTCGTCATATGTAACTATAATCAAAATAAGAGCATTCTATAAAGAAAGACAGGAGTTTGTAAGTGAAATCACTCTAAAATTGATTTCACTTGTGATATAATCACCATGTGATTGCATGGCAATCCCAAGCATATAATAAACATACATCAATTAATGTTAACTTCTTTTACTTTCGCAACAAAATTGTATTTGGAGCACTATTTATTTTTCCCTGTTATACCATTTTACACACTTTTTACAGTTTAGTATTTTATAGTCCAAATTACCTAGTAACATTTATTAATATTAAATTCTGCAAAATTTTTTGATTTTTCTTTATTTATTTGTACTTTTAGCTAAATTTTCATATGATTTTGTAAAATGTCATTCCAAGAAATACTACATAAAATCTATCTTTAGGTATTTCTAATAGTTCATAAATAATTTCAAACAATCAAAGGCAACAAATTAGATTTGATAAGAAAAAACACAATAAAGTCATCATAAACATTTTCACCACTAAAAATTGAAACAATAATTATTGAAATGAATGAATAACATACATATTGTAGATTGGGATTCCAATAAATTCCAATAAAATTTTTCTACTTCAAATTTCGAAAGCAAGACTACGTTAATATGCATTAAATTTTTATTTAACGGATAATACATACTTTTAACGAGACGTAGTAATATAGAAACATAGTAATAATTTTATCAAATAGTTAACCTTAAACGATTGGTTACTACGACGAAACTAAAGTAAAATATAAATACTGAACCAATTAACATACAGCATTAAGAGGAAAACAAATTTCTAACATATATATTTATTACTATATATTTAAAAATTAATCCTAATTGGAATAAAGCAAATTATTTTCATATTTTTTACAATGCAATCTTTGGACTATATCTCTTTAAATGACTAATCTGTTAACGACCAAATTATTCTAGTTTAATGGGGAACTATAGATGCGTAAATTTAAAAACTAATTATTTGCTTTTGTAAAATCATGTACAGCTCTACAGATAGTAAACAAACATTCGAAAACTACTAAAATCAGGTTAAATAAGAAAAGATAAACATGATTTGTTATGGCTAGTGATCTCTTGCAAAACCAGCGAAACGAATAAAATTTGTCAAAACTCACCAAATTAAGGATCTAGGTTTTTGGAAAAGTTTTATTTAGTGATGAAGAAATTCACTTTTTTTGAATATAATTAAGTTATCATATAGAAAAACCCCAGTACTCGAATAGCAACTGTCAAAACCAAATCTTCAGATTAACGCTGGAATGGAAGTAATCTAACATCTATGGAATGAATTAGATAGACGAATTAAGAAACTACAAGTAAAAAGCAACACAGAACTGATATGAGTATTTTAGCTGGGTAGTACTGAACAATATGTGACAAAAAAATGATTCGTTACCAAACTGTACGCAAGAAGTTGAACTTGTACAGGAGTATCAGCAGACTATTAAAGAATTTTAAGAACATTTATTTCATATAAGTCACGTTATTGTATAAGTATATATTTAGTTACTATACTTATGTATACGAAAACTTTTATAGTATGATTTAATCATTTACTTACCCTTTTTTCTATTAATTAACCATTAAAAAACTGATGTCTATTATATTTGTAAAGCATACATCATTATAATTTGCACGGGTAAAAAAAGGTAATATAAATAATAAAAATTTCTTTTTGCCAAAATAGGCTTTTAATTACTTTTATACTCAGATTTCGCGACAAAATTTTTGAACAATTACATTTAGCTTAAAACAGACACAAAATATTCCAAAAGATCTACTAAAAATATTTTATCTTACACTCGTATTTCTACTGAAAACTTTCCGTTCAGACTTTTCAGTCGAATTTTTTCAATAATTACAAATTATTAATTTTTAAATATTTTATATTTTATGCCGTAAAAACAAGTATTATATGGGTAATTGTTGCATAAGGTATCTATATACGTATTAAATTTCATTTAATGTCAATATACACATGTATATATACGCATATATATCTGTAAACAAACTAACTAAATGGATTAAAAACTCCCAAAAAGCATCACAGAAGCCAAACTAAGGTAGCCACTAGCAGAAAACAAAAGTTCTTAATCCAGTTTAATTAAAACATTAAATGTGTTATCATAATATAAAAGTTTAAAGTTACTCACAAATAAACCATAAGTCCATTAAGGGTAGAAAAACTGTATCGATAAATTTTAATCAAGGTTAAAATAAAATGGATAAACTTCCTTCCTCTTAATTACTAAAATTTGTGCAATAAAATTAAATTTATAAAAACTGCTTTCCATACATATACATAGACAAAGTAATGTGTGTATATATATTTACATCATATTCAGAATATATTTTATAATTTCATATATACTTTCGAAAATTTCAAACTACAAAAATACCAATATTTACAAAAAGTAAAACGTAATTCAAGTACCATATATATTGTATGCTAACATATATTAAAAATTTTTTTAAATTGAAAATTATTTCACAATTTTTCTTTTATACAAAAACAATTACGAGCAAACAGGAAGTTGTAAAATGTTAAAATAATTAACACTTACTTACTGATTTTCCTCACACAATGCCACTAGCCACCGTAAATAAACTGAAGCCCAATGCTATCAACAAGTGACAATGTTCCTTATATAAGGCTTCCCTCCACTTCCCTCAAGCTAAACATTATTGGCTCTGTTCAATCTTCAGTTTTTCCGACTAATACTAATTATTAAGTATATATCTATTTTCCAATCGAAATTATAAAATAACAAAGTAAAAATATTAAATCGGAATAATAAGTATATAATAATTAATTATGATATAAGTTATTTACTAGTCGAATAAAATAGTAATACCACAATTTATTGATTAATGTATACTATATATTAAGCTCATTATGAAGATTATTCAAAATAAAAACTTCGTGCACAAAATACTGTATAAAAAATATCGATTGAAATCCGGTTAGGATATGTCTTAGCCTATAATAATAAAACAAATAAAATACTGGCAAAAACAAAAAAAAATCAATGGAAAGAGCAAATGAAAATGTATCTCGATAGCTTTATATAAAAAAATATATTCACTGCCTAGGAGAAAACATGACTTTCATTACATAGGAATCTAATGTTACATAAAAAAATTCTTAAACCAATTTCAGCTTTAGCCAGGCAGCTGCAGAATAGGAATAAATTTGAAAAAAAAACAACCTAGCCTTTGCTACTTATACACATAAGTAGAAATATTTGACTTCAATTCGATTATTATTTTTTACTAATGAATTTTGTGATATTAAGGCATCGCAGTATTATCAATTTTTTTCCAAGGAATAAAATTCTGCTTAAATTATTCATGAACGAATGGTTGCAGTGTATGAAGATTAGGCTGTCCCATATTTTAAAGTAAAATATTGGTCAAAACTGTTTCCGTGAGATCGTGAACCCCTTGAAGATGACAAAGAAGATATTAACAAAGATGAATATTGACCAAAATCTTCCATAGCAATGCGTGAGTTCACAACATAGCCAAAGTGCAATCCATCCTCTACGACTGAAATTTCTTTGAGCTGGACTACCCACAAAATGGTTTGAATTTAACCCATCTAGCATCTTTCTATATAAAAACTTGAAAAAGCACCTTAGACGACGTCATTTTATAGGCGATACCCATAACCTTTTTTCTTTAATGGAATAAGGGTCTTTTCTTTCGTAGATATAAAGCTTTTCGGGTTTGCCTCACACAACGGTTGCAAAGTATTCAGGAATACCATGGATACACCCTACTATATAGGAGACTGGAATATTTTTTTGAGAGTCATAAAAAATCATCACTAGCAAGTGAATGTCAATGCACTTCAACTCCTCGACAGCACAAATATGAAGCGCAGTCTCAAGAAAAGTCTTTATATAAATAATCTAAATGTAAAGACAATGTACTTTTGTGCAAATACATGTATAAAATTAGTCCACAACCGGAAACTAAGGAACATCAATGAGCGAACTCTTATGGTATCTTCTGCTAGCTGTCCTTAATACGCACGTAGTATGCACTAAATTTTTCATGAATGTACATAGTCACTCTTTTGTTGGATAGAAACTACATGGCTAGTGAAATATCATAGATTGTATTTCAACTGAAAAGGCCCTAACTGTAAAGCTACGGTCAACTTAATTCGCATTTATGCGAACTTTGCGAGCACTGTCAACCCAATGAAAAACAATACATTGAGAAAGATAGGCATTTAAAATACATGTAAACTATTTTTAATAGACTAGTTTATTAAGAACAAAAAATTAGGAAAAACAAGTCTTTCAAAAATTCTTATCTTCGGTGGTTATTTTATTTGTTGTCAATCTTATCTATGCTCCAATACTTAGTTTAATTTTGTAATCAAAATATCAGCCCAATTTCTTTAACAGTAATGTGTTGTCAAGGTTTTTGAAAAACTTCTACAAAAATAATTTTATTGACAGGAAATTTTTCTAACATTTGCAAACGCGAGTAATAAAATCTGTTAATAAAGCCATCAGGGTTCAAGTAAAACATCCTACTAAAACCTCGATATTGGTAATGATCTGAAACTTCTGAAACTGGTAACATGTTACCCAAAATAATATTAGTTTTGTTCTGGACATACTCAAAGAGAATCTGCACATTACTGTAAGGATATATGAACAAACCTAAACATTGTTTTGAAAGCAATCTTACGTTTTGAAGGTACGTAAACTTACTCCTAGATTCCTCATAATTCGACTCTATGGCAAAAAGAAAGTAGGATGATGCAAATTTATACTAAACTATTTTACCATACAACCACATTACACATGATGGGACTTCAATATACCACCACGATCCCGACAGAAAAAACAACAATCGTTAGTTTAGCTTTTGAAAACGAGTCGCCTCCAAGAAAACTTGTAAAAGAAGAGAAACAGAAAAATGGTCATCACATTTCTCGTCATTAAAGAACATTTTTCCACTGTAGTGCTGTTAATGGCAAAACGACACATTACAATGCAGAATCATTTTACATCACTAAAACATTCGAACTTATACTGTTACACTTACGTATTTGAATGATCGAAATATTTAAATGAAGTCCAGCTCTGACACCTGATGATTTCTTTTCATTTTCACATATAACGGACAAGTTATGGAGTTATCGTTGGACGTCTTCTTAAGAAACGACTGATACATTTAAATTAGATTAAATAAGCAACTTAATGCGAAAATACTGGAGAAAATATTTTGAAGATTGACTTTGCAGAAATAATTTTACTGGGGAGAATATAAAGAAATGTATGCCAAAAAAATATGTACTGCTATTCTAGATTCAACAAAAAGCAGCCCCCATACGTTAGTTAATTATTATTAACTAACTAATCCATTGTTTCAACATGAAAGTACACGATATATTTATTATCGAACTAAATTTAATAAAATTTAAATATTTGCAGCAATGGGTATGTTTCAACAAATTTCTTCATATAACCGTGATAGACGTAAGGAATCATGTTATAGAGAACGATCATCTGCACCTAATCACGAAATGTATAATAAAAATAATTTCAAAAATTTACTTTCATTTGGTAAAACCTGAATCTTCCGTTAACCCACTATCTACACAGTCTGTCGTAGAGAAAAGGGAACTTTTTTAAAATAGTAATTCATAGTGGTGCCATCTATTAAAGAACATACGTCGGTAAGGTAGATCTTTCACCAATGTTATGTCAAAATTTCATGACATTTGCATCATTAGAAGTAGAGAAATTGCTCATAATGTAAGAGTGTGTATTTGGCATTGGTCGAAAAATGAATTTTGAACAAAAAGCATATATCAAGTTCTGTTTTAAACTCGGTAAATCGTTTGCTGAAGCGTTTAATTTGATGAAACAAGTGTATGGTGATGTTGTGTTCATCATGTACAAGTGTGTACGAGTGATATAAACGATTTAAAGACGATCGTACGGATACAAATGACAACGAACATCCTGGTAAAAAAAAATCTATGGTTACGGAAAATAATATCGAACTTGTGCATGAATTTATCAGAAATCAGCTGAAATATTCATTGCGATACGTGGGAATGGAATTAAGGAGTTTAAGTCACACAAGCTAACTGAATTCAACATTGGACAGACTTGATTAAAGACTCAAAAAAGGACGAAAACTTCAGGTATTCTATTGTAACTGGCGATGACACGTAGTCTTTTCAATATGATCCAGAGACCAAGCGTTAAAGCTCTGAATTGAAGCATCCAGGAGAAGAAAGACCGAAAGAAAACCGTTTGGAGAAGTCAAAAGTGAAGACAATGTTGATTTGTTTTTATGATTTGAAAGGCACAGTGCACAAAGAGTTTGTACCAACTAGTCATACAGTCAGTGCTGTATATTATCTCGGTGTTATGAAGCGTCTCTTAGCGCGTATTCATCGTGGACTCCCTCAATATAATATAATGCACTATCTCATCTCTCGACGCTTATGACTGACTTTCTAACTACAAATGGCATTTTAACTATAAACCATTCACCGGATTTGACCCCGTGTGGTTTCTATTTCTTCTGCAAACTACATTTGTCGATGAAAGGACAGCATTATACCGACGTCGAAGCCATTAAAAAGGCGTCGACAGCGATCTTGAAAGACATTTCTAAAGATGAATTTAAAAATTCATTCGACATGTTAATTGACCATGCAAAACATTGTATTAAAGCCGAAGGTGACTACTTTGAATAAAATAAATTAATGTTACCAAAATAGTAAGCTTTTGTATTTATTTCAAAAAGGTTGGGAACAACACTAATAATTCTTGCGTCGCTGAATGTGTTCGTACAATATCCACTATTTGCATTGACGCAACTAATGACAAAGAAAAATTTTATCATTTTTCAATTGCTTCAACCAGCCCATTGTAATTATATTGCTTCAACTAATCCATTGTAATGGCTATGAATAATTTATAAATCTGTTGCAACTTGAGCGCCTTTGAATTTATGTAGTCTTTCCTTAATGGAATTGTTTCGTTGGAATCAAATTATGAAATTACCAACACAACTTGTTGGAAAAAGTGAAAGTAATAATACACTACCTTTTACCATGTTCCCCAGCATATGAGAATCGGTTATGGAGATTCAAGCAGTGGCGGCCTTATGGGGGGGCGCGAACCGGACTACCATACGGGGTCTCGCGCTTGCAGCAATCCGGAAAAAAGTTAGGAGAAAAGAAGCATAAGTATTGTTATGATATACAGAAGTGCTTTACGTTTTACATACTTTGCACAAAGAGTAAGGGCCTCGCTAAGATCTACCGCCCGATGCTTTGCAACCGTTTCAGGAATCTCGGAACATTTTCTGTAATATTCGCAAATACGTTTCAGAAATTTGAGAAACACTGGTTTTGTATGTGCTATTAAACCGCCTACTCCTAGATAACACAGTCAAATAGTTTGCACCACAAAATTTAAATGGATATCACATATAACCCGTAAGTCATAAACAATGAGAGCTAGTTTTCTGAAGGTAATTTATACAGAATTCGAAAATTAATGTGGCAAGGGGTTATATATCAACCTTCAGTGATTAGTTTTCTGAAATTTGAAATTACAATTGCTTCGGCAGTACATTTTCACTAAGCAGTCAAATTGAAACTGACAGTTTAAATGGTTCCATTATACGTACTATGACATTAAAAACAGAATTTTTTGGCGACCAGTCAATGTTGTCGCACATTGATGCTACGTTTTTTCGTAAAGATAGCCGACTAGGTTATTTCCACTTCGATTGCTTATTCTAGAAAGAGCAAAATGATTCATTTTCTAATAAATAAAGCAATAGATTACACATAATCAATGTTAATCCTAAATCGAATATAAATTGGCTATTCAATCCAGGGTTTTTTTTATTTGTCTGCTAAATACTATTCGCGTACTTTTTACAATAAAATTTACTTCGGAATATGGAAACTTGAAAATCACCGACAAACTTCTTTAGTTTATAAACCGATGGTGCTCTTTTCGACGTTTGTAACAGGGACATAATTAAACTGAACCGTATAAAACTCCAAGCATAATAATCGTACAAATAAGGTATATTCTCAGACTGAAGAACGATAGCGAACTGACAGTCTCGAGACCATAATATCTGCTAAACCCTTTGCTCTTCTTGAAAGCACGAACACTCGCAGTGCTAACTGTATTCATAACGAACTAAAGTAAAAGAACTAGACAAGTCTTTAGTACTTCCAAAACGATGGTATGACAGTCAGTCATCTGTATCGCGGAAATCACGAAGAAACGTATTAAACAGGACACGATCCTGTTTAAAAAAAGGAACGAAGAAGAAAAAGTAGTTATGTACTACACATGTTCTGTACTAGGAATTTAACTACATAATATCTATAGCAACAAAATATTTAAGATAATAAAGATTTAAGTAAATAAGTGTCAAGTTATAGATAATAGTAAAAATGTCGTTTGTAAGATTAATGTGTAAAGCTGCTAATTTAGAAAAAAGGAAGTTTATATTAGAAGACGAGAAAAAATATGCTTCCTCATTGCCGCAAGATGAGGTACATAAAACATCAATTAAGGAAAGGTATCGTCATCGCTATATCAACATTAAACGGAAATATAAGAAATTGTGTAAGAAATGCTTTACATTTCCCAAAAAGAGCTGCATATACAGATTCTTTTACAAATTGAGACATGACGGCTCTTGCGAAAACTACGTTTTGAAAAGTATAGCTGGTTTTATTGGCGGTTTTTTAATAACGTACGTTTTCTTTATGTTCTTCGTTTTTCAATTAAACTTTAAGTTTTCGACGGCTACAATAATGTGCTCGATATTTGGCAGTATTTTGACAATTGGTTTGGCGTTCAGCTATAAAGTACGGTAAGTGTAAATTTTAAAATTAATCTATAAGAAATAAAACTCAAATTGACACTAAACTATTACATATTATGTCAAAAATGCGTAATAAAATACTTTAATAGCTACCATTTTCAATAAAATTTACTTACGCAGCTAATTCTTAAGTATAATCACCCTTGCGGATATCAAACGTGTGTGAAAATTGAGGTAGCCGAATTCAACATGTTTCACTCTAGTTCTGCAGTCCTGCTCGCCTTTGTTGATATCTTTTCACTTCAATTGCCTCTTTTTAGTTTCTCTTCATCTACTCGCCTAGTGAAACTCGTCACATTCATTTTTGCATGTATCATTGGGTTTTCTTTCCTCAATTTTTCTCTTCACTGCTTTGTCACCTATTTGTTATTTCGCATATTCTGGTTTTATTATTCCATTCTTCTTGGAAACTACATTTTTGTGTGTCGAAGTTTTTTCTTGTTATACTGTTAGGGCACATGTCTCTGATATGTATGTCTTTATAGGTATCACGACATTCTGAGAAAGTAAGCGTCTTATCAAGGAACGATAAATTCTTCCTTTCGACTCCTTTTTCAATCATCTTATGTCAGCATCATGGCATCAAGTATTTTTTAATTTATTATCATTTTTTCTGCTTCTAATCGTTCTTCCTATAATTACATATTGCATCCACAAAAATTGACGAACCCGCAGAAATCATTTGTTATAGGAATAAAGACCTTACAGGGCAAGTAGCACAAGTGAATTGAAGTTAAGTATAATTACGACGAAAAATAAGATCTTCAAAAAGTATTTGACCTTTTACTTCATTGTTAGCTAGAAAACTTTTCTTGTTCCCCCCGTACAGGGGCAAGACCTGAAACCTCTCGCAAGGACATTATAACAATTTCGAATTACATGCAAAAAATATGTCCCAAACAAAGTAGTATTGTGGCACCATATCAATAAGTCGAAGCTATCTAGGATAAATTGCTCTCCTAGTTAGAAAGTCACTAATGTAACTTGGTGCATTTACCATTACTCTTTTGTTCAAAAGATGAAAATATCTACACCTTTTCATACTAGACTATATTTTTCGCGCCTATATATTCCTAAACAATAAATAAAGCGGGCACACGAGTTTTGGATTCTCTGTACCAGAGATGGACAACTTGTTTACTATTAGAGACCACATTTAAATGAAAGAGTAACAAAGAAGATACATTTTAAAATAACAACAATACAGTAGAAGTACTTTTAAAGAAATTTATTACATTAAAAAGAAATATAATAGAAAATAGATAATTAATATTTCAAATTTAATTTAATGGGTTATTTGCATTTGTTTCTTGCTTGAAAGTAATTGAATATTTGGATGAAGCTTCGTAACGCGCCGCCTTAATTCATCTTCTAACTGAGCATTTGTAATTTGGGATCTTAAACTAGTTTTAATTGTTGTCATGAGAGAAAATATTGACCCGCAGCAGTAAATACTTCCAAAGCAGGAAACTAAACAGTGTACATTATCCCGTAGGCATGAATGTTCAACAGAATTTTTCCCATATTTCCATGGGATCATTTTTAGCGTCAAAAAAGATCTGAGAATACTGTTTTCCCCTACCTCAAATAATTTCACTTGTAGTTCCGTAGGAGCCTCATATATACATATCTACTAAATGTGGCTGAAATACTACCTTCATAGCAGGAATGTGCTCATCAAAATCTGAAAATCTTTCAGTATATTCTTCTACTAAAGAATCCAAGACACCTACCTGTTCATCGAATATTTTATTTTTACATTTCTTTAAAATCTGTCCTATTGATAGTCAGTGAACCCTGCAGAAGTTTGGCAGATCCACACTGTACGTTTTCTCGTCTAAAGTTAGCATCTGCCAAGATTCACGAAGGTGCATTGCATTTACACGGATATGATTAATAATTGCGTATTATAAAATGGTAGATTTTGCGCAAAGATTTTGTTCGTACAATGTTTTCTTCAATATAGCAGCTAATTCTTCTCTTTCGTCTCTTATAGAAGGCGTGCCATCGATGCAGACACTGATTAACCGCTATGTGCGCACCTAGGTAGCCGGGTACCTTTGGCGTTTTCAACCAAAATTTTTTCATTGAAATCAATAATTTGCATATCTGATACTTCTTCAGAACTACTAACTTTCAAAAAATTTAGTATTTTTGCAGCCGTACAGCTAAATTTTTTTAAAATTTACATTAGAGATCAAATTATTCTTAACACCCTTAACTGCGCACCAAGGTACCCGGATACCCGTACGTGTTTTATATGCGAATGCGGCCATTAAAAGCATACTTTTTGAAGTTGTTAGTAGCTTTGCCAAATAAATAAAAGTCTATATAAAATACAAACGTAAACAATTTATTTCATGAAATAGAAAAACAGAAACATAAGCAAAAACAAAATAAAAAATTCAATAAATAATAAAACATAAGAAAAAGTTGCAAATAGTATTTTATTGCAGTTCTTTCGGGCAGTTTGTACACATCGGGCGATTAATCGAATGTTCATTGCAGATTGGCTTTGAACAGCCGATACAAGCTTTGCGAGTTCTTCTTTGTTTCGTACGTAGTTGCGAACACGCGTGACAACTTCCTACTACTGGAATACGACCGCTTTGGTTCTTTGTTTGTAAAATGGAAATTGGCGATGTTACAGTTTCAGTCTTTTGCATATAACACATGTATTGCGGATCCCGTCGATGACTGTGCACTTATTTTTGTAATTTTAACGCATTGTTCTATATTTTCCTGACACTAATCACTGCTTAAATCTTTCAAAAATTTTCTGCGATGATCGGTAAATTTATACTGAATGTTATTTTCCATATATATAATATAGGATGCTAAGGCTGCTATATCAATAGCATTAAAATTAGCCGCCATCGAATTGTTCTGAGTTTGCAGGTATATTCACTCAACAATTTATCCATATCATCAACCCCTCCTTTAGTTTTGTTGTAATATGTTATAATTTCCGATTTTTTAAACGTATTAGGTTCCACATTAGATTTGGCATGCATTGTTGATTGCATAACTACACCCTTTTTCTTTTTTGGCACATAGGAACATAAAGTTGCCTTTTTGCTAAAGGCGAAATTTGAATAATATAATGATCTGAAATATGTTTCAAAACATGTATCAAAATCATTACAATTAGATAAAGTTTATCTTGGATCATATAACCCAACCCTATGCACAGATATGTTTAGAACAATAACTTTCCTTATGTGCCTGCATATTAGGTAGTAAAAACCTTCTGTTTTTTCGTACCGTGCCGACGAGTGTCAGATTCTATGAGCTTAAAGCTCTTGCTAGTTCCAAAGACGTAAAGAAATTGTCTGTAGTAACGTTTCTTCCTGAGTTTTTATAGGAGAAAACCAGATCTAAAACTGTTCTTTTGCCTATTTTTGTTTGGCGCTCGCTTTCTGAAGGTTTACCGGTATATAATTGGCCATGTAGAGGGTAAGAGATACGTGCATCGCAAGCCCAAAATATTTTTATACTATATTTTTCGGGTTTCGATGGCATATACTACGTAAAACGGGTACACTCGCGGTACCCATACAGCTGCTCATCAATAGTTATGCATTCACCAGGCTTGTAACTTTGACGTAAATTGGCGTTCAGCATCATCCAAATGTCTCAGACTTTGCACGTATATCCCTAATTTCATTATTATCAAAACGTATACACCGTAATAGCATTCTGAATCTGTTGTATGACATTGCTGCCCGCAACAGTGGCAAATTAGCTGGTTTCCACAATTCAGATACGTGTTCTCTGTTTGATTTGTGAACACCAGAGTAAATCAAAATACCAAGAAAAGCGTTGAGTTCTTCGTCTCTGAAAGACTCGAATATTATATTTGTTTCTTCTCAATTTTTGTATTATATTCTATTGTAATTTTCTATCCTGCAATTTGTTTCTCTAAGAGTTATGTCACACATTTCACTTGACAAAATACTTTTAAATATTTCTTTGGCTGTACACAATTTAAATTTTTGGGCTGCACCAACACGTTGTCACAAAATACTTTTTTACAGTCTGGGATTCTTGAAATGGACTAAGTTGCCAGCAAATTCCATCTTTACCACGAAGTTCATAATCATCGCTTTCTGCCGAGTCAAACAAATCTTCGTCAACTTCTACAGTACCTGCCAATTCAGTATCTGAAACTCCCAATGTTATTTCGTTTAGCGTTGGAATATATTCTTCATCGCAATCAGAGTGGATAAAATCTTTTTCACTGTTTTCTAATTCACTTAATATATTATTCATGTCAGTAGAATTAAGTCTTCTAGAACGAACTCTTCCGTTTGAATTCATTTCGTTTGTTTTACATAAAAAATATTACCTTACCCGGTCAGAAGATATGACAAACTAAAAATAATAAGCACAAAACTACGTTCGTTTTTACATACATACCTACAGGAAAGAAGCTGTTAAATTTAAAATTTATCTTACGTAAAAATTTAAATATGTATCTAAAATTTGTAATAAGATGTGTTGCATACCTTCAGGTATAAAGAAAAAATATATATTATATCTATTATCAATCCCATACATATTTTACGTTTTAACTAGATATTTAGTGGGAAAATGCCTCTTTTCTACGTAACTTCGTACGCAACGTATTCCTTGCAGCGCAATAGGTGTTTTTTTGCCACGCACAGGGTTAGATTAGTTACATTTAATTATAATTGATAGCATTATCTTTCTGAAGATTTCGAAAATGTCAACTCCACAAGTTCTTCCACTGAGTGTACCCAGCGCAAGTTCGTAACACTGAAAATCTTTGGTTACAGTACGAATAAAATATATAATTTGCACCGACTCAGTTTTATCAGTGCTTTCATTCAAAGCGGTTAAAAATAAACATTTTAATTTTTTATAATTGTGCGAAGTTACTCCGCTAAATTTTGCCCTAATTCGTGCTGTCGATCTGTGATAGTTCATCTTGAAAGAGACAATTGTTTGTATATTTCAACATTGTCAGGATATAACTACACACTGCTTCAACAATACATTCTTTAATTATTTCAACGTAACTAAATGATTTGCCTCTTTTTCCAAGTATATTTTGTAAGTAACATCAGATGCAGTAGTATTTTTCTTAACAAAAGCAATAAAAGACGCCTGTTCTTGATGCAACAAGCAACCTTTTCCAATTTTTCCAGAAACAGCTTATTGAAATTTCCCTAAATTGTAATATTTATATTCTTCATGAGTCAAGTAGAGTTGTGTTGCATTCGGTTTTTAAAAGAAGTTAAAACTGCACAACAAACACATCATTTTATATTTCACAGAAGTAGAGAAAAATTCTAACATCCATTCATTCATCATGAGGATAGTTTTAATACAGCAACTGCTCACCAAATAAATATGTAAATAACTATATTTAATTGGGTCTGAATTATAGGCTTTTAAATTAACTGTGTAGGCTTATAATTCTCACAAAGATTTTTTTAACTACTTCACGCACGCAAATAATATTCCTCTGTAAAGAAAGGAGGCTGATCTGTTAATTTTACTTTGGAAATACAATGTTTATCACCAAATATTGCACAATCCGCTGTTGAAAATCATTAATTTTTCAAAGGATGAATGCGATGAATAAACCTATGTTCTCTTCACAGTTTAGATTCCGCAAGGCTCTCAAAATAAAAGTATCTGGTTGAAACACAAGCACTAACATCTAATCTGAAAATCAACGATACAATAAATCGCTGTGCTTAAAATAACAGCTATTACTTACAAATAGTTTAGAAATAATTAATGAGGTCATAAAAGAATTGTTTGAAAATAAATCATGGCTGCAAAACCAGTCTAAAATAGTCATGAAAAATAATTTTGCAAATCTTTATAAAATGAAACTAATGTGACAGTGAAAGAATAAAACTCAATACGAAAAAGCAAAAAGAAAAAACCAAAATTCTCCAAAGCGTTGTTACGTCACAATCATTTTTGTATTTTCGAAAAATGAATAATAAACTTTACTTAATGAAGTTCCAATAATATTTTGAACACGTAATTTGAATTTCAATATTTTATTTAATATTGACTTCAGATACTTAATACAAAATATCTGAAGAAGCCATTGTAGTGGCGAAATAATTGTCATTTATAAATGAAATAGTAAAATTTCAATTTGTTTCCAAATCGATTAAGAAATATCATGTTAAATGTATGGCAATATAAAATATTTATTAAAATTATAAAATAATCATCATTGGATTGCTTAAAATGTCGCTTTGGCAACAGCCTTAGTATTATCGTACATTGTAAAATGTCAAAATTGGTGGATTCTTAGTTATCATTTAAATACTGAAGATAGAAGAAAAAATTAAATTTTCAATATATAATGCTTTATCATATTAAGAAAAATGAAAACGCAAGAAGAGCAAAAAAGAAGATTTACATTGAAAATGCTATAAGGAATTAAGGGTATAAAAATAATTAGCAAAATTTTTTGAAGATTTTTAACTATATATTACTGCATGTTTAACTGCAATAGTATGTGATAATAAAATTGAGATATTACATACGAACAATAAATGCCACATTAGCTGATTTGGTTCCACTAACATTAACTGATTAATAGCTCCTTTCACACAAGAAAATCATATTTCATTAGTACTAGATTACATTTATTTTATTGATTCCCAAGTTAAACCAAAAGCCAAAAATATATCAAACGCTCCATTTTGACATAATATCATCTAATATTACATATTTTCTTATTTCATCTGCATAAATTAAATAAAATGTTTAATATCCAATACAACTTAGTGGTGTTAAAATAACTGAAAATAGCTTATTTTAAGTCGAGCATCTATCATGTCTTCTAGTTTTCTTATTTAACGTCAATTTGAAATAAACTGTATTTCGGCAAAATTAGATAACTTGATCAAATTAATTTTTTCGTTTACATAAGCAAAATGCATTTACTCGTAGACAACTTCATAATTATTGTAAAATTTTCGAGTCCATTATTTGGTTGATATTTATGGAAAATATTTCGTAAACGACGTAAAATAATTACTAATTTATATTCAAATGTCAAGTGAACTAAATGCATAAATTATAAAATATATGTTTAATTTCTCTATTTAATTTCAGTTGTATCGTCTTCTTGACGTTACCGCAATTGTTCTCCAAAAGGGGTAGACAAGCACTGCTGGCCTACGCTTTCATCCTCGCAATTACAGGACCAGCTAAAAATACACTAAATAACATGGGTATATTAAGCGAATCATTAGCTTGCGGACAGGTAAAGTATTTTTGCAAAAATTTAACACGATTTTTTGCATCGCATTTTGCAGTACATTTTATTTAATTTTAACTTCTGGCAATGTAATATAATCTTTATAAACTAAAGTAATAATTTACAAAAATTTTGAAATTTTCTGCAAATGTGTTTCTCGTTGTTGTTCAAGTAAATTTTGTTTTAAAGTAAAGGAGGGATTCTCGCCGATAGAATTTGATGAACATATTGATAAATTTAAAACTACTTATAGTACTGGAATAGATAATCCTGTAGTCTTCATTTTAATTGTGGATTGGGTGAAGGTCTTTTAATCTATTGCTGCGATTTATGAACACCGAAACTTTTGATTCGATTGTAATAAGAGGTTTTAGTATCTAATAACATTTTCACTCTTATACATTTTGTAAATGATCAGGGGCAAGACAGTAGATTTTTTTTTTAATAAAATCTGAACCGTAGGTTAACTCACGCATTGTCATAAAGATATACTATATACTTCTTTACGCAAACCTGGACGTTTTTTGTTGTTCGTTAACGTATGACCGTAGGTAACTGCTGCTAGTAGTCCCCTTCGGTATGCATTCAAAAGAATAAATCATATTTGGTCTAAAAAGACAGTGTCCATGAACTTTCCAAATGGAGATTGTGGCTCAGGAGAGGCCATATGTACCTATTGCATGGATTCTAATTTTCTTTCCGAATTCCAATGGTACACCCAAGTCATGTCGCCTGTCACTATCTTGGAGAAAAAGTTAGCGTCTGTAACTAAAAATTCCAAATTGTTTTATTTTACCTAAATAGCTTTTGTTCGGGATACTCTTGGAATCAATCTTACTAAAACTTTACCAAAGCCTAGATTAAATAGTAAAATTGTTAAAATATTTAGTTTAAGTATATTTAGTGCTTTCGCAATGGCAGCAATTTTCTAACGACAATCTCCGAAAACCATTGTTGCAACTTTCATGCCATCTTAAACAATTGGTCGCGTCCGAAGGCCATACGCTTCTCGGATATCTTAATGGATTAACGACCGTACTGAAACTGTTCTGACCAATATTTCACCTTAAAATATAATGAAGCCTTGTATCCATACACTACAATCATTCATGTTTGTTTTTTTTTGTGAACAGTTTTACGAGAAATCTATTCCTTTGTTAAAAATTTGATAATGTTCTTCTTTCACAAAACTCATCTCTTACTACGAAGCACTTTCTAAAGCACAAAATAATGAAAGAATTAGTCAAATTTGACGCATCAGCAAAAAACTGTTATTAACATTGAACTATGCAACGTGCAACTAGTTGTTTCTTTCGTTACTAAGTAGATTTTTTCTAGTTCTCCTCGTACATTATTCGAACAAGATAGATAGTATCTTTCTGGAAAATAATTTTGACATAACTTTTGGAACTGGGTCGTATCAAATAAATAGTCTGGGTAACGGTAGTAACACGTATGTATATAATGCAATTTAACGAAATAGATGTGTGATGTTAAAAATAAAAGAAGTGGTAGTCCGGATGATATTTCTTGTAGACTCTTAGGTGAAGTTGCAGTGGCTTTTGTGCGATCTCCCACTCAATTAATAAATATATCGTTTCGGGAAACTATATTTCCTCAGACTTTAAAGGCTTTAATGGTATATCCAATTTACAGACATGTGTCTTTAATGTCTCGTTTTGAAAAAATTTTTGAATATACCATGTCTTCATGGTTCGCTAGTTATTTGAACGATAAATATATTATATCAGACGGACAACACGAATTTAGGAAAAATTATTCAACGAAAATAGCCATTCAATCCCTCTTCAGCGGAATTTTGAATTCATTTAACCGCGGTGAGCATCCAACGGCTATTTTGTGTGTTATAAGCTGCGCTCTTGATTATATCAGCCATAATATACTACTACATAAGCTATAGTCTTACGGTAAGTGTGGAGATGTGTAGTTGTGGCTGGTTGGTTCTCACTCGACTTACTTATTCAGTTAGTAAGTATTAGATTTAAAGCAGATGAGAATCTTCCTGTTAACCTGGATGTTTCGCAGAGGTATATACTGATGTTATTTCTATTTTATATAAATGTATCATTTTATGTACATTCATTAGTTTTATACGCGGACGATTCATCAGAACTGGTTTCGGCTGCAGACCCTGTTCGATTGCGGACGGGGATAGAATTACTCGCGGGGAGGATGAGTCAATGGTTCACAAGAAATCAGCCGCATATACACATAGATAAGATGAAGACTATGGAGATTATACAGATTATTTCACACACCATAAGCAAAAGCACACTTAAATATAGAAGTCAAAGTTAATTTACTTGAGATAGAACAATTAGCCTCGATTAGGTTCTTGGGCGTTAATATTGACAACGGAAAGATTACTGCTGAGACATTGCAAAAAAATACACAAAATATGTTACCAAATAAGCAATTTGAAACCCGTAATAAGTAAACAATATTTAATTTTATTTAACACGCTCAAGTTAACTGGCAACTTTTGTATGGGATTTCTTTCCGGGTATCGTCAAATTGTGCCAATAAGGTTTTCGTTGCACAAAAAATAGTGATCCGCTGCATTACAAATATTAAGTCAAACAATTTACGCATTTTCACTTGTACTTTTTACAAATATGTTTAGTATCAGTTTTTTACTGACGTGTATATTTTAATTTATTAAGTTTTTTTTAACTTTTTAATTTTGATATAATGAAATCTTTACTGAATATATGAAATAAAAATTAAAGCGAAATTTAAAAAAGTGAATATACATAGCAGAAATTAATTTGTTCAATTGCGATTGTCAGTTTCGTACTACCGGTTCATTTAACTGATTTGCAATTGACTTAATAATTAGAATATTTAGGGAATCTTAAGTAAAAATTAAGTATAAAAAGAAAAATAAAATTTATTTATATTACATTCTAATACATTTATTTCATTTTCACATTTATTTTATATTTATGTAAGGGTCAATATTGTAGTTTTATTCTTCAATCATCGTCGTTTGTCATACAGTATTGTAAAGTATAGAACATATATAATATATTAGATCATATATATTAACATCGCTAATGAAAGGTTATTTACGTGGTACTCTACCATTATATCCGACTTTTCTCCAAAATTCCCTTTATGTTTTCTTAATGTACTTTCGTTCCAGTATCATATTCAATCTGCACGGGTATCACCATTGCACATATTCATGAATTTGAACTGATTGCACTTGTACCAATTCTCTGATTGCGCTCATTTAGAGTCTTTGAACGCCTATTTCTCGGTACATTTACAACAGTTCAGAATATTTTGAATATTTTTTTCAATCTGCACAATAGAATACGTTTTTCCGATCAATTTGGCTATTTGGCCAAAGGGTTTTTTTTCTCCTATAGTATTGTTAACTCGCGCATATGAACAAACATAAAGGGTGCTTCAAATTGCGCGGTTTTTTTTAAGAATAAATAAAACATAGAATTTGAATTTGTCTGGGTATGTGGGCATTTAAAAAGTATGATGTATGACATTTAGAAAAATGGCTTCGTACACGGTACAATAACGCGTTCAGATTGTTGAATTATTTTATGAAAATCAGCGTTCTGTGAAAAGAGTTTTAGAAAATTACGTGAATTTTATGGTTTACATAATCGTCCATCTGAAAGCACTATTAGTCGAATTATTAAAAAATTTCAAGAGAACGGTTCTGTGGAAGATCAAAAAAGTGAAAAATACAGTCGTAGTGGTCGTTCACAAGAAAATATTGGTTTGGTTCGTGAAAGTGTAGCTGAAGTGTCTATTAGACAACGTTCACAACAACTTGGACTTAGTGGATCAACAATATGATGTATTTTACACGAGGATTTAGCTCTAAATGCATATAAGGGTGAAATAACGCAGGAACGCAGGATCATTTAAAACGTCGTTCATTTGTCAATTTCATCAATGAACAACCAGCTGATTTTTCTCAAAAAATAATGTTTTCCGATGAGACACATTTTGAACTTGGTGGCTATGTTAATAAACAAAATTGCCGTATCTGGGGTGAGGAAAATCCACGAATTATTCATAAGAAACCTATGCGTCCTAAACGAGTTACTGTTTGGTGTGCATTATGGTCAGGTGTTGTAGTTGGACCTTATTTCTTTGAAAATGCTACTGGTGATCGATATCGTCGGATGATAACCGAATTTTTGTGGCCCGAATTAATGAATATTGATCTAGAGGATATGTGGTTTCAACAGGATAGCGCTGCACCTCACTTTGCACACGAATCAATTGATTTATTGAGAGAAAAATTTCCTGGACGTGTAATTTCAAGAAATGGTAATGTTAATTGGCCACCAAGATCATGTGATTTGACACCGTTAGACTATTTGCTTTGGGGTTATGTGAAAAAGTCAGGTTTATGAAAACAATCCGCAATCAGTTCCTGCTTTGAAAGATGAAATTATCCGTGTCGTTAGTGAGATAGAGCCTCAATTATGTCAAGATGTCATTGAAAATTTTAACAAAAGAGTAAGAGGAGGCCATTTGGCAGATATTATTTTACGCATATAAATGCCATAACTGATACTTCAATTACCAATAAAAAGTTTTTGAAAGCGAATGCAAATTATCTGTTTTATTTTTTCTTTAAAAAAACCGCAAAATTTGAAACACACTTTATGTTTAGAAATATAAAAATGAAGTGTTTGAAAATTTCTGTAACATTCATGTTAGAATATTTACCAAATTCTTTTGTAGTTGTATTATTTGTTTCTTAGGAACAACTTAAACAAGCGGTGAAACAAATCATAGAAGTAATCAAGAAACCATTTATTGCAATCAAAAATGCCATAAAGGAAGTTATACGAGTAGTAAAAATAGTTGTTAAAAAAATTAAAGAAATACTTTTGGCAATTAAAAGAGTTATTGTGGCGATAAGTATAAAGCTATATTATCTTCTAACTATCTTGAAATATATTTTGCTTTTTTTAGTTAAAGTAATAAAAGCTGTCTTCCACTTCTTAGCCAAAATAGTAAATATCTGCAACAAGGAACTCGGAACGCCATTTCAAAGATGCATTAGAGCATTTGAAACCGCAATATCTGATTGTCGAGCTAAACTTGGACCAGCATTTAGTTGGTTGTGCTCTATAACGTATTTAGTGCAAGGTGTATGCTATACAGTAAAAATATTCGATTTCGTTTGTTCGTTAATTGATTTTATTAAGACCAACATCGTTGATGTTGTAGTGAAAAGTATGTACATATATATCCCGGGAATTGGTTCGAAATTAAGCTTGTAATATTTATATTTTACAGAGATAAAAAATTTCATTCGACACATCAAAACCATGTTCTATGTTCGCATAAAATTTTCACATTCTTTTCATTTCGAAACAAACGCATCCAAAAATTTAGGAGAAATAGCTACTGGTATTGTCACTGAAATTAAAGAAAGGACTGAAGGATTAGTACGAGTTTTTGATTTTATGAGTTGTGCAACAAGTTTATTCTTCATGTTCATAATTTTCAGGTAAGTCCGAAATGATGTTCTAATACTGAAAGTAAACTATATCATTTTTTGAACTATTTAGCATTCTTTTCACTTTTTCTTTTTTAGAATTGACCTAAAATTACGGCATGTTCATTTTATAACTGTCTTATTGGTTTAATTAAACTCAGCGTTAGACTAAAAAGGAAACTTTTTAGTCTAACGCTATTGTAAAAGCAAATCATTACCAAATAATGTACGTGGTTTGTTCAAAAGGAAAGGTGAATTTTTAATTTTCACGCACTGTGTAGACTCGATTATCGAAATTTTTTTTTGTTATGTTGGTACACATGTGTTAGTCATATGTTGGCATTATCAGCCAATTTTGATTAGTAGTTTGTTGTTGACAACTGAAAAACTTAATCACGTTTGTGTGTGTTCTTCGATTTTTGACTTTTGAAAAAAAAATGGATCAAAGAATATGTATTAAATTTTGCGTTAAAATGGAATAAAGTGCTCCAAGGCACTTGAAATGTTGACTGTGGCATTCGGTGTGTCCACTTTGTCTCAAAAAAGTGTTTAAAAGATTGTGTACGGACCTTTTCCAGGAGAGGCCTTTATGTACCTATTGCACGGATTCTAACTTTCTAATTCCAATGGTACACCCAAGTCATATCGCCTGTTACTATCTTAGAGAAAAAGTTAGCGTCTGTATCTAAAAATGCCAAAGTGTTTTGAAAAAAATTTTACATAAATAACTTTGTTCGGGATACTCTTGGAATCAATCTTACTAAAACTTTACCAATGCCTAAATTTCGCAATGGCAAAAACTTTCTAACGACAATATTCGAGAATCATTGTTGCAACTTTCATGCCAACATAAATAATTGGTTGCGTCAGAAGGCCTTACGCTTCTCGGTTGTCTTAATGGATTCACGACCGTACTGAAATTGTTCTGACCAATATTTCACCTTAAAATATAACGAAGCGTTGTATTCATACACTACATCATTTGTAAGTTTTGCTCACTATTTTCTTCGATTACAATGGCGTGGTGCATCATGAGTTCTTGCCAACAGGTTGTACGATTAATAAGGAATACTACAAGGAAGTTATGCAACGTTTGCGTGAAGCAATATGGCTCAAACGATCGGAATTGTGGAAAAAAAATCACGGATTCTGCATCACGATAATGCACCAGCTCACACATCAATGTTTGTTCGAGATTTTCTGGCCAAAAACAACACCCTAATCATGCCTCAACCACCTTATTCACCAGATTTGACTCCCTGCGACATTTTCCTATTCCCAAAACTGAAGAGACCAATGAAAGGAAAGCGTTTTGCCACATTTGATGAGATAAAGTCAGAATCGAGGAACGAGCTGATAGCCATAGCGAAAAGCGCATTTCAGAAGTGCTTCGAGGATTGGAAGAAGCAATAGCATAAGTGCATTATATCTTTACTTTGGGGATTGCTTTGAAGGGGACAAAATGGATATTGATAAATAAATAAATACTTTTCAAAAAAATTCAAAATTCACCTTTCCTTTTGAACAACTCGCGTATCTTACTCCTTAACTTAAGTTAGGTATAAGATATACATACATTCATCAAGTAAGCACAAAATAAATATTTCTGATGTCAAAGTAGGTACAGCAAATAGTAATTGTAATGACGTAAAACCAAATATTTTCAAAAAAATTCAAATATTCTCTGAAGTTAGATAGAAGGGAAAACTTAAGAAAGTCTTCCTAGGCTATCTTAAGGAATTCAAATATGCAATATAAAGTATCCAAATAAAAGAGTTGAAAGTTCCTGCTTAACGTGACATGCAGCTGTCATAAAAATATAGATTTTATTCTTGCCATAAAAGTTTCAGAAAAAGAAATAAACCAGTACTGCCAAAATATATCTATCGAACGATTTCAATCAATCACCTTGTATGTGCTATGAAAGCAACTTATAACAAATTGGATTTTCAAACTCAAAGTATAAATAGTATAAAATACAAAATAATGAAAAGTTTTGTATTTTCAACAAAATAAAATAATTATTTCAAAATAAAGTACAGAATTTAAACTAATTGAATTGTATCTATTTCTCAGCAAAGTCTTTTGCCGTCTTACTACATTTTAACCAGCGGTGGATCCTCTCACAATTCAGAATCCTCAGATTCATTAAAATAAGTATTCAATGCAGCTTTAATGTTGTCTGCTGAAAATTTCTGATCTGCAAGTTATTTCTTAGACTTGGAAAAATTAGGTAATCTGATGATGCAGAATCCAGACAATAAGGGGGGCACGGCAACACATCAAAGCCTAATTCGCTAATTTTTTCCACAGCAGCAACATTTGTCCAACATAGTGCATTACCACGATGAAAATGATTTTTTTTCTTGGCTATTCTCACTTTTCATTAATTTTTTGCTTTGACTTATCTAAAAAAACTCACAGAATATGAGCCTGGGATAGTTTGGCCTTTGGTAATTGACAAGAAGAATACCTTTTACATTTTAAAAAAACAGAGGCCATTACTGTAGCCATAACAACCATCATCTTGTTTGTGGGAGAAGAACAACTGCGCCTTCACTGTTTAGATTGCTTTTTTTATTTGTTTCGGGCGTATAATGACGGACTCAAATCTCATCTCGCATAAAAATAAATTAATAGTAGAATGAATTTCAACATTCCATCTCGTCAAAAACCCCGAGACGGTCTTATTTAAACAGTCGTCACAACCAAACTAATAAACGTGGGAGTTTAAAATTTAACTGTTAACATTGTTAAGGAGACAACTTTCAACGCACTACAAAAACTATGTGAAACTGCACCATCTATCCGTCATTGCACAAACATTTCACTCCAAATTTACATGCACAACTTACGTAATGACAATTAATTTAATAAATACCATAGTGTTTATATTTTTTGATGCTTTGATTTTTGATATTGCCTTAACTTTTGAAGCAAATAATAACGCGCATTAACTCATCAACTACCTACATCTAGTTATCAACATTATCAACATTTCCTTTTATGTTACAGAGTTTTGTATTATCGCTATAAATTTTTAACAGACGAAAGATTCGATAATCGATTCATAAACAAGGACTTCCGTGCAATTGATAACCGAAGAGCACAATTGGGCAAAGAAACAGTTCTGCCTTTAAATCAAAGAGAGCGCAATACATACATCAGCGTAAGTAAAAAATAAAAAAAATAAATATCAAAATACATACATATATGGAAAAGAAATTTAAAAATCTATTAAAAAAATGTTTTCTTTTATTTACTTGGGTTATTTACATTAGGTGATTAAAATTAAATTATATTAATTAGTTATATAATAGCATTTTCCATGAATTTTTAATATCAAAATATAAGACAAGAATGAAAAATTCTTGTCTTTTACAAGGACACGTATATAAATCATTAATTTATTACTAGCAAAAATTTTAAATTCTAAATGTTTTATTATTCAACACAATCTTCTAACTTAATATATTTATTCAATACATTCGGATATCTGATATGACTTTTGTGTAACACAAGAAAGCAAACGTGTCATGAATAGTACTCCGTTAAACAGGTCATTGTAGCAAATTTAAAATTTAAATACATACTGGGTCTATCTTCAGCCACGTAGAAGAAAAAAAAATGTTTTTGAAATACTAAATGTCGGATACGATCCTGAAAAAAATCATATTTAGTATAGACTAGCCACTATGTAATCTTGAGTAAAATATGCATCGTTTTCCAAAACTGCAAAAGTTAAAAGATCACGGTATTGTTTTACCATATTTCAAAGGTCGTGGTTCTGTAAGATAACAAAAGGTATGGGGTGTCAAAGAAGTAATGCTAAATATGTCATTCTGGATTTTTACACTGTACATAATTGGGCAAATTCTAAATGGCATATAATTCATCATAGTCGCATTTCCGTAAATGTCTGGGTGAAAATATTCGGAAATAAATTAATAAGAACTCGCATATTACTAGCACATTTCAACTAAATGTATCTCATGAAGTGTGTGTTCGCGCTGAATTGGACATGGGAGACGGCTCACAGTGGTGATTTAAATCCATCATTTCTTCCTCCGAGGTTGGATGAAAGGTTCAGTTTATCACGCTAGTCATAAAATTATAAATAAACAGGACTTTTGAAACTTTTTTTTAGTGACTGGACATATCCAAGAAAAGATATATATATATATATCGATTTGCACATAAATTTTAGACGGCCCATTGCAGTTCCAAAACTTTCTGCTAACGTTGTTCCTGCTTCTTATGTAACAGTCTTTCTCAAGACCAACAAATTTAAATAAGAACTAAGAAAGAAGTTCAAATTTGAACATGCATACTATCAATGAAAATGTGTTTTATCTATTTAATTAATAATACTCTTCTTAATATAAACTTACAAATGAGAATGACCATTTTTCATTCACCGATTTTTAAAAAAAATATGTGGATGATAAGTGACTAAGAATTTATTCGCATCGTTCGAATGACTTCTATGTTCATTTACATAAATGCATTCCTTCAACAACTACCTTACTTCAATATTCTCTGTACTTCAAAACTAGATACGTAGATAATTCCACACAGGCTCACAAATATTAAAAAATGTATAATAGTAAGATAATAGTTGACTTAAGTGAGTTTTCTTTTTGTGATACACTATATATTAAATTAAAACATGACTATTTCTACATTCTTTTCCATAATAAATATTTTCGCAATATTTCAGGTTGGTTCATGCAGGTTAGTTGAAAAAGAAAAATTAAAATTATCTCAATCAGCTGTTGTACTTGGAATGGCTACACTCAAATTAGCAACTCATATGATGGCCGACTACGCATTATTTTGGGTGCTAATGCTTATCCGAAAGCATGCAAGTTTTCAGTCCACATTTGAAGGTACGATTATATCGTTTAGCGTTACATTAAACAGACTACATTACCCATACAAAAATGTTCTCCAAAAATTTGTTCATTACAAATTAATTATGAAGCCTTAAAATAATGTACCAGATTCTGTGTAAAGTACATACATAAACTATAGACATTAGAAATTCAAACAAATTTATACTTAACTTTTATCAAATCTGAGTAAGTCCAAAAACTTACTTGTCACAAATAAGATTATGCCAAAATTTGAACACATTTGGGACAATACGGCTATGTCAATTTAACTCGAAATTAAACGTAGGGATAACACGTAATAATAAACGTTTGTAATCGTCCATGCAAAGGTATACCATGAATTACCTTAGGAACTGTAAAATTTACATCTATTCGTAGCATTCACATCAATATTCCCATATAGTACGATTCACATTTTCTTTCAAAATGTGAGCTGATAGACTGGGAAAAGTAATGCCACTATTGGAATTACTTCTTAGAAATTTTAAAGAAGTGTACTATCCTGATGAAAATCTATCTTTGAATGAATCTCTAGATTCATTTTATGGTAGGTAGGTAGGCAGGTTCTGATATAAGTATTTATTCATTATATTTGTGTTACGTTCGTGCTTTATGATGCTTGCTTTTAAACAAGATGCCTTTATTTTATAACAAATTATGCTACACGTAACAACGACGCAGGCTGGGTTTATAGTCTTGATTCCTATTACTAAATTTTAAGAAAATTTTCGTAATTAAAATTTATATCGTCACTACAAAACACAAGAACACTGTTATCAAATGTCTTAAAAACAAATATTGCATTTCTAAGGTGGATATTTTCAAGTCAGACAAAGATCTTGACTGATGATGTTTTAAAATAAATTCATGATCAAATCAATAAATACTTATTATGTGATGAAATTTTAATTAAAAATTTATTAAGAATTAAATTTAGGCACCAGACAAATAAAACTAAATCAAATTTTACCAACAAACTGGACATACACAGATAAAATTATGTGTTAAGTTTATTATTTCATTTATCAAATTATATTTCATTAGGATATTTGTGACAATTCTTGAAATTAATAAATTTTATTTCTTGGATTTATTAATATTGGGAATGTGGGTAACCGTGCATAATGGGTTGCATATGCATCACTGCTAATTTTTTTTTGCTATAATTTTTTGAAAGTAATTAGTAATTTACACATATTTTAAAACTAATCGATGAAATATTGAAACTATATTGAACAATCTTTTTTGAAAATCCGTGTACATCAGTCATTTATTAAATAACAGTCTGAATCAGTTAAACATTTCAGAATAATGTTCTACAACAATTCGATCAGTTAAGACAAGCATTCTAAAAAATTAGACAAAAAAGTTAAAGTTAAACCCTCAGCTATGAGCCCTAAATATATCCTATTATATACATTTATCACTAATTGATAATTAAATTATATCACATGTAACCTCAACAAAGAAATTATAACTCACGTTATTATATTTTAGTAAATGATAAAATTTACTTTTAAAATAAAATTATTCAAAGTTTATTTATTCCTGCTAATTGAAATCTTTTATACTCTAAATTGCTATTAATTTTTTATTCAAGCTTTTAAGTATCCAAGACTGAATTTCTGGCGTTTGGGTATATACAAAGGGTACTAGGAAAGTTTTGCAATACAGCTTTGTTTATTTAATTTTTTCAAAGTAATTTCTTCTACACTCAATACACCTCTCCATCCTCCGAAACCAATCTTTAAACCAGTTCTGCCAAGTTTCACTAGGGAGTGAAGCACACTCGTTGTCCCAAGCCCGCAGAGGGTCCTCATTACTGGAAAACCGACCCCCGTTTAGCTTCATTTTTACATGCGGGAACAATGCAAAAGTCGCAGGGAGCAAGATCTGGACTCTAGGAAGGGTGCTCGAGAAGTTTCAATCTTGTCGTTGTAAAAATATTCGTTGCAGGCTTTGGCGCGGTGAACTGGAGCATTATCGTGATGGAGGAACCAGGTGTCCATTGTTGACTTTGGCCGCAGGTTTTTCATAGATCCAATGACTTTAGACTTCAAATTAGAATTTTTCAAAACATTTCCTCTGTGTGCTTTGTGTTTTGCTACGTGTTCGTATGGTGGTTGTAGTCCGACGCGGTTAGTTTGTGAAATTATTTGTAAACAGTGTTGAAAATTTTTCGCAAATATGAAGTTTAATCTGCATTTTCGTATGTGATATATTTTTCCCATACTTATGTACTACAATACTAAACTACTAAAAAAAAGTTTCTAGTACTTTTACTCTAGTTGGCCTTAATATTCGTTTTTGTTGAGCTGTTCCTTTTCTATTATAGTTGCTTAGGCACAACTATTTCTGACTTGATTTAATGTTCTACGTGAGCAACCGTTCACGAGGAGACCTTGTCTGATATTTATTCTTTTTTTATATTTACGTTCTTCATTTGTCAATAAATAAATAGTAATTCGTCATGTAAATACCATATAAATACCGGGTTGATCGATTCTGAAGAAGATAATACAAACCCTCTTAAGAGATGCATTCTATATCCCAAAATGATTAACGCTATGAAATAAGAATTTGACATACTTGGCCTAAACTTAAATTTATTTCTTAATCTTGCAAATGGAGGCAATGAACTTTTGCGACAATACTTTTTCTGCCAAATACAAGAACTTTTTTGTTTAATTGGAGCACATGCTCATAATGTTTCGCTTTCATATAATAATAATAATAATAATAATAACTTTATTGCAATTAATTATACAAAGAGAAAAAGAAATTGCAAACGTCATGACAAAATACAAAATATTACATGTGTTAAAAACATATTCTTATACATCACATTCTTGCTGTAAAGAACAACGATTTATGTATTCAAATACACTGTATGGTTCTAAATCAATTAAGAAATCACGAACTCTTTTTTTAAATATTAAGAATATCTTAATTTCTTTTAATGATTCCGGTAAACTATTAAAAAATTTAATGGAAGAGTAGCGAAGTCCACTCTCTATCAGTGTCAGGCGGTGTTTGGGATAATAGTAATTAGTTTTATGCCTTGTGGAATAATCATGAACAGCGCTGTATTCTTCATTCTTCTTTATGTTTGTAGGCAAAAAGTAGGACCTCGAATATATAAATTCCAAAAATAGTTAACAAAGAATGTTTTCTAAATATGCCCCTACATGATTGATTAAAATTCAAGTGATATATTATTCTCAGAATCCTTTTTTTGTGTTACGAAAATACGATTCATATCAGTACTACTACCCCAAACAGTGATGCCATACCTTACTCTGGAATAAAAGCATCCAAAGTATATCATTCGTAACGTCTGTTCACCAACGAGTTTCCTCAAGCGACGAACTCCAAAACATACACTTGAAAGGACTTTAGATAAATCATGGATATGATCCTTCCATTTTATAAACTGATCAACCGTAACTCCCAACAAACGAACACTATTGTGCACGGGATATAAGGAATCACCTAGTTCCACATTGTCAGGAAATTCAGAAAAGGTATTGCATCTGAACAGTATTATACTAGTCTTCGATTCATTTACATACAGGTTATTATGTGCTAGCCAGTCCTGAACTGTTCCCAATACAGAATCAACGCTGTCAATTACCTGATTTAAAGATTCGCCTGTGACCAAAAGCGTAGTATCGTCGGCATAATTAATTGTCATGCATTGCTTATTAGGTCCATGATCGAGATAATGGATATCATTAAAATACAATAAAAATAGAATAGGTCCGAGAATACTACCTTGCGGGACACCCCTGGAGATCATTAACTTATCTGAATAAGTATTATTACCATCGATATTTAGGCATACTGATTGTGATCTATTAGTAAGATAAGAATTAAACCAAGAGAGGGCAATGCCTCGTATACCATAGCGCTCGAGTTTACTTAAAAGTAATTTATGATCCACAGTGTCGAACGCTTTAGATAAATCTAATAAGCACCCACATGGTAGTTTTTTGTCATCTAAGGCACTCAGAACTTTTTCAGAAAAGTCATACAAAGCGGTTTCAATGCTTTTACCCTTAGCAAAACCATGTTGATAGTTACTGATTAAGCCATGTTTGAAAATAAAGTTTGTTAATCTGGAGTAAGCTGCTTTCTCGAATAATTTCGAAAAACCGGTTAAAAGGCTAACCGGTCTGTAATTTTCCAAATCATTAGGATCACCTTTCTTAAATAACGGAACAACCAAAGCATGTTTCAGGTAGTCCGGAAAAATGCCTGTAGCAAAGGGGTGATTAATTATATGGGTAAATGGTCTTAAGTAACTATCCGAGCAAGACTTTAAAAAACTGATAGGTATTTCGTCTTGACCGGAAGATTTGGAATTACTCAATGAGCTAATGAAGGAAGAGGGTTCACTTTCGCATATTGGGAAAAAATAAAATGATGAAGAATTATTAGGAATTAGCTGAAGAAATTTGTATGATTGTTTTAATGAAACAGAGTTTTGAAGGAATATTTTGTTCAAATTACAAGCAAGATTTCTGGGATTGTCGGCTTTAGGAAACACGCGTTTGACGCTTTTACCCGAATGAGAATTAATAATACGCCACATAGTTTTATTTTTATTTGTAGAATTAAGTAATTGCTGTTCGTAATAATTCTTTCTGTCCTAATTTACGGCGTTGTCATATTGAGTTTTATAGAATTTAAATGTATTTTTGTAATCGTTATTGAAGTTACATATAACACGTAATGCAGAGACGTAATTTCTTAATTCAGTGACTTTTTTAGAAGGTTTAAAGGAATATTGTTTGTTATACACTTTTTTTAAAGGGAAAAAAGAATTAAAATATTTCAAAAATACATTCAGAAAGTTCAAAAATTTTAGATTTGTGTCGCAGGCATCGCAGTATACATTGTTCCAGTCTTCACCACACATATCCTCCACAAAAGTCATTATGGTTGAGTGTGTAATTACGCGAACAAATTTAAAGTGTTGCTGCTCCTCACCTGCAGATAGGCATTTACAGTAGATCACCTGAGCTTTGTGATCCGAAAAACTTGAATCCATTGTGAAAGTATGATACACAGAAAGGATATCCTTTCCAAATTCCTTCACCAAAAGAATGTTGTCCAAGCATGTTTCTGCGGTCTTCGAGACTCTAGTCGGCTCATTTATAAGAATCATCACTCCAAAAGATTCCAGTATGTTTCGGAAATACCTACTCTTAGCATCACTGCTTAGTAAGTCAACATTAAAATCACCAGCGATAACACACGTGACATTCTGTGAATCAATGACACTTAATAAACTCTTGGTTTTAATACAAAAGTCAGAAAAGGAACCTGTAGGGCTCCTGTATATACATATTAGTAAAATTTCGTTTTTCTCATATGTGACAGCCATGTCATCTACAAAAGGAGTTCTTACAGCAGTAAGTGTATCTGACGTGTAAATAGCAGAACCGTCATGTATACCGCAAACTCTACAATAGGACGATGCCAGGGAGCAACCCTGTATTTTTATAAATTCTAATTTATCGGCAGATAGCCAGTGTTCGGTGATAAATATTATTTTAATGTCACGAATTAAGTCCAATTCGACGTGAAGACCCTCAAGTGATGTTGTTAGGCACTGTACGTTTTAATGGTATAACGTGAGAGTAGTTTTGTGCTTGATACCTGCGTTGATTCTATCTGAAGCTGTATCTTGCAATACACTTAAGGCATTTCCGCCTGCTTCAAATGTTGATGTCTCAATCTTTCTACTAAAAAAGAATATTTTTGAATTTTTATATTTTTGGGCCAAACCGATGCTTTAATAAAGTCTTCCTCGTGTCTGTTTTCTATACCAATTTTAAAAGCTTTTGCTGTAGTAGACCTTATTTTTAATTCCTCGATCTCCACCGCACTGTCCTTACAAATATTTTTCACAACATAATTCCTCACGGAATCGACCGTATATACCGGATTTACTCCACCCACGAAGTACCAATTCATGCGGGGAGCCGCTACAAATGTACTATCTGCACTCTCACTTCCCGTTCCAATAACAGTGGGACGTTTTTTCTTCCTTCTAATTAACTTCCACTCATCGTTACGATTTGTGAGGGCACTTGCTTGTTCATATTTTTTATCTTCGTTTTTTTGAATCTTTGGATTGTCTTTCTTTACAGCTCCTGTTCTCTTTAAAATAATCGAGTATTTGCTGGCAATTTTTTCTTCCATATTCATGTTTTCGTTATTTCTTTTCATGTTTTTATTGTTGTTTTGATTATTTATGTCCTGTTGAGTTTTTACTTCTTCATCCTTTTTCTGGTCCATAGTACCATCTCTATCTTGAGAGCGGAAGTATTCTGAGTTTTGTTTAGTTTCTGTAAGAATCCTTTTTAATTTATTAACTTCTTTCGACAGAACCCTGTTTTGTCTAGATAAATTGTTAATTTCCATTTTTAAAGGATTTACTATTGCATCCGTTAATAATTGCAGTGCTTCATTTATTTTAGTACTTATAAAAATATTTATTTTATTTACCTTATCTTGATCGAGAAAATCGACCTTTGATGTTTCTTCGTTTTTCTCATTAACTTCTTCTTTTGAGGTTAGATCCTGTACACAATCACTACAGGCCCAGTTCTTGATTTTTCCAGTCTCTCTTAGTTGGATAAAAGATTCCACAGAGACACCACAACACCTCAGATGAAAATTCTTGCCACACTTCTGCCGGCACACTATATATTCATCGTATCTTTCGATTTTCTTTTCACAGGAATCACACTTGATCACTATGATGAAAAATCACTTCACATCCTATATACCTACCATAAAGTAACAATATAATAACATTAAGCATGTATACAGTCATTTTTAGGCTGCCTGATGAGAGTTAAATTTCTAGAAACACATCCCAATCAGAATCTCATTAATATTTGAATTATTTTCTTGCGTGTACACGATATGGCTTAAGTCAAGTTTAAAGTATTCTGTCCATGTATACGTTGTAACAACTTAGATCTACATTTGGCTAGATGAACACGAACCTTTATATATTTCCATCCTTCGGACAATTGCTTGTTTGTACGATAAAGAGAAGTATAGTTTTTTCTCATTTTTTGTTGTATCGCAAAAGATACCATAAACCAACAGAGAATAGTCCGTTAATAAGATCAAAGGTTGCTTGATGAGAGTTGGTTTACTTAAAATGCATCGCAATCAGAATATCATTAAATAAAATAAATAAAAATCATTAATGTTAAAGTACCAAACAAAGTTAGTCGTTTAGAGTAAAGGGTATCGTTTTAAATTACAGGTTCTAAAATTCCGACTCTTCATGTAAATGGAAAAGGCTTTCTAGCTGATTTATTGCGATCTATAGTAAAAGCTTTCCAGCCAGTAGGAATTCGGTTAGAAATAGATACTGTTCCGTGTTTACCAGATCCAATACCTCCAGACTACGACAGATATGTACAAATAGCTTCTCTTTTGATAATTTGTTGGATTCTTACACTTTTCGAACCATATGGTCTGAGATGGCGTCATTCAGTCATGTGCTTTTATCATCCAAGAAGGGCAAAAGAGAGAGCGATATGGTTATATAATCAAATCATAAGAACAAGATCATCATTTTTAAAATTTGCGCGCCGACAACTGAGGCGAAAATTTGGTAGAGATCGTTCCATAGCAAAAGTTACATTCAAAGAGTATTTAGAAGCAAATTTAACGTAAGCTTTGTTGTTTTGATGATTTTGGTATTTTTTACAAAGAAAACATTAATTCTTGTATTTACTTGATTAGTGCCAGATTCAAGATACTGCGATTATGTATTACTCCTAATAAGCAAATGGCTTGTCTTCTCTGTGGTGAAATTTTTCGAGATCAGGACAAAGTAAAACCCATTAAATGCCAAACACCCGGATGCCCAGGATTATACTGTGAACAATGTTTTCAAGATCTTCAAAATCTTTGTACCATATGTTTAGATCCAATACAGTATGGTGACTTATCTGATGTTAGCGAAGAAAAGTATGTTTTATTCTTGTAACTCAACCTACATTTATGTTTTCTTAAAAAATAATTTCAACTGAAAAAACAAATGTAGTAATTGCAAACTTAATCTTCCAATTATAAAAATTATCTTTAATTTTATAGAGATTCTTCGGGCGACGAAGCATCTCATCCATCTACATTAAAAAAGAAAAAGAAATGTAAATGGTGTAAAAAAATTTGTGGCAAAGATGAAAATGAAAGTGATAGTGACAAAGATGATATTAAAAATAAAACAGACGTAACTGTGGAAGACACAATTATACCAACAAAACGAGAAACAGATTCTGATTATTATTCCACCGATGCAGACGGCGATGCTTTTGATTATCAGTATAAGAAAGATGTTACGCAAAAAGCTTTAGAACCTTCGAAGAGATCATTTATTGATCTCGAAAAACAACATGAACCTGATTATGCGTCAATGGAAAGTTTTAGAGGAGATGAACTAGAACGAAAATCGGATCCTTCTACAAGAGCTACAGTAGGTTCGGAAAAAATGATCGAAGATTTTAATAAAATGAGCACCGACGAAACAGACACTGATTCACTACCTGTCAAGAAAAAACCCTGCTTTTTTAAAAAATTAAGGTTATTTAAACGTAAGAAAAAGAAGCAAGACGAACTACCGTTATTAGCACTAGAATCAACAACCGATGACGAAAGTAGAGCAAGTTACACGACAACAACCGAAAGTTCATACATTGACAGTATAGGAAGAGATAATAAGCGAAACGTAAGTAAACGAATTCCTACGACGAGAAAAAGAAAACCATCTCCTTCTAGTGAAACTACTTTTATTGAAACTCCTAAAAAAGCTTCCCCTAAAAGAAAACATCCTTTAGATATGTATGTTTCATCTGATGAAGAAACTCCAGTAAAGAAACCTAGAAGGTCACGTAAAAACATCGCTTTTAATGAAAGATATGTAAAACCTCTTGTTCCAGAAGAGGTTCCCAAGTTAAATTTAGATTTCGATTCATGTGTGTGTGGTAGTGGGACCTGTTCCCGTCATCCGTGTGCCTGCAAAATACTCGATAAGAAGATTAGATATCACCTAGAAACAGAAACATCCCGTAAAAGCTATAGTGATAGGAATCTTGCATCTTCCTCGACTGTGGAGACAATGGAGACATCGCCAACATCGGAGACTGTAACAACGACATCGGCTCTTTCATCAAAAACCAACACGTCTTCACCTCCTATGACTGTTAACTACCTCTATGATATCGAAAACAGTTCACCGTTTATTGATCAAAACAAACTTCACCTAGATTCAGTGAAATTTCAACGATCAAGCAAAGGGGAAACACTCAGTCGTACAGCAGTCAGCGATGCGTACGCTAAATCGTTTAAAAAGAGAGTCCACGACTATTATAAAAAAACCAATTACGAAAGACCAGATAACTCAAGGGTCAATAAAGTTCACCAGTCTATATTTGCGAAATTTATAAATCGGCTATTGCGAAAGGTAAATATCAATTTCATTTTAGTTGTTTACAAAGATAGCTATTTATAAGACTAAATAAACAAAAAGAACCTAAAAATAGAAATCATTATTTAGAATTTATATCATCTTATTTGAAATAACATATTTGGTATTAAAATCTAAATTTCAATATGAGAATGAAATGAAATTTTCGATATGTTTACTTAACTTATAACTTCATATGTCAGCAACGAATTAAAATGAAACGTTTCTATTCCTATTTATTTCAAAATAGTTACAAACAATTTGCTCTAAATGCAACTGTTTCACAAACTATTAATAATAATAGTTTGCTTATACTGAGTCTTCCATTTCACCATTGTGCTTGTATTTGTTTTATTTAATTGTTTCTTTTGCTTTATGTTTGTACAATGTTATATACAGTCAGGTCCATAAGTAACGGAAGTTAATTTTCTCTGTAATTAATGATTTTTATGTAAAATCCTGAAACACCTCTATTTTTAATTACGAAATGTTACTATTTCACTAGAATTTCATACCTCTCCCTTTGGCCTCTTTTCAGTAACACTTTTAAAATGTTTAAACAGAATCAGGGGGTCATGCGATACCTTGTTTCAAAGGATTTTTAATTTTTTATTCAGTAGTATGGGTTCTTTTGTATATTCCTAATTGTTTCGATGAAAATAATACGTTCTTTATATTATAAGCAATTTATTGTAAACAAAATTTTAAAATAATTAAATTTGAGTATGAGCCGTTGGTTTCTGATAATAATTCGGCGTTGCTGACATTTAAAACATTTTGTATCATTTTCGAGGTAATTTAATCAATCAAATAACCAAGCGGGCCGCTCCATTACTCCGCGTTTACCTACGCTATTTGCATATATTTGATTGATATAGACACTTACTGCTACGAGAAAATGAGATGGAGATCCATCTTATTAATATCAAATGTCTCCATCACTTTCATTCGTATTAACATCAGGTTTAATTCTGGAATTACAAAATCTTGCAAAAAGAACAAGTAACTCTTGCCAATTATTTTGCTATTATCGTTCAATGTGGATTTCCTTTACTTATCATGACTTAACAAAATTCCAATTCACGATCAGAATAATCTTCATTTAGTTCTTAAACTTATAGTGGTCAGGATACCTACTATGGAGTAATTCACATACCTGAATTTTTGTTCTGTTACCACATCGCATTAACATCAAAATTTATATTCCTTCCTTTTCGGAGAGACTTAGTAATGAAGCTATATCGATATTAAATTAAATTGGCAGATGTCAAAGTTTCTAGAATCCACAGTATATTTATTCTCTCCAACTCAGCTGCATTATAAATTTATCGATATTGAGAACAAATACACAAAATTCCAACAAAATTGTTTATAAAATTAAGAATATATTATTTTTAGTACAAAAACAAGGAATAATCTAAAAACGCTATACTGTTTTATTGAGGTAATTATCAAACAAGGTAGAAGCTATGAGGCTAATAATGGCATTTTGTATTTAAAAACTAAGGCGTTTCAAGATTTTACATAAAAATCATTAATACTTAGAAAATGAATATTTCCGTTATTTACGGACCTCATTGTATAATCTGTATCTAAACACTCCTTGTTACAGTTTGTACAAAGGGTACTAGGAAAGTTTTGCAATATGACGCAACAATGAATCGTAGGAAGCTGCTTGTTGCTGCATTTTGAGACATGTTCATACGTGCATAGTAGCCGCCGCACCATGTCGATGGGCTCAGTTATTCATTAGCAGTGAGAGTGTAAAGTGCTTGCAATGGCATCGTGGTCATGAAATGAGATAGGGGCAGTTTTGCGTTATAATTTCGTGCGTGGTTTAAACATAGACCAGTGCTTCGAAGAAATCACACTTGCACTAGGTGATGTTTGTCTTAATCGCGCAACGATATTCAGGCGGTACGTCAGTTACGGAGGAAAACGTTACTATTGTGAGGAAAATGCTTGGCGAGGACAGGCGAGTGACCTAACAACAGATAGAGGGTACTGCAAGCCTAAATGTACCAGCAATTCGTTCGATTCTGCATTATCATTTGCACTGGAAGAAACTTTATTCTCGCTGGGTGCCGCATCGACTGACTGAAGAGTAGATGAAACGACGTGTGACTTGGTGCCGGGAGATGCTAACAAAGTTTAATAAGGGACAATCTCGGTATGTGAACAACAAGGGAGGCGGTTTTCCAGTGATGAGGACCTTCTGCGGGCTTGGGACAACGAGTGTGCTTTATTCCCTAGTGAAACTGGTTTAAAGATTGGTTTCGGAGATGGAGAGGTGTATTGAGTGTAGAGGAAATTACTTTGAAAAAATTAAATAAACGAAGCTGTATTGCAAAACTTTCCTAGTACCCTTTGTATATATTAACATTGATGCAATAAATATTTTAGGTTACACGTGGTATGTGAATTAAGTAAGTATTTAAGTTAATACATTGTACAAATACAAAGACAGAGATAATTGTTAAAAATTCTTATAAAATTGGAAAACTGTCATTAAATAATCTACTAAAATAACAAGAAAAATTAACACTTTAATTAAGAGAAAATTTTGTACATAAATACATATATTTTGTTATAATACTATAAATAGTGGTTAGTGTTACAGAATTATTAACATTGTAAGTCGGTATTTACTTATAAGCTTATTTCGTCATGGCGATTAATTTTATAGGAAAACTAAAATCCAAAATTGAATTAAGTCGTAATCATAGTTAAATAGATTAAATACTCAGCTTTTGTTATTCACATCCTGATGTGTTACGCTTACGTAGAACATTGGCACAAAATTGCACCATAAACATTTAGAATAGTGGAAATGTTCTTTTATATTTAAATAATGAACGCTCTGCATCTAACGAAGTAATTTTCCCGAACTTACATATATCTATATAACACACGCGGAGGGTACAATATTTCGGACATTACTGCCAGGATATTGCAGAAAAGGAAGTTAAGTCTTTTGTATCATCCCCATGGTTCTCCTATAAAACCATTCACATTAGTTACAACACTGATAAAAATTACGCTTAATAAGGGATAGCATGTAAACAGTAAATATAATGCTTAAGATCCTTTTCGTATATATATAACTTCCGGAACGCAATGAACAAATCTGCTAGTCAGACATACTGAGAAAAACGAACTTCTTAATTCAACAAACTATTAAAAGTTAGTTTTCCATAAAATGAATTAACTAATAGTTAGTTAAGTGACGCATATAAAAAACACTTAAGAAATGTCAAATTATTTTATTTCATTGAAAAAAATTACAAATTTCAAGATAAGAAACAAATGCTTTTCTTTTAACCATAATAAAGACTTCATTTAATATTATTTTCTAATCGATTTATAGAATTTTGAAATAAAACAATATCTATATATTTATGTTACACACACGTGCCTGGGCAAAAGACAAATATGTAAAAATAGCAGTTTTGTCTTTACTTAAAATACTTTTCTGTTTGCTTTATAGACTACAGCTACAATTATATAATTTCTTTTACTTCCATCCATATAGTTCTCTCTTAAGTATGTTTCGATAACAACACTCACCAGGACACTAGGAGCGTATAACTTGGCGACAAAATCAGACTATCTGATTGACTTTTTGACAGTAGTTTTGATTAACTGCACTCTATTTAGCAATTAACTGTTATATGCGCACGTCGCTTTTTGCTTGGTCGAAAATGTACTGCTAACGTGCAGTTCCCTCACTACTCTATATATTCAATTATTATTTTGTTGTTTTAATTTAAGTCCACCTTCTTCATTGTACAATAGATTTTTTACTAATCAGTAATAATTTCATTTTAAACGTGAAACTGCTTTTATTCCAGACATAAATCTGTTGAAATAACGAAGAGTTGCGTTTGCTCAAAATAGTCTTCTATTTGATTCAAAAATATTAGTTCTTGAAAATGTTGTTTTACTTTAACATTCTTTAAATGATTGGTAAATATGCTCGGTGTATTACTAGTAGGTGATTAAAAACGTTTGCATTGATCGAATGTATAATTTCTAACAGTGCAATCTTTCATCCCTCTCGCTGTTAATAAAGCCTTCGATTATGAACAGTTCGAAAACGTTTACATTTTCTCCAATAGCTAGCCAAATTAGGTGTTTAAAAAAATTAGTTTACTTGATTTTATATTTATTTTTCAGAACTTTCTTATTTCCAACGAGTTGGCACAAATCATGTACTCGATTTAGTTCATATTACCCATTGACCTTGTAATACTTCGTAAATGGATGGAATCTAGAGAAAAAGATTGCGTTAATTTTGTTTAGTCACGTGATAATTTCCATTTTTTAGTAACTTTTCAAAATTCTAGTAGTCTTTTTCTTTCTTGTATAATACATTGTAAGAACATGGTCTTGAATTTCAAGATCACAAACATGTCTGTCTGTCTCTAGAATCTATCTATATTTATGAAGTAATATGAGATTAATGATATTATTGTTACTGCATGTAACACAAAGCTCAATTATGTATATTGTAGAAAACACTTTTCTCTGTTGCACTTCTGGCATTTACTAGTCGAAGTGGATTGAGCCACTATCTCATATCAATCTCAATTCTATCAGCACCGTAGGGGAATTTTCTGAAAATGTCTTAATATTTATCCTTTTCTTTCTAAATTAGTACTCTGGTATTCGATGGACATTAGCAAATGCGGCCGGTTAACCCTTCTAATCTAAAAGCATGCAATTTTCATCATTTACTGTAACACTTTCTATATTTATATTAACTGGGAATATATTCATTTAAAAATACAATAAGTTCAACGATTGTTTAAATACAAGACATTCAATTATATTAACTTGCTAATTCAACTAACGTTATTTTAATCGATCATATATGTAAGTATTTAGATTATGTATACTGTCAAAATTTGTATTGAACAAATGGTTTATCTACTCTTTGACATTCCTGTCATTTTTTTGAAAAAATCCAACATCAAAATTTAATTTTTAATTTTTGAATGTATATAATATTTAATTTCAAAATACGTGAAATGAAATAACAAAATATCGAAGGTATGTTAATAGGTACGTACATAATCATTTAACACTTAAATATGTTAACGACATTTTTACACTTTCAGATTATAATGCATTTAAATTAAAAAACATGATATAATTATACATATATTTGTACATTATTATTACGTATTATTCATATTGATAAATATCAACTATCTTATATTTATAATTTATCGTTTCTATATCACAAAAGCTTAGACAAATTTGACACAGTTAGTAAATATACTGACAGGTGTAATCACCTTATTTTGACACTTAAATTTTCGTATATAATTGATTTTAGGATATTTTTGACCGTTCCTCAACAAGGCCAAGACTAACTAAATCTTTTTTAAGCGAAAGTGACGAAACCGCATCGACAACCTCACTGAACAATCAAGAGCATCGAAAAAATATAGTTACACCAAATGTTCAATTACGTCGGCCAGAAGCAACAAAATCTCAATATCAAACTCATAACATAGGCACATATTTTACCAGCGTGTTCTATAATATTTTCATGGGCGGAAGAGCTTCGACTAAACAAAATAACGATAACGAAGAGACATCTTATAAAATACACAAACGTGGATCGGACGAGTCTTTTAGGCTAAATGCTGATAAATTTGGATATTACGATAGTACAGATTCAGAAATATCTGAACTACACTTTCCTGTAAATAACACTAAAAAACAAATATCCAAGAGTGGCATCAAAGATCTTCGAAAGTATTCACTATCTGAGAGCGGAAGTGATTTAGAAGAGTCAGAGAAAGAATACGACGCGGAAGAAGAGGAAGAAGAAAAGAAACGAAAAGGAGGAGGAAAAGAAAAGGAAGAAGAAAAAGAAGGAAAACAAAAGATAGAAAAACCAGAAGAAACTGAAGAGACTGAAGAGACAGAAGAAGCAGAGGAAAGTTCGGAAAATAAATTCGAGCGAGAAGAAGGAAGAAAACGAACAGTTGAAAATATAAAAAGTAATATCAAGGTAGGTAACTCTGCGGAACCAAGTATAAGCGAAATTACGGATACCGATAGAAAATATTGTAAGCAAATTAGTCGTGAGAGTAGTTTACGAAAATTAGGAGCCGAAACAAGTAAAAATAAGATATCGAGCAAGGAGAATATCCAACAAAATAAAAATTCGGATGAAGTGAAATTTACACAAATGAGCATCGAGCGCAAAAGAAGCTCCTTGGACAGGAATAATTCTACACGATATTCACGTGAACCGCCAGAAAGGGATCAAAATTATGAAGGGAATGTAAAACCATCCTGCTGTCAGTGTCGAAATACGGGAGATTGCAAGAGACATCAAGATTATAATTCATATTGTCAATATAGCAGAAGGAAAAGTGTTTGCCAAACCGAATTTTGCCCAGATAGACGTCAAAGGACTACTTACGATTTAGCAAAAAGTGCAGAAAATCTCAGACAGGACGACGTAAACAGACTAAATAATTACGGTAGTCAGAATAAACGTGGTCAGCAATCGTATTCTTCTCCCGAAGTAAGTAAAAATCGATTACCCATAAAACCAAACGAAATGAATAGTAGCGATAATCCTGACTATATGTACAATGACTATATGTCAACACGATCAGGTCCTAAAAATGACTGTTACGCACCTAATCAAGATCATATGAAGAGCAGATATCCACAAAAGTATCCATATGAAGAACCTATACAGGATGAAGAATATAATAACGACAGTCACGAGAGAAACTGTGTCTGCGATATTTGTACTAGACGCATTCCCCGAAGAGATCATTATAGAAATTGCAAATGTTATGATTGCATGAGAGTTAAAAGACCCATGGACGACCAAATGAGTTCTTACTCAGACGACTCACAAGGCCTGAACTTGGCTTATCAAAAAACGGAAGAGTATCCAGTGCTAGTTGACGAGATTGAAAACACAATATCTATGCGTAATAAAGAAAGAGTTCGTAAAACTATGAGACAATTTGAACTTTTAAGTAGACAAAATAAAGGATTAGACAAACCTATATACGATGATGAAGAAGACGTAAGTTCATCGAATAGGTTCTCTTGCAACAAACAAAGCCCTCCATTCAATAGGGCCCCGAATAATGAAGCAAATAGATTTTGCTACGATAGAAATAGAAATTACCAAACAAGGAGTGAATGTCTGTCAGAAAAACCAACATATGCAGCTACGCCATTCCCAAGAAATAGAGGATATGTCGAAAAGGTAGCTAGGTATATGGATCCAAACATGAACGATAATATACAAAAATATCCAAAATTTCAGAGCGAGTACAACACAAACAGCAGGTGGCAGATGGATCCAAGAAGCGGCGAATGGATAAAAGTATGTGATGGTTATGACTTTGAAAACAATTTTCCTCCATTACCTCCAACACCATCTCCAATGTATCGGGATTATGACAACTATTCCAAAAATCAGCACTGCTCAAACTACTACAATCCCTCCTCGCATAGGTCAGCCAGTCCCATTAAACACAGTGTGAATAAACCTTGCACCTGCCGCAACTGCGTTGGAGGCCAAAGTAATAGTCGATATTAGTGAACATTGCCTTTCGTTAGAGTTATGAATTTATTTCGAAATCCACTCAATTATATGTACGTCTGCAATTCTTGTAATAAACAATAGAAACAATTATACCAGTAAGTTGTTGACTATTAATTTTTAAATTAAATTTTATACTAAAGTAATGGTAAGTAGTAAAGGTATTTACTTTTATATTATTGAATTCTTAATAAATGATGTATTAATATTATATATATTCTTTATAAAGTAAAAAATTTCAATACCTTCATTTGATAATAGAATAGAAAAGCAACGAATTTATGTTTGTCATGTAACGTTTAATTTTGCATTCCTGTTTTTATACATGATTTTCAAATTTTTCAAGTAATTCATTCTTCAACAAAATTTTTCAATATATAAGCCAAAATCTATTTTAATAAAAATGATAAGGCATCAGTTGATAAAATAAACGAGATCGTTGATTACTGCTCAAGTATTTCAGCCTCAAGATACTTAGATTTATTAATTTTCCCATATGCGAAACCAATACTTAACAAAAATTACCAAACTAACGAAATATAAAAATGGAAATTTTGCTAGCATTAAAATAAAAGAAACAGAAAGTAAGTTAATGAATTATATTAAATCATACATTTCTTATCGAAAATCCATAGTTAAAATAATAAATAATTTGCTGTAAAATTTTCATTTTATTTCTTAATGTTTAACAATACATATTGATTTACTTGCTTGTGGAATTGAAGTAAGTATGTGAAACTAAAGAGTATAAACTGCCTGATGAATAGAGAGGTCAATTTTTATCAGCGCGATAGGATAACATAGGATAACATCCGATGTAGTAGATCAGCCTTGGGCGAGCCACCGTCAATATTCGGTAGGTACTGATCTGAAGACAAATGTATCCATTCTGCTTATGAGAAATAAACTCTTAGTACTATATAAAGTCTCTGTTTCAAATTTCCTATAAACTTAAATATTGCTTGGAATGAGTTCTTCAATTAATTAGGCTTAGTGTCAAATAAATCAACATTCAAACAAATGAAACAATTTTAAAATAAACTACAATTTATTAAAATAAAGCATACTATTGGATAAATTTACTTATGTATAGCTTGTTCAACATTATATACATTCAACAAATATAAAAAATTAATGCAAATGAAGACATAACAATTAGTACGATACATAATGCACAATTGTAATTCGTCCGTTATTTGAGTATATATCAATTAACTGATATATGCTAACTTAACTAGACACTTGGTAAGTACTAAAGTTTCTTAAACAATAATGATATTTAATAAATTGACGAACTCATATTCTCTTAATTCTAGTTTTGATGTACGCATACATACATATATACATATGTAAAAGTTCTTGGACTGAGACAATGATTCCATTTACGAATACATTCCCATAAGAGCATAAACTATATGGTATACATACACATATTTCTCGTAAGGACGGGTCTTTAGGAAGGAGACGAGTGGGGTAATATATCCATAGTGTTAAAGTACACAGTATTAAAGTAACAAGCAAGTGACTAACAAAATAAAAAGATGAGAACCCACGATATTTTCAAGACTTCGTCAAGCTCGAAACAAATTCGAAAAATGGGTCAGTATAATGTTTATTATAGTCCTTATAAAACATTAGCTCTAGCTCAATTAATTTTATTATGTAACAGATTATAAAAAAATTTGGTACTAGTCAATTCACGTCTGTGAGATAACTTTGAAAATTATGTCAATCAAACAGACCAATGCAATCAGTTCCACGATACGGATAAACACCAGTAGTTTTGAAAGGCAAGTTCTCCCGAAACTTCGTCGTATCCCTTTGACTGCCAGATGTTGCTGCACGTAAGGGTACCAGACTAGAGCAGCATATTCCAATTTGATACGAACAAAGTTTTTATGGTGCTGATGTTAACGAAATTGTGCACAGATTTTATAAGGAATCCTAGGGACTTTAGATTCTGAATAATAGACAGAAATTATGTGTTTCGAAGAAGTACGATCATGTTCACCATTTCTGCCCTTCTTGTGAGGTTCGCAGACTCAGCCGTATAACTACAAATAACAAAATCCTTGCACTTATACTTCGTTTCAAAAAGAGAAAGACAAATTTCGGAACAAATCCAAATGATAATTAATTCTCATTGGTTCAGAGCAAAGCAAAATCACATAGTCGTACGCTAGCAACTGTCGAATATTTTGATGTCTTTGACTATTTACATCACATTTGCACTTTTAGAGATTCATTTATAATTATCATATTACTTTAGCTATTTTACGGTGTACATTGGTTCTTTTTACAGCTTTGACTTGCAGATAAATAGATTATGCAAATAACATGTGAATACAAGAACTTCACTTATACTAAAATTATATAATTCTGTAGCTGATTTCAAGAATGGATGCGGATCCTAGCACCAGTACTGCTACAAGCATAGATGTGTATTCTCCTCTGAAGAAACAAGAGAAAGTAAGTCACTTACGAAGTGCTGAAAAGCAGACAATTATGACAGCTTATAAAAAAATTATAACGGATGCACCCGATATAAGAAAAGGTGACATAGTAGGGCAGATTTCTCAATCAATAGGTACCTTTGTCAAGTATGATGGAACATATGGAACACAGATGTGGAACAGGATTAAAAAATCCATCTGAAAAGGGACGCTGGCTTATAATATTACATATTGGCAGCTTCATAGAAAATGGTTTGTTAGTGTTTGAAGGGAAGAAAGCATCTGTGTGTCTGAGGAAATGAACACCATAATGTTCGAGGACTGGTTCACTAAGGTATTACCTTATTTACTAGATTTACTGTCGCAGTTATGGATAATGCATCGTATCATAGCCTCCAGGTTGAAAAGACACCGTCAACATCGTGGGAAAAAAGTGGACATACACAATTGATTACGAAACAAAGATATAAGGTATGAAGACCATATGGACAGAGCAGAATTATTAAATTTGGTAAAAATCGTCAAAAGCGAAATCAGACTGTTCTTCGTTTACCTCCATGCCACTGCGAGCTGAATTTTATTGAATTTGTATGGACACAAATAGAAAATGTGGTTGCGGCGAAAAATAAAACTTTCAAATTAAACGAAGTTAAACAACTTTTACACGATGCTATCAATAATGTAACCGCAACCACTTGACAAAACTTCATAAATCCTGTTTATTATACTTTACTTTCGCGTACTGTACTACTGCATTTATGATTCTGCTGTAAGTAGTAGGCACCGGTTTCATATTTTACATGTTTTCAAATTTAATTTTACCGCGCAAAATTGATTTCAGGAATTTTGTAGGTTGTAATTTGGGCTTGGGAGTCTGTTCAGAAGTTTGTCTCTCTTTTTGAAACAAAGTATAGTAAATATATGCAATCACAGAACATTTTTGGACATTTAAATGTGAATTCTTTTGTTTACACCACTCATAAATTATTATTATTAACTAAGAGGGTAATAGTAACTTTCATCTTTTCGAAATCAGCAACACGCTCTTGCAAAACTAACTGTAGGAATGGAATCCTGGAAATCATATGTCATTTATTATTTCAAACATTATTAAAAAATAAAACCTATAGCACAAGATTTGTATATTAATTAGTAATTAGTATAAGAAAACTTAGTTTATGTATTTTACATTGATCAATGAAATGTGTAGAAGGCATCAATACCTATTGAATTCGCATTATTAATTGATGTTTTATAGAGGATATTTGTTTTCGGTACCACTAAATTGTCGCTATATATTCAAATTTTATAATCCAAATATCAGTTAATATCAGAAAAATATAATATTTGAAAACAAGCTTCTAAATGTATTTAAAATGAGAGAAATTGTATGTTTCCCAGTGTGATAAAAAACTGTGTCGTACAATATTTTAAAAAAAAAGATAATTTAATTATTACAGTTTTATACACAATATTACGATATGATGTAATACAATTCCTGAATAATAAACTAATATTATTAAAATATATTATTATACTGGGGACAAAACGCAATTATATTACTTTTGTGATGAGCCTATACCTTGTCTCAGAATAAGGAGTGATTCAAATATCCCGCTAGATCGCGGAACACAGCTTAAAAATGTAACTTACTATAAAAATGAAACATAAACAGTTGTGAATATAGTATATTAATCTTTTTCTTTACTATATAAAAATAAATGAAAAAAAATTCATTTTAATGGAAGTATGATTGTACAAACGTTACTTTTTGGATTAATACTCGTATATACAAGCTATCCAAAATTAAGATTAAATATTATTAAAATAAAAACAATGCAAAAATGTAATTAATCGTTTACAGGTTATGAAAAATAACGGATAGCAGGCATTCATTTATCCATATTAAACTTGCCTGATTAAGAACCAATGAAATTTCTTAAAAATAAGTACTTGGTGCAATATTTGAATCACTCCTTATTCTGAGCAAAAAAGGTATAGACGTTTGCATCTGAGGCAGCTAAACACAGGAAGGACGTCTTATTATCTTTATTATACAAAGATGATAATAGTCTTGTTGGAAGTGGAAGTGATTATATTTGTCAAATAACTGTCAAAGTACATTCACTAAAATTAATTTTTAGCCTTAGAGTATAACATGTTACTATTTAAGTCAATAATGTTTCCATAGTGATTTTTCAAGAACGAATATCGAAATTACATTCAGTAAGATTTATCTAAAGTATATACATACTAAGCACAAGTACTGATTGAGACTGCCAACTAAATTTCCCGCATTCCATTTAAGAATTTATCTTCCATTCAATTGCTTTTTACTGTTTTAAAAATTATCATACAAATACAATATTTTGCATTACCTATGCTAAGCCGGTTCTATCATATTTTAATATAAAAGTGGACAGTCCGTTTTCTATTGTAAATATAGTGAAAAATGAATTAAAATTATGTTAGCAATAAAGATTGCCGATCGATTTTAAAATTAAACTTAAAATAACCATTGTCCCACAAGAAACACCAATGAATGTTTTATTTCTAAAGCATGTGCAGTGACGAAGTTTATTCTTAAATTGTTGCTAATTTTATTATGTTAAGTATGTGCAATATATATATTTATGCCATGAAATACATATATAAAACATCTTTTTTTAAGCACAGTGAAAATTTCAATGACTCTTCCGAACCTGTTTAGCGATATTTGACCTCCATCATTAACAAACGCTAAATGCACCAAAGTAGGAAAGGCCTTTGTCTTCGTGCTTTGTATCTGGGCGGTCGGGATATAATAATAATTTTCTCAATCTTGACACAAAATATACTATTATTTATTGCAATACTGAATCTACAAATTTCTTTTGAATAGTTTTAAATATTTAACCTCCTGTAATATATTTCATATTTTTATATTTTTTGGAATAAAATTCGTATGTTAATCTGACTTTTTATGATATTTCTAATTTGACATTAATCAGTTTAAATGAAAACGTAAAAATTATTCGAAAGCAATAAAACATTAACATTATCAAATTTAGGTGCTATTTTGAATTAAATGTTAAAAGAAGAGAAGTTTCGACGTGTCCGAGAATAACAAACCAGTAACAAGACGAAATGCTATTAGATTGTTTAAGAGAAAATCAATTTTAAACAACAAGAAATGCTGTATTTCATTTTCCAGTTCTTTTTAGCAGCATTCCGCAGTATTAATAACTATGAATTAAAAAATTATTTACAAATTCTAAGCAATTATTGTCCAAACGAATTAAACAATCCATAATTTTATTTTCATTGAATTATATACGAGGGGTGTTTCCAATATTCTGGTAATTGGTGCTATAATTAAATAACGCAGAATTGATACCAGACAAGTCTTGACATGTTTATGCAACTATCTAGTGCAACATTGCTCAGTCTGATTCAGGTATTCGACTGATGTAGATGCGTTTTAGTAGAACTGTTTTTGTAATCATAGAATACGCGGCAAAATCTCAAAGCGCGATAATTTTCTTTTTGTGGAAAGATGCGAAAACGTCAGAAATTATTAGTCGTCTGCAAGGAGTATTTGGTGATTCTGCAGAATCCAAAAGTACTGTTTATCGGTGGATCGATCGTTTTAAAGCCGGTAGAACATCACTAGAAGACGATCCACGCAGTGCAGTGGGCGGTTAAGCACGTCGGTAAATGAAAGAAACTGCCGAAAACCTACTGAAAGACGACAGGCGAATGACTATTCGTCAAATTAGTGTACACCTAGGAATAGGTACACGACAAGTTCATGACATCTTGCATGATTGTTTGGGCCTTCGCAAGGTTTCGGCGCGCTGGGTGCCAAGGCTGTTGGGACCAGAACGGAAACTCAATAGGTCCGAATTTGTCGTCAACTTCAAGAGCTGTTAGCCCGTTACGGTGATGAATTTTGGCAACGAATAATAACCACTGACGAAACGTGGATTCATTATTTCAATCCTGAGACGAAAAGTCAATCCAAAGAATGGCGCAAACCTGAAGAAGGGCCTCCACTTAAGGTGCGTGCAGTTCTGTCTGTTTCGTAATGCTTCTGTCTCTGGGAATGCGAAGGGATTATTTTCATGGATTATCTGCCGAAAAGTACTGCAATTAATGTAGAATATTATTCAAATTTATTATCCTGACCACTGCGACAGGCGCTAGTCAAAAAACGGCCTGGAAAGCTGCATAAGCGTCCGTTATTGCAACAGAACAATGCAAGACCTCACACCGCAAGAAAAACAAATGATGTTTTGAACGATTTACGATGGGAATTGCTGCCGCACCCACCTTATTCCCCGGATCTTGCACCCAGTGACTACCATCTGTTCCCAGATTTGAAAAAACCCTTACGGGGTGTTCCATTTGAGAATTTAACTGACGTAAAACGTGCCATAAATAGTTGGATCGACAAAACACCGAAAAAATTCTTTGAGGACGGCTTAAAGAATTAGTTTATCGTTGGGATAAATGTATTCAGTTAAATGGAGATTATGTTGAAAAATGACATTATAATATTGACGAAAATTAACAAAATTATAAAAATTATATGTAATTCCCAGAACTTTGGAAACATCCCTCGTACTTCTTGTCTAGAATTAAGTAAAGATCAGGATACTTGAAGAAATCTAATTTTATCAATGTCAATAAGATTTCAAGTTTTCAAAAATAACGGGATTATAATGAAGTACTAACTTGTATAAGTATATGTATACAAATACAGCATTCAGTGCCAACTATCGGCTTCTTATTAGTTACTTAATACATGATAATTCGGGCGTACTAATAATTCATAGCCTGCCAATGCCCGTTGTAATTGATATTAAGCTGTTTAGGGATGTGAAGGCATGGATTATCATTATATATATATATATATATATATATATATATATATATATATTACTATTATTATTTATATTATTATTATTAATCAAATTATTATTATATATATTATATTATATAATAGTGCCAAAAGGATTATTTCCATTTAAAATTTATTCATAATCTATTTAAAAAAATCTATTAAATAATTCTAACTCAGTCTACATTAGCAAATCATTTTAAAATCATGCTAACATGACCTTTAACTTCTTTATTCTAAATGACGATTTTTAGGAATTATTCTAGCAAATAATATTGGCACGTAGTAAACTATATGTTTCATAAAAAAGTAAATTCAGTGTATATTTCTCTAGCCGTCATTGTCAGGTCGGGAATATTTCATTCGTCATATAAAAAAAGTAGAATTAATAAATTAACAGAAGTTCATTCCTTTTGCATTTATGACAAATAATGAATGTTGAAATGGGTAACTTTAACGATTATTTCAGTAAATCGTAAAACCTTAAAAGCTGAATGCAACATTGAACAAATATTAAAGCGAAATATTAATGCTCAGGTAAATAAGGGTTATATTTAAGTACAGTATAGTAACTTATACTGTCCCTGCAGCATCGAACACATTTTTTTATTGTAAAAACACGTTTTCAGACTTTATCAATTCTAATTTCAACATGCGATGGTCGGAAATTTGAAAAGATACGAATATATAGTAACAACAGGCGCATTGTAAATTGGCTCTTAATATTAAATTGTCATAATCGCTGTTATAGTTTCATTCGTAATTGCACAAAGTTTAGGTGAATGTTTCATTGTTGCAGATAAATTATATTTCTCCAAATTTCTATTAGGTTAACATCCAATTTTTCTCTAGCTTCTAAGCTAAGCAGGTTCTATTTATTTTATTCTAAAAACAAATTTTACTCTATTTTTTTTGCATATTTGTGACCAAGGTTTGAAAAACTTGTCGATTTAATACTTCGAACTTACCTACTTTTATATCTAAATATTGGCTGATCGTTTTATTTTCAATAAATTAATAATTTATTTATAATTTGTGCTTGATTTAAATTAAAAAAAGTATTTGTACATAGTATGACCCATACACTTTTTGACATGTCCATAATTATTGACACCTGTTTGCATTTTATTAATACTTAGATTTTTTTTGATTGAAATCATTTAAAATAGCTTAAGTCGCTGTGATAGTACACATACATATGTGATGTCTTTCATGTTAGTTGTTTCAGAAAAAACAATCAGGAACAATCACAAGAGTTTCATTACGCAACAGTGACCGTGCTCGCGGCCTCCACCGGCCACTCCCTAAAAAGTGTGCAAAATGTATTAGGAAAATAATAACAATAAGTCAACATATCTCATAATAGTATAAGAAAACCAAAATTATAAAAATAAAAGAGAAAATAAAATTAACAAAAGATTAAAGGGATCGGTTGGCATTTCTTGTTATATGTGTAAATAATGTTTTGTGACAAATATCAGTTCAAGTAGATATAAGAAAGAAAATATCCGATAAGCATTGTGAATGGGAACACTAAGAGAAACCTAAGGAAGCTCTGGTGGGGATCAATTTTACTATTTACAAGTTAAATCAGAAATTTACTGCTGACTAAATCCCCTTTCAAGAAATTAAAGAGCTGAAATCATAACGTAAAAGTAATGAATTATTATTCACTTTCTCGATGTGGGTAGACGCAATCAATTTTAAACTTCTCTTAAATATTCGAGGCACCTTTTTGTACCCTTTCAAGGTTAATCTGCTAATATTTGAGGGAAGAACAAAGTTTTAATGTCGAATTATAAGAACGTATTCTGGACAGCAAATTATTGTTGTGAATATTAAATAGAAGGTGTTCTCGTTTATTGAATGGCTAAAAATAGTTTACTTAATAACTAAGTTAGACTCGCCCGCTAAGCTCGGACTTGACAGATTAATAAAGTTCTCCAAATGGCGTTCTGTCTAACTAAGCTCGGACTTTACTGATTAATAAAGTTTTTGAAATGGCGTTCTGTCTGACTAAGTTCGGACTTTACTGATTAATAAAGTTCTCGAAATTATGTTCAGTCTGACTAAGCTCAGACTTTACTAATTAATAAAGTTTTTGAAATGGCATTCTGTCTGACTAGTTTCGAACTTTCGAAGTGATTAATAACGTTTTTGAAATGTCTGATTAAGCTCGAAATGGCGTTCTGTCTTTAGTTAGAAACATAAATTTAAACTTCTCGCACTCTACTAATTACTCACAATCAATACCGTTCGAACCTCGTTGGAACTACGAACACTAACTTTAATAGGTCATTTCCGAAGCAGACTAGATGAACCATATTTTCCCTATCATACAGGAGGTAAATTTGATGGAGCCTGTGGTTGGCTAACTTAATCACTTAAGGTTGATATATAATGTCATTCTATATTAATTTTCATATTCTGTATACGTATTTCGACAACTAGGTTGTCATCATCAGTAGATAATTAAACAGCGTCGCACCTAGAAACCACGACAGGAATCGAATTTTTAATGGGATGATCCAGATACTCCAAAATCTCCCCGATCTTGATAACGTTGGCTGCCACTTGATCAACTTTGCTTCCACCATTTGATTTACTAACATTAAAAACAGTTAGATTATTTGTACGCTTCTCACGTTCGCCAACTCCCTGGACTATTAATTCTGTATTCAAAGAATTTAAACCCGCTACGATAGAAGGTGACTTAAAGGATTAAATTTCCCTTTAAAATGTGTCTACCAATTTAAAACCTACTCCATTTATTAAGCTATGATTTAAAATCAGCCTGCAAGAAGTGCAGTGAAACTTCATAAATAACAAGAAATTTCATTATCTGTCACAAAAAGTACCATTACAACTGATAGAGATTAGATCCATAATTAATGAATTTATAGGCAAGTAAGAAAAAGGAATAAGATAGGACACACATTTCGCACCAAGAAAGTCTCTCCTGGTGGATAACTCAATAAACACGGAACCGACGGAAAGGACTTTTCTTTTCCGGGGCCTCCGTGTTTGTTATAATATTAAAGGAAATTTAATAACAAATCCTTGTATGTATATGTTAACTCGATGAAAAAGAAACCTCAACAAAAAATGTGGACGATAAAATACATCCAATAAAAAGGCAAAAATGATAAAGAGAAAAGTTTGAAGAGAATTTAATGACAAGGGAAGTACAATCTTCACAAACATACGATTTTTAAATATAAAGAAAACTAAGAGCTACGATCGTAAATACAAAAGAAACTAAGTAATATTATTATAAATATTCAAGAAAAAAAACACTGTACGTATGTTCGTAAATGTACATTGTGATGAGCTCTAAAATAATAATTAATACATTGGGATATATATATATATATATATATATAAATTTACAATACATGTAATGCAATTTTACTCTTACTGTATACCCAGTAAGAATCAGTGTAAATTCTTCTTATAGCCAATTAATTTAATTTTCCTGCTGTTTATATTTTCTTCTATTAATATGTAACTATTGGGCTACTTACCAATAAATAAATTTTAACACTCAATTTTATTACACATTATCGGTATTTCCACTATTTTTTTGATGCCTGTCATTTTATTTTATTTGTATTTGTAAGTATTTATATAAGCAATAAATTTTATTTATATTTTTCTTAATTGGTATTGTACATTTCAGCTTGAATGCCTTCTCTTGTTTCTAATAGCTCCGACTAATTTAAATTTAGAAGAAGGAAAAAAAGAATATCAAAAATTTCAAAAAACAATTTTATAAATTTTCTTTAAAATTACTATTTTTTAAATCTATTGAATTTATCTAGGTACATTTTATTTTACCATAGACATTTTCTACCGTAATCTTTTGACATTTTTATTTTTTATTACAAATATCTTTTTTAATATTTTACTTGCAATTTCTATATACTGAATTATTTTTATTTATTTATTCTTTTACTACAAATATTATCTGTTCTTATGGAAATATTTTTGAATATTTCTGCCTTTACAAACTTTATTCATTTATTTTTTCTTTTCAAAGAATTAAATTATTTTTATTTTACATAAATATCTCATCATCTTAATTTTAACTTAACGTTACTGATTTACAATTTATGTACTAATATAATTTATATTTTTTAGATGACAAATTCCTTTATTGCAATAGAAAAAGAGATTGTCAGTCTAGTGCTAGTTTTACTTTATATTCATAGCACGAATACACCTGTCTTTCTCCCTAGAACAGAAAACTATTTCGGTAAGTATACACCGACCATCCATATAAAATTACAGTATCTCGTACATGCAGCACCATTTAATGACGAGAATGGTCAGTAAACTATCAATCAACAACATAAAAAACTTGAGAATACTGACTTCGTTTTATTTCACTCAAAAATACACCGAACAAATTTTAATTCTGAAAAATCTTGCTCATAGTTCCTTTAAAATAAGTTTGTGAATTAAAGATTAATGAAATAGTGTCGTTATTGTAAATGTTTGCATTTTGACAAGTACAGATCAACTTTTATATAGGAAAAGTGAAATAACTTCAGAACTATGTTTCGGTAAATAATGTGGTTGTTTGAATTGTGGTGAAAATATAGTGACTTAGGTAATCCCAGAGTAGTGATTAGATATAATAGATATAACAGATGAAGTTAATAACTAAATATTACAAAAAAATCAACAAATATTTCAGAATATATGGTGATTTCAAATATAACAGTTCACTTTTAATACTTAACTTGTATCAATAATTTTTCATATATATTTTGAATTGTGTTTAAAATTGTGTTTTATATTATCATAAACATGTGCTACTAGGACTGACATTCTTATATCTGATTATTAATTATCGAACGATACAAAATTATCCACATTTTTTTACATACATTTTCATAAAAATTGCGAAGAAGTGAGTTAAAAAATCGATAAGAGCAATAAGATTGCTGAGGCGCCATAAACTCTTGCCTAATTTGATGCAATTTCTCACTAAGTTAATTAATTAATTTCAAAACTGTAAATATTTCACAAAAACCTTGAAAGAGTTGAACTAATTATTCTAGTAGCACTGAATTTTATATGTTTTACATGTATGTATGTCTTAATGGAATGATGTATTTCTTATGTCAGTTTTGAATAGAACCTTTATAGGCTTTTTAGAATGGTAACAAATATGGTGACTATTCAAGATTGTCTTTTTAAAGTAATATTAATGCAATATCGTAGGTAGTTGAAAGCGGTCATAAATAAATAGAAATAATCATATATAGTCTGTAATTTCATAACGTCAGCAGAACAATAAAATATGTACATATATTTTCATAAAATATGATAACAAATAAGACGAATATTTAAGACAGTAGCTTTTAAAATAACGTAAATTCAATATCGTAGTTAACTAAAAATAACGTTGAAAGTAAATAAAGATAATTAACACATACAGTCAACTACTTCATAACGATAGTAATACAATAAAAATAAATAGACAGTATGATAAAAAAATGTGGTAACTACTCAAGATGGACGATTCTAAAACGGTATAAATACAACATAATGGCCAGAAGATAATAGAGTATTAATAAAAAATGTGACTGTAAAATTACTCAATTAAAAAAAATACAGTATAATTTGAAAAATGAGCAACTGTAAGATTTTTTAAACTTAAAATATAAACGCGACACAGATGTGAAGAGATTTCGAGCAGTAACTAGTGTATCAATTTTATCACTCGACTCATCCAAATGTATATACATATGTACTCGTATGTACGTTAAGTTTAAGTCATACGCATTACATACAACAACTTTCGATATAAATGTAATATTCGTACATATATATTTAAAAACGTTATAGAAATGATAATAACATTGCAAGACATTTTGTTTAATTTTATATGTTTATATATACACAGTCTGTCGCAGAGAAAACGGTGAACATCCTGGTGCTAAAAAAAATCTGTGGTAACAGAAAATGACATCGAACTTGTGGGTGAATTTATCAAAAATTAGCCCAAATCCTCATTGCGGTACGTGGGAATGGAATTAAATATTTCCAAAGATTCAATTCATCGCATTTTGACACGGCATTTAGAACTGAGAAAGATTTATGCAAGGATTGTACCACACAAGTTATTTGAATTTAACATTGTACAGGCTTGATTAACAACTCAAAAAAGGACGGAAGCTTCAGATATTCTATTGTAACTGGCGATGAGACGTGGTGTTTTCAATATGATCCAGATACCAAGCGTCAAAGTTCTGAATGGAAGTATCCAGGACCGAAGAAAGACCTAAAAAAGCAGTTTGGAGAAATCAAAAGTGAAGATAATGTTGATTTGTTTTTATGATTCGAAAGGCATAGTGCACAAAGAGGTTGTACGAACTAGTCAAGCAGTCAATGCTGTATATTATCTTGGTGTTATGAAGCGTCTTTTAGCGTGTATTCGAAGTGTGCGCCCTCAATATCTTAAAAATGGTAGCTGGTATTTTTTACATGCAAGGATTGTACCACACAAGTTATTTGAATTTAACATTGTACAGGCTTGATTAACAACTCAAAAAAGGACGGAAGCTTCAGATATTCTATTGTAACTGGCGATGAGACGTGGTGTTTTCAATATGATCCAGATACCAAGCGTCAAAGTTCTGAATGGAAGTATCCAGGACCGAAGAAAGACCTAAAAAAGCAGTTTGGAGAAATCAAAAGTGAAGATAATGTTGATTTGTTTTTATGATTCGAAAGGCATAGTGCACAAAGAGGTTGTACGAACTAGTCAAGCAGTCAATGCTGTATATTATCTTGGTGTTATGAAGCGTCTTTTAGCGTGTATTCGAAGTGTGCGCCCTCAATATCTTAAAAATGGTAGCTGGTATTTTTTACATAATACATCATCTCATCGCCCGACACTTATCACTGATTTTCTAACTAAAAATGGCATTTTAACCATCAACCATTCACCGTATTCACCGGATTTGGCCCTCTGTGATTTCTATCTATTCTCCGAACTACATTTTCCGATGGAAGGGCAGCGTTATGCCGACGTCGAAGCCATTAAAAATGCGTCAACAGCTATCTTCAAAGACATCTCTAAAGATGAACTTAAAAATTCATTCGACATTAACCGTAAAACTGATGGCGACTAATTTGAATAAAATAAATGAATTTTAACAAAATAGTAAACTCAGACTGTGTAGTTGGTATCAACAATTGAATTATAATAAAGATGTTGTAGACACTATGGGAGAATATGTTACACATAAGTTTCAAGAATAGTTTCCAGTCCTTTTTCTATTAGTTGATAATGTATAATCTGTGCGTGCGGGAATACTAAAATTGAAGACAAGGATATTGCTCAGTAAGAGCAAGAAATTGATATCTGAATTAGAAAAATAATAAAGTAATTGGAAATGTACATGTCAATGTCAATTATTAGAAAAATAAAACGCCGAAATACGAAATCACCAAAACAAAATTGATCGAGCTGTAAGACGTTCAACATTAATAACATAATTTTGGAACATTAGATAAAATAACTGAAGCAACAGTCCATCACATACCATTACCCTATTCTTCAAAGTAGAAAGCAGAGTCTCTGAAGCAAACTAGAATAAAATATACCAAAAAAGAGAAACAAACCCTAACAGAATGTTTACCCTGCTATACTCATTTCAACCAACCTCAACAAGATAATCATATAGAGAGATTTCCATCAGAGACAATAAATTACTATTAGTAAAGTATTAAATATACATATTCTATAATTATATGAATCTAGAAAAATATGTACATTACAAAAATGTAGTTTTACCCGATGACATTGTTAATTATAATATTTGCCTTAATATTACGTTTGTACACGATCGATAGAGAAATTTTGGGGTCAAATGCCAGTTAATTAGCGAAAAGAATTAGAGTTTTATTTATCATGCAAGGAGCACAAACAATAGTGAAAATCAAATTGATGGTCCACCGTCTTTTAAAAGATGCTGTTCTGCTTGCAAGGAAAAGAACTATTTAGTTGAACACTTCAGAGTTCGAAAACCACTTAAGAAAAAATTCGAGAAATAAAATAAATTTCAATATTTTATGTATATGGGGTGGGTTAGGATTGTTCGAGGTGATTTTGGACTGAATTGAGTTAGGGATTCATTGGAGTGTTTTTGGTTTGGGGTGGCAGGTGAGTTGGTGTTGGTTAGGGGTGAATAGAAGTTAGTTAGGGCTGAATGGGATGGTGTATATTTAATAGGGTTGAATTGGTTTGGCGTGAGCTGGATGAGGATGAGTTGGATTGGGGCGAGTTGGATGGTCGAGTTGGAGTAAGAATAATTGGGTTGGATAGGGGTAGGAAATGCTCTGTTGCGTCGGATTTGAGGTGAATTTGACTAAGTTGGCCATTCCTCTTAGGAGGTGCATTAGGTAAAGGTGTCGCTAGGACCGAAATCTCTTCTACTTAATCTTTATCAATGCAATATTTGATTATGATCCTAACTAGGACGAAATTTCTGTAGAGAATAATATTGATATACTATAGTATGATATCACATAGACTTACCAGGCATATTCACAATCTCCAGATTAATGCAAGCACAAAATACAATGAGAATTTCTTGGCTGGGTCAATTTTCAAGTATTCTATTCTATTAGACATTTACACTTAAAGTATGAAGCATATATGTAAAATAACCAAAAACCTCCGTAGTGATTTTTCAGATATATCTTGATTTACGAGACGAAAAAATTTCATTAACACTACGGTTGTTGTTCGCGTAAGTACTGGTGAATGCAGTTCTTGCCGGATGCTAATTCAGTAGTACTGGAACAAATAGGTGCAATTTATAATTTAATGATGAGCAGACAAGTTCTGCGATAGAATATGATTTCCAGCATTAATATTTATAACAAGAAAACAGTTATTTCGATTTAACAGGAAACCTAATGTTTCATAGATACGCCATTTTTATTTATTATTTCCGGAAGCCTTGCATAAAACCTATTAATTCTTCTCGAAGTGCATTCCATTCATTTATTATCGCTGCTCTTGATGCCTGTCTTATTTGTGACCAAAATTTGTAAGGAATACATGTTTTTCACAATATATTCCGAAACATTTTAAATAGGATTAAGATGTTGACTTTTTGCATTCCAAGGACAAATATTAAACATGAACTGATCGTCTAACCATATATCATAACATATGTGCTGAAAAGTAAAATTTATATCTACAACACATAAAAATATTGCTCACTAATTAAACAGCCAATAATGTTTTCTAAAGTACCTGCCCTATTAACGTTTATCTCTAGACATGAACAGAGAATCTGTCGGTTTTGTATTTTGTAGTAATTCTTCATTATATCGTGTGTTTCTAGGTCTATAAACAAACAACAAACTCCAACAGCCGTTTGTAGACTGAAAAAATTTTCAGTCTACAGTAAAAACTGATGTGGAAAACTGCGTCTCTTCTAAAGATTTACGCAAACTGTGAAGAGAATATCGGGTAATACATTCCACTGGAACAGTATTATGCTTCATAGTTAAATCTTTTAGATGACCCTATGCTCCAGCTGTTTCTAGTAAATTTCTTTGGTTTCACTTTCTCTTCAGATTTAAAAACAGTTCATCTTCGTAGTTAAGGTTTTTATCTAAATCACTAGTAATACAGTCTTCATTCAACACTATTTTCAATTTTTAGTTAATCCGTGATACATTTTAATTTATTCAGTCACAACAAATAACACTACGCACCGATTTATGTCAATGTAAACAGTGTAAACCCATTTTACTTACATTATATAACTTGATGTTGGTAATATTATTGGACATCAACCTTAAAGATGCTTCATATAAACAAAGATGAAACTTTAACTATAACAGCAAAATTTAAGTTATGATGCCAGTTTCTAAAAGAAGAACAGACTATTATTTAGACAAATTGTTTTTCTTTAATAACATACTTACATGCACACGTGACTATAATTATGTAATTTTGTGTTTGTTGTTTGGAAATAAGACACACGTAAGTGCGTAACTTTTTATCGAGTTAATATTTGATATATTTTTTACTCGATTAAGGATTGAAAAGATGAAATAATAAAACGTCATAGTAGATATTTAAACGTCACGTTATATCAACAGAGTCCAAACAGATTCTTGTAATATGCTTAAATCATATCACTGTAGTCAATATTAATCTGTAAGTATTACAAAGAAGGCAATAAAAAATTTATAGGGTATTATTTCTAATATTTTATTGCGCAAAAAGCAGTAATTATCTTATTTGTGTACGTGCAAGCGAAACCAAAAATTCCTTTTATGCAACGTTAATGTTTTACCCACAACATTAAAAGAACGGAACGCATTAACATTGAAAATAATATTTTTCGCCATAATTCTGACCCGAAATGTCATGTCTTATTATAAATTATCTTCTTATCTTATGAGGTTCTTATGTGTGCTTATATATTTAGCATAAGGAGTTCATCGTTAGTGTACGGAAGATTCTTGAGTGAGCCAAACACAGAAACAAGAGAATAAAAATGGAAGTTGTCCCAAACGTTTATTCAGAACGATGTCATGATGATGAACATACATTTAAGGTGTTTAAAGGTATGGACAAAGTGCCCACAGTAAATAGACTAGGAGATTTAATTAAAGAATTAACAAAAGTTTTCGAAAGTGACAACGTAAACGTTGAATATGTACATGCTTTGATGACATCTTACAAATCTAAACCATCTGAGTGGAAAAAATATGCCAAATTCGATCGATACAGGTATGTTTATAACAATAAAATTAGTAACAGCTACAATATTACAATATTAAACATAATTTTTAAAGTAGTATAACTTTCCATTTACTTTCACGCGAAACTAAAAGCACATTGATTGTCACAAAATACTTTAGCAGATGACAGTTCATGATCTGTATTCTTATTCTTATTGCTAAAACAGTGCAATTCCTTACACCGTATTTTTTATTATGTTCTTGTCTTTTCTATTTGTTATTTACATTGTATTGGAACCTGGCATCTAAATCTTAGTTCTTCATGTCGTCTTCTACTAGTCAAATTTTAAAAGACACAGCGCAAGGTAAAATTTCAGCCTTTTCAACTGTTGAACAATTTATATATTTTTTCTACGACCATTGACAAAGTAGACTTTTCCGTATTAATTACCGTTTACAAAGTAAACAATTTCTCGGCCACAACTAAAAGGTAACATAAACATGGACAAAGAAAGCACTTTGCGCAATTATATCACTTTTCAGAATAGATCTGTCACTTTTTTGTTGTGATTGAGAAATTTTTCTTCTGGTTATTGATACGTAAAAATCACGTTGGATAACTATACATCTTATTAATTTGAACAATTCAACATCATTACGTTAAACATAACTTTATACATAATTGCGAATCACTTAATTTAGTAAGTAATTTATTGTACAATTAGACCAATTTTGAACATTCATTTCAGCGGTTTCTTTTTTAAGTAATTTTTTTGTTATTGGAACGTCTGTCATTGACGATGATAAAGTTGTTTGATATTTGTTAATATGTTATTCAATTATGTAGACTTACTAGATGCAACTAGGTGCAATTTCCACCTTATTAGAAATGAATTCTTGAAAATAAGCTTCTGCAGTATTACTAGAACGTTATTAATCATTTACAGAAATATAGCATACGAATGCAAAATTCCTGAGTGCTTCGATATGTCGTATTTTACAAATTGACAGTTCATGTCAAATAACGTGTCGCTCTATTTAAATAACCAACATATACCTAGGGAATGTATCTTAATATTAAAGTTGTCGCAACATTTAAAAGGCCCTAATACTCTCGACTAGTAACCATATAGAAAAAGTAGCAGGCTATTTAAATATTTGTAATAGTAATAATGTTTTAAAATTTATATTTAGCTTTTTACTACGTGTTCCTTTGGGAATGTATAAATTATATGATTTATAGTCATAAAGAAATGCATGTAATAAAAGGCTTAAAATAAGTACTAATAACAACAAATACTGTAGCTACTACTTAAAAAACATTTACATTAATGTCAATTAAAGTTTATTAGATAACTAACCAGAGATACAGTAAAACAGTGTTCTAAAATTAAAATAAATTTTTTTGTTATAAAAATATGTACTGATATTCTTATTGAATGCATTATAGTGTCATTGTTTAAATTTTATTGAAATTTATTGCAGTATTTTTTTTGGTATTAAAATATTAACACTTTTATTGTACCTCTTTAACACTATTGGTAAGTGTAATTGTAAAATTCGATTCTGATGCGCATTAAAATACAATTACAAAAGAGAAATTCAAAATTCTGAAAACTATTACTAACTACTGCATTCGAAAAAATATTCTGTACATATAAAATAATCGAAAATGATTTTAGCAAATAGGAAAAGCGTGCAGGAGGAAGAACAGATGGTGTAATTTTAATATTTACAGAACGTATTTTGTAGTTTTTTTAAAAGAAAATATAATAATAGTGATACAAATTAAAACTTTTCTTCCTTAATTACAAATGTAATGTTTATTGGTATAGTTACATAAGGTGAAGTTACCTCTCCTAAAATGTCTTCATCAGTAGCACAAAAGATGGAAAGTTTGTTATTTTCCGAATGTGACAAAAAGAAAATCTAAACTAATTACTACTTATATTTAGTAAACTCGAAACGTTTGCAACTGAATAATATACATTGTAGATACTTCTACTTCGTATAAATCTTTAAAAATCTGAAAACGTCGCAGTAGAACAGGTTTTATGGTCACCTCAAATAATCTTAAGCTTTGCCATAGTCTCTCAAATCTCTTCATATTTCTCCAATGGTACCCATACGTTACATTATTTGTAGAACGTTAAGCAATTTGCCACAACCATCATAGATTTTTGAGGTTATTAAATATAGGCTATAAGTAGTCTAGCATATGATACTATAACACATTGAGCTTTTATTGTAATTGTCTAAATATAATAACCTTCACTAAGTGTAGTAATTTCTGTTATGTTGTATACAATGAAAACTTTGACAAAGCAAACTTAATTATCGTTTAAACCCAAAACGAAACAGAAACTGTATGTATAAAACCTGCAATAATATAGTAAAACAATCAAACTCGTATACAATTTGATAAATTAAAAGAAGAAAAGGTCTAGAGATAATACTTTGTGTAACTACGAGGGTAGTTTGACAAGTAGTGAGAAGGGAAAAGAAAAACGAATTTTTTAAATACAAAATAATTTTTATTTTTCAATATATTCTCCTAAAAGAGCAATACATTTACTTCAACGGTGCACCAATGCCCTTATGCCGTCTCGAAAATGCGATTCCGGAAGGTTTGCAAAATACTCATTTACGAAGATTTCTTTCCACCTAGTGATCCGGCGAATAAGGCGCATGCGGTACTAATTGTAAATGCAACTCGTGGATTTTGGACATCGCAACTGTGCTGGTATGCGAGGGAGCGTTGTGTTGGCGAAAGAGAATCTTTTCTTTGCCATTCCTGGCCGTTTAGCACGAATCTCAACATTTAATTTTTGTAGAAGTTCTGCATAATATTGTCCGTCTATTGTGGCACCTTTCTGAAGGTAATCAATGAGCAAAATGCCCTTTGAATCCCAAAAAATTGATGCCATCACCTTGTCTGCCGATAAAGTGGTTTTCGCTTTCTTTGAAGGTGCAGAACCACGTTCTAACCATTGTTTCGACTGTTTAGTTTCGGGTGTACTATAGTGTATCCAAGTTCCTTCGCAAGTAACAAATCGCCTACAAAAATCAAGCGGATTGCGCTTATAAAGCTCCAAACACTCATTGAAAATGCGCAAACGAGTGAACTTTTGATCAGTCGTAAGCAATCGCGGCACCCATCTTGCCGAAAGTTTGGAAAGGCCCAATTCTTTCGTTAAAATGTGGTGTACGCGTTCTGTTGAAATGTTTACCATTTCTGCTATCTCTCTCACTTTGAGTCGTCGATCTTGCGGAATAATATTATGGATTTTTATAATCATTTCCTTAGAAGTCACGATTTTGGGTGCTCCGGAGCGCGCTTCATCAACACAGCTTGTTCTACCACGTTTATATTCATTTACCCATCTACTTATTGTGGCGGATGATGGAGCACATTCACCTAATGTTTTGCGTAACTCATCTTTTATTTCGGTAGCTTTCACACCCTTAATTACAAAGTATTTAATCACCGTACGATACTTTGCTTTTTCCATTTTAACAAAATGACGTGTTGCTTCTTTTTCAATCAGCTGTCAAAAATAAACTAATCAACCGATTTATTTAAATATCGGAATGTAAACATATAAATAGGCAACCTAAATTACAGTGTATTTGTTTTACCAATTAGAGCGCCACCTATGTGTCATTCTCACTACTTGTCAAACTATCCTCGTATGACGAGAAGCGATGCTTTCCCACGAGTACAGAAGCAAATCGAACGAGTGGGAAATATATTAAATATATTTGTGTACGTGTAGCATACTACATTTTTTCTACGACCACACGTCTTAAAAGAAGAATAAATACTAAAATGTTTTTTATTCCTAGATTTGTACATATATAATAAAAAACTTTGCCTGTCGGTGGAATTATCCCTTTCTATGGAGAATCAGAAGGTGAAAAATTAACATGCTAGTATTCATTTGTGAGCTCATTTGATTTGTGATTTATGATGCTTGTTTGTGTCCTCTATATTTACACCTAAATATTTATATTGGCACTATAACAGAAAAATATAAGATAAACTGTTAAATTCCTTACTAAAGTATTTTATTGCTATATTTATTCCAAATTACACTAATATAATAGATTTCAAATTGGATATGTTATGTTTGTTAGTTTAGATTCATTGCAATGTTTATAATCGTATGGACCATACAAGGTTTAAATAAAATCTTATTCACCTCACTTTCTCTAACTCAAGTTTAAAGAAATCCATATTGCTAATTGCTAGAGCATATTATAAAAAACGTGCAGACTTTCGCGTGTAATTGAATGCAATGTGGCCTCTTTTAGTGTGTTAGGACGTCTCAATATACGATAATTTGTTCTCATTTTCTGTATAAGAATCTATAATAATAAAATTAATTTACAGTAAAACAAAACATTTATTATCTAATACAAAAAAGTTTTCGTCAGTGTACACCTTATAAATTATATTTAAAGGAAGAAAAAAATAAGTATAATTTCACTCACATTTGATGTTGACAGTAACAAAACAACAAATAAAATAAAAGTATATTGGTATTTAATAGCGCATTGATGAATATCGACGAATTTAAAATATTAATATGCGCCCCCACAGTGATGGCCAAATACTAAAGTACCACATGACGAGGTCAGTCAACGAACATTGGCCTATCCTATATACCTATCTATATTTTATGATTAAAACGTGTGGTCGTAGAAGAAATATAGTATACTATACGTATACAAAGCAATTTTCCCATTCGTTTGATTGCTTCTGAACTCGTGGGAAAGTATCATTTCACGCCATTATTACGCAAACTACTATTCCTATTCCTTTTCTTCTTTTAATTTATCAAATTGTATACGAGTTTGAATTTTTACTATAATATATTATTGCAGTTTTTGTACATACAATTCGTGTTTCGTTTTGGATTTTAACTATAATTCATTTTCATTGCTTTGTCAAAGTTTTCATTATATACAACATGACATAAAAATACTGCACTTAGCGAAGGTTACTATATTTAGACAATTACAATAAAAGCTCAATGTGTTGTAGAATCACCTGTTGGACTACCTATACCAGCCCTAAAAAACTATGATGATTTTGAAAAATTATTTAGTGTTCTGCAAATAATGTAAGATATGCGTACTATTGGTGAAATATCGGGAGATTTGAGGGGCTATGGCAAAGATTAAGATTATTTGAGGTGACCATAAATTCTATTCTATCGCGACCCTTTCAGATTTCTTTCTTTTCTACTTTTGTATACATTGCTTGTCGTTTTTTGAATTTGCTCCTTTCCTATACTGTTCTCACAAATAGCAGGGAAACAATACACCCGATCAGAGCCTCGTTTGATTGTGACGTACATTTACGTGTTGTGACGCTCAATGGAACTTACGTTATCTGTCTTAATACCAACGTTTCACGTATATTATTTCATATCATACTTATCTGTAATTTTAACTTCATCATAAAGTAGGCAAATTATAAAATCAATATTTGTTAAAAAAAATGAAGCGTGTATAGAAAAACATAAATAAAAGTCTACAAAATTCGAGATACTTAATGCTATGTCTACCTTTAATTACCAACACAGCTTTACGTCTATGTGTAAAAATGATTATGCAATATTATTTATGTAATTTTTGTTTGGTCGCATAAATATAATTTAAAATTTGTTCAAACGTAATGAAATGTTGAAATTCTTGTTGAAATACTTATTGAGCAGTTCTTTAAAGCGTTTCGTGTTTTATTTTTACATTAAAGCCAGTAGTTAAGGATATTGATTTAATTTAGTTGTAAATTTCGATCTACAATATATGTACACTATTTAACTGCCACACTGAAATTGCACTCTAAAACATTTCTTACTTCATAAATAATAGAACACACTATACTGCGTAACTTCAACACTTAACTTGCACTTAATTGGTGATTGCAATTTGGACACGCATATGCCATGAAACTAAACTTTTTTTGAGTTTGAAATAGCACAATGTCTTAAATATTTTTTATTTTTTCCACTCCGTATTAAAATGCACTTGTTAGACTTGATACAGAAAATATATATCAACACCAACATTGAATTTTGACATTTTTGTAGCACCCTTATATTGTCCATTTTATGTTGCACAATACAAGAATGATATATATATATATATATATATATATATATATATATATATATGCAAATATTATTAGTTATCTTCTGTAGTTCTTAACTAGTAAATATCTGCCTTATTTCTGCTTTGTTGTAGTACATTGAATGCTTCCAATGCTTCTAATTGTATATAAATATTTGAAAAGTTCTCTAAGTTACAGATTGATATAATTTAAAATTTTTACAATAATTTGCACGACATATGTAAATTTGTTTGGAAATGTATGTATGCCTCGGGGTGTAGCTCTAGCCGTACCGACAATGTGTATTGGCTAACTCACCAAACAAATTTGTGTGTTCAGATGGGTCTTAGTTCAGTAGTATAAGTTATAATGTATAAAAAATATTTAGTGTTAACACCTGCTTGTTTTCGGTAATATAAAGAAGAAGTGTTTATCCACAGTAATACCCCAAAATACATAGATATTTTTATAATATAACGCACTAGTAGAAGAATAATTCATCTGCTTATTTAAGTGTGACGTATATGCCGATATTACTGATATTTAGTTGTATTTCTCGTGAACATAAACAAAGCTCATATACATACATACATATGTATGTTTATCAATAACCAATGGGGCAATGGTTTATTTTCGCATTCAAAACTCAATCACATCACTTCTGTATAATATGTTTGTATGTGCATGTACGAATGTGCGATAAGTACATTGATCAAAACAATAACAGATATTTCATAAAAATCATAATAAATTTTAAAATAGTTAACATCATTTTTTGCTTTCATTATATTTACGAACAATCTTATAAACACGTTCTTGTATTTTAACTTGTTTTTTTTAAGTTTCAATATCAATATTTGTTATCTTGTTTTCGGAGTATAAAATGTTGCACTTTTAGTGTAAAAAAAATACAAAAATATTTAATTTTATAGAAGTTTTATTGCAATAATTCTTATGAAATAATAGACATGATGTTCTCCGCGAACACACAAAAACATTTGACATCTTAATAGCATAAACTGAATTAGCACGTCGTATATTTCTTGGAAAATCGTATCTGATTACCTCCTGACAGTAATTCATATTGCCTGAAACGTTCTGGCTAACATATTATATGCCTTAACATGAATTTCTGAATCACAAGCATGCTCTATTAGATTACCATCTAAGGAATTAATTGGCCGGGTTCGCGTCAAATCAGGATACGCCAATTATCTGATGGCAACATAAATTTGGATTCGTCGCTGAATAGTGCTTGCCCCGATCATTACGATGCCAACTGATATTCTCAGTTGACTACATTATACGGCTTCTATGTTCTACAGAAAACGGAATGCAAAACCAACGGGCTTCAAGTCTTCAAGCATATAAGCCAGAAATATGCAAACGATTTCTTATTGTTCGCGTTGATAGCAGTCTTTCAGGGGCAGCAGCAAGTTTACTTCGAATCTAGGTTGCATAAGAGTATGATTTCTGAGCTCCAATTGTGGCGAATATTGGCCGATCTTGCCCTTGCTTTCGTCGAAGACCTCCAGTTTCCAAAAAGCATTTCTAAAGTCTAGAAATTACACTTTGACATACTACACTTTAGCAATACTTGGTAGTGTTTCTTTCTTGAAAGGTTGAAACTACGAACATTTAGACTAATAACGTGGTTTCGTCGTTATTAATCTATATGAATATTTGTGACATTACAATATATCAGCTATAAAAATCCAATTACAGATTTACATCAATTATTTTGTTATCTATTTGCCTGTAATTATGAAAGTAACCTAAAAATGCTTATTTACAATAACAACAATAAACTATAATATATTCTCAAACTCACTCAAAACGGACTCAAATAATGGTGTTACATGCGAAATCGCATTTGTATGTTGACTTCGCAATGTTTATATTAATTTCACCAACCAAAAAACGATCACACACTAATCACGCACTTTTTGTTGCTCGTTATGGTCGTGGTTTACAGAAATATTTACGGCTCTTATATTAACTACACTACTTGTTATTATCAAATATATAGAACACTGTATTTTAAAGTTACAAAACAAACAAAACTATTCTCTAAAAAAATAATTGCTTTTACACAAACCGCGTAATCAATTATTCAACATATGTAGGCATGAATCATTACTAAAGTTAAATTTATTAATACCACATTTAGGCTGCACATTTTACAAATGTTAATTTTCTAAAAGAAAAATAGATTTCGAACTATAGTAATTATATCATGCATGCGTTTTTATGAAAAAAGTGTTCCTCATTTTATATCTACAACAAAATATAATTTTTGAAGAATTACATTTTATATATTAAAAAAATACAAAGATGCTTTAACGAGAAATAGGGCTAAAAATAAAACAAATGCGTTACAGATTTAAGTTTTTGGGTATTTTTAAATATATTTCCCTTCAACATCAACATTTGGAATGACGGTATTGATTTGTCATTATGCCCTTTTTGTAATGATATAAGAACCTAAACTTACTTCTCAGTTGTTATAATACATTCATTATCTGACTTAAAATGTTCACTAACAGGGATACTTTAGAGTCTGGGGAGGTTGAAGCTAGATCTGGCGTATAGGGTTGGCGAGACGCAATCTGAAAACTCAATTGATACAATTTTTGCAAACAGCTTAACTAGTGTAAAAAAACATATTGTCGCCATGAATGAAAACGTTTTTATGTGCCATTCCAGGTCGTTTCTAAAATTGCTTATTCAATTTGTCTACTAAAGCTTCATCATACGGTCACCTAACTGTTCGGTATTTTAGACGACAGCCTAGAAAAATTATTTGTCATTATCTTATTCGCATATGAAAATGTCTTGGCTTTCATTAAAGGAGAGATACTTGTGTTCACTGTTCACTGCCGTTTGTGTCCACCAACATAGTGAGTGGTAAACAACATACGTTAATAGTACTTATTACATACCTTCAAATTATCGCTCAACATTCAGTCTTTTGAGCTTGAATATGTGCAATTCTACGTGTAAAATATGATCAATCCGTTCAGTCGTTCAAAAAATACTTTAATTGATCATTGACCATTTTCAATTGTTACAATTGTTACAAATACTTGTCGTCTAGTCTAGTCACCAGTCTTCTATGTTTATGTCTCCACGCAACACAGTGATAAATTATGGCATTCGAAAGAGCACGTTTCTTCAAAATCAACAAAAATTCATATGTGTTTAATCTTTAAAATGATAAATACTGGATTGCAAATTGTGAGTTTTGCATTTTAGGATTTTTCATTTAAAAAAATGGACTTAATGGATTTTTGGATGTAAAACATCAATGGTTACACTGTTTATCTTTTGCTAAACACTGCGTGTGTCTCAAACACATTAATTACAAACCGACATTGATAAAAGCATAACAAACCTAAGCCCTCACTTTAGATATTAATTGTTGGGAAATTTTATTTCTTATCGAACTTACAAATTTTTTATAATTAAAATTGATGATTAGATAGAACTGATAAGAAACTAATTAATGGACCTTTGGAAATAAAGTAATCATTTGCAGCTAAATTTGTTTCAATAACAATCTCTGAAGAAAATTCCATCTTAAATTACAAACAAAATCAGATATATAACACATCAAGTACATATTTACTATATTTAACACATTAATGTAAACATACACTTATCACATAAAATAAGAATAAGTGAAAACATTTCTTTCCTCATATACATCTCAATATTTGCAAACACTAATGTTTTGATATCGTTACACGATATGTTTTAAAAAAATCTTTAGTTTGGCAACTTGCTTTCGCTTCGCATATATTTCGACACATTTCTCAAAACAACAAGTAATATGTTTAATTGTGAAATTGTTTATTGAATTTTATTCGAATTTAAATTTCCCTTATTTTTTTAAGTTATTAAATAGGTGTAAATTTTTAGATATACCCGCAATTTGGTCGATTCCGGAAATGGTAAATATAATCTGATGATACTCTGTTGGGGTGAAGGACACGGTTCCGCAATTCACGACCATGCTAATAGTCACTGTTTCATGAAGATGTTGCAAGGTTCTCTAAGAGAAGTACGTTTCGCTTGGCCAAAAACAGATAACGAAGAAATGCAAGAAATTGCAAGGAAAAATCTGCCACTTAATTCTGTCTGTTACATAAATGGTAAGAGATTTAAAGTTTGTGTTATTTGTATAGCGCTTGAATTAGCCTCCATCTTAAAATAAAAAAGGTTTTGTGAAATATTACAAATTTTCTTATATGTAGGATCGCTTGTTCAAACTTGGAACATTAGTACTTTTTTGGTTTTTCCCAAAAACTTTTGTAAAAACAAAGAACTCAAAAGTAATATCATCAACTGAGACATGTACGAAAGTGACATAAATTCTAAAATACTAGGATGTATCAGTAATTAATTTCATCAACTGTGGGAATTATGCGTTAACTTCCATGATTCCTTCCTCCCAATTCGCTTGTCACCGAGGCAGCCTTTCGGATTTAAAAAAATCCCAAAAGGCAGTAGCAATAACCTTTCCTACCGAGTTCATCGTCTTTACTTTCTTCGGAGCGCTTGTGTCAGCCTCGGTCCATTGTTTCGATTGTTGCGAGTGTTTCATTATATGACACCAGGATAAACCGTTGTGTTTCCGTATTTCATAATCTTGTTATATGAAACCGAAAGTGATCCACACAAAATATATAGGGCGTCTGTTAGTTCGCGTAATTTAATTCGACAGTTGACATCGTTTGAATTGTTCTTTAAAAGACAGAGTTTAATCGCTGCTCAGTACTCCACTTTTTCCATGTTTTAAAATAAGCTAAGAATAGTTAATTTTCTATTCAACTAAGTGCTCTTACGATCGGAATGTACACAAGTTTTTGTTTGCGGTGTTTTGTTTTGATAGAGTGCCAATTTGAAAAATAAATAAAATTTTTTTAGTGTTGCCCTCTTTCATTAGATTCACTAATTACTGATTCGTCTTCATTCATCTCTATGAATACAGAAAAGACAAAAACTGTACTGAATGTGATCAAGCAATCTTGTTCTTCACAAATGCACATTTGAAGTCGAAAATCTTCTAGCCTACATGGATGTGCAAGTTAAAAGAGAGCCTGAAGTTAAATAGCCAAATTCGATTAATACAATACCTTACACTTTTATCCTCTATAAAAAGTTGTTACATGGGATGCCTTTATCATGACGAAGTATGAAGCGGCGTATTTGCAGATCTTTCAGTACTTCTGCCAGGCACTTAGTCACACACCATTGAGTATTAACCAGCCCTGTGTTTCTAAAAGATAATGAGCATATTTTTCATTGAACGCTATTTCTTGGCACTCGTTGGAGTTAGATTGTTTTTATGTATCTATACCTGACTTTCTTGACGAGTTGGAATATCATAAAATGGTAGTATATAAGGTTCTATACTACCATTTGTATGATTCGTCACTTACTATCTAAGAATTAATTCGAAAATCTTTTTCATTAAGAAGCTTTAAAGTTTCATGTACTCTTTTTGAAAGTCATTTAGCGAATGTGGTAGCTTTTTTTACGTGAAGTTCGTCTTGTAAAACTACGAAGTGTACCAAATCCAAAATATCTTCCAATTCAACGTACGTCGTGATCGTTACTTGTAATATAACCAATACGTTTTCAGAAATAACTGCAACTTTAGCCTATCTTTATAGTCACTATCGTGTAGGCAATTGCATCCTCTACCGAATTATTTATACCACTATTATACATTCAAAATGGAGCTTAACAGCAAAAGCAGATTACAGGCGAGTCATTCGAATTACAACTGATTTGAAAACAAATTCAATGGAAAAATTGGAGTTTTGAAAATGATTTGATATGAAATATAAAATTAGTATTTTATACACTAAAGTTATTTTAATGTGTAGATTCATCATCAATGTAGACCATATATGGACAATAACCGGCTGTAAGATTTGATTCGACCCGCGAGACATTGTCGTATTATTTCATGTCAGATATCTATCGCCAAAAATTATGAACACCACTTTAAAATGCACTACTTTTAAACGCGGCCCGCGAACGTATTTGCACATTAAAGTTTGGCCCACAACATGTCAAATGTTGCCCATACCTGATACAGATGGTGAGTTTTGTTGGCGCACAAAAGTCCACTCGGTACGAGTTCGACTGGCGTTGGGTGGGATAATTTTATTAATAGCTATATCCTATATAGTGATACATAGTCTAGAAGCTAATTAGCTTCTCGAGTATATATCACACGTTCTACCAACCACATACAAATGCGCGAAAATGTTAGGTAAAACAAACAGAGGTTACAAGAGTTACATCAAATTATTAAATATATACATCGGTACCTGATTTAATATAACGAAGCCGTTTTGATGAATGGGCTGTCTGCAATGTGAATTTAGTGGTTTACGAAGAATGGGATTGCAAACAGCACATGGAATCAATCAGGCACACAAAGAATTTCAATAATGTTATATAATTTTTAATCTGTGTTGTTTACATAATATTTTCGCTCACTTGTATTCGGTTTGTTGATTCAGCGATACAAACCCTAAAGCGATTCGAATAAACACTAACTCATTTGCGCGATGTATTTATAATTAAAATCATCACACATAATATACAGCACAGAGGTTCATTTCTGGCAGGTGGGGTACATTACTGCGCAAAGAGAAATAAGATAATGTTTATCAGACTGGTTTTTCGGAGTACAATAGTGACGCTAGAGCGGTGAATTTTTATCAGCGCGACAGGATAGGATCCATTGTATTAGGTACATATGCAGCAACACACATATAACATACAGCCGACTGAGCAAAGCGATCTCATTAAGAACTTAGTGTGCTGATAAGTGTGACCGCTCTAGCTGTTGTGCATCTAAGATTTACTTACCACCTTAACCCTGCGATCCATTGATCCACTTTCACCACTTAATAATACTTGGTTAAACAGCTCTTTGCTTATTTTTTTGTTCTTTTTCTAAATCTCTTTAAATTTATCTTTCCCATGTTTCCAATTGGTCTACATGCTTTTCGTTCATTATCCATATTTGGTACACTCTTATAGTAAGAATAATAATAATTTTTATTTAAAAAAATAGATAAAAAATTAAATTTAATCAACGTAAAACTATATAATTCGTATAAATTTGTTTAATATAACGGTTATGTTTTAAGAAAATGTGTAGTATCCTTCTAACTTTTCTTTGCCGTGAAATTTTACGTCGATTCTTGCTCAGCCTTTGCGATCTTTTGGGTATATGTTCTAATTTGCAAAGATAAATTCGAATTTCATTTTTTATAGCTCCTACAATTAGGATAAATTCCAACGCTTCCTACGACTTCAAATATAAACCCTTTTCCAATGAATCTTACTATATTTATATATCAAATATTATTTCATATAGTTTAAAATATACTTATTCTAATCTATATTATTGTCAGTCTTTAATTGAGTATTCAAGTTTTCCTGAAAATACGCTTTGCATACACGCTATATGCATTTACGTTGAACTTGTATTACTTGCTAAGAGTTATTTAAATTTCTCATATCTCGCATAAATTTAATAAAATTATCCATAATGAAATTGCATTCTTATTTCACACACATAACTTGTTTATTATTGTCTCATGCCATATAATTTTAGGTATCTTAATATTTTTATAAATTGAAGTCTGTAAATATTCTACTATAATAATATTACTACAATGGGTATATTCACTATACATTTGGATCTAATAAAAATATATTAAGAACATAATAAAGAATTATTTTCAGTAACCTAAAAATTATGAATAATCATTGCGTCCCTCTCTCGTCCAACTCAAAAATATATTGAACGACAAAGACAGAACGCGTCTATCTCGCATGTCAGCAACAAAGTGTCCAGAGCGTATTATAGACAGACGCTTGCACCACGGCGATTTGCCAAATAAAAGAATGTTAAAAGGAATCATTCAAATATTAATAACATCCTGTCTACTATATATGTAGTAGTAAAGATACAAAAAGGTACGGTACCAAGGAATCATTCGTTAATAACACAAGTCTGCCTGATGAAAAGTCTGATTCTCTGAAACTTATGTAGTAGATAGGGTATTATTAACATTTCAATGATTCCTTTTAACAACCGGAAAATACATTAAGGGAAATAAGAGCAAATATTTAGATTTAATATTTAGTACAAAACGTTTCTTAGTTGCTTGAAAATAATGAACGATTGTTTCAGATTCTATTGGACTACACAGAGTGGAAAATATATCAAATGTTGAAGGCGCTGTAAGTTTACACCTCTATTGTCCACCATACGATAAATGCGCCGTTTTCAATGAAAGTACGGGCCAGAAATCGCAGGCACAAGTCACATTTTGGTCAATGTACGGTGAAAGAAGAAATAGGGTAAGATTATTACAATGAATACTTTTCAATTTCAATATTTATTAAAAACTATTTCAGCAAATTCAGTATGCCAGAGAACCGGAAGATAACTGACTGATTACTAGCAAGTACATTATTTTTTATAATTTAATCGACATACGAGTATATTATATAATAATTATTTTTGTATTATTGAATAAAGAACTTACCCAATTCAAACCAAGATTTTTATATAAAGTAAATGTCCCGACTTCTGACCGTTAAAGAGCTAGATAATGTATTAATAATTGAATTCAATTCAAGTTATAATTTATTATAATATTAATATATATAAAATTAATATTTAAATTTAGCTTTAAAATCTAATTGATTTTTTAACATTTGAAGTGAATTCAAATTCTTTCGCTTCTATTTTAAATCTGAAATCATAAAATAAATGATACCTGGATTAAAACTATAGTTTCCTTAATATAAGTCATTTTGTAACACTGAATAAGCATTATTCTGATCATTCTGGGTTTATAATGAAAAACTATGCTTTTACACGAAAAGCTTTGTATAATACACATTTTTGTAAATTGGCAACATCGAAATAACTAAACTAATTGCGATATACTAACAATTCCTCTCCCATTACTAGTAGTTGGACTATTTATTTTTTCTATATTTTTTTTATTTCATACCGGAAGAGGTATCATCGCGCTAACGAAATCTTCGTCCACGCGAAATTTCTATACAAGACCATATTCGGTTTCTTCGTAATCAATGACATAATCGACCTTTCTAAGATTATGGCATTTTCTGTATTCAACATTTTTAACCACGTTTCTACCAGATACTGAGAATTTAGATTTGAAAATTTTAGGTTTCACACTCTCCTTGCTATTCTTTGCCTATTTTATTAGCTTTACGCAGCTGCAGTTTTTAAAATATAATTTCTTACTTTTACGCTCTTTTTCCTCGCATTGCTTTCTCTCTTCCTTTTTATCTAAAATAATTTTACATTTACTTAGCTAGACTTTGGAGCATGACTTGTTTTCTTATTTTAAGTTTATCTATCAGCTGCCTCATCATTTTTATCTATTGCAATTTATCCTTCTCTTTTTACTCTGATCATCATTTTTTCTAGTGTTTAATATTAAAACCTTCTTTTTATTTTATGTAACTAATTCATTATTAAGATTTCTGTAGCAAGCAAATTTCAAATAATAAAAAGCAAATAATTGAATGTATAAAAGTATCCGGTTGATGCATAAGTTCGTAGATTTTGTTGTTACTAAAATGAAAGTGCAATAAAAACAAATAGCTTGACATACGTCAAAGTTATTTTATTGCATTATTGTTTTATTGAACAGTCATTTATGCGAAAATTGTTTTACTTATTGACAAAAAAATGTCACTTTCGTTCGAGTTCAATAAGAGAGTAAATGCATCGGAGCCACTAGAATCACTTATGCCATTTAAGGGGAGAAAATATAATTAAAGAGACTATAGAATAGATAGATTTTCTAGATTTAAAGAGGGACGTTGTGACATAAACGATTCAGGAAGACCATCAGGACTCTGACAAAGATCATCTTAACGCTTTAATTCATGATGATCTACGCTACTTAAGTGGCCATTACATTTACAATCCTTAAGTGGCCAATTACATTTGCAATCCTTGAGTAAAGCTCAAAAACTGTCTATTGGTTGTCGCACACATTGAGCGAAAACAAGTATCAGTGTATCAATATTTGTGCCTTTGCTAGTTCAACGACATTGGCCGTTTTTGTCCCACATTGTTATTGGCGATAGAAAATTGATGTCTCCATATTAACATCTAGAACAGAAAAGAATGGCTTAACTCTAACAAAACGGCAAATGCCAGAGTAAAAGCTGATACTCATTGGCGTAAACTGCTGCTCTACATCTGATGGAACAAGAAAGCCGTGGTTTATTATGAATTATTTTCGAGACATACGACCACCCTGTTAAGATTTACCGTCGACAACTACGTCGACCTTAAGGATGTTATTCTAGGAAAACGACGGAGAAGACATCATCAAGTCGTTTTCCAACACGATCGTTGGGGGACAATTATAAAAATTAGAGGAACATTGTGTTTTATTAAAGAAACTAATAAATTTTGAATTCAATAAAACTGCTATGAACTCATACATCAATCACATTAATTCTAAATCATAAATCTGAAGTAATTTGTAATTCAGAATGTGTAAAAAGATCTCTTGTATTAATCATATTGCAGCATAATTCTTAACATGGGATTTTATCTAGATTTTGAATTGAGTTCTGAAAATGTGTCGATATTCATTTCAACAAAAATCCAATGATAAAATAATATAATAATAAACATAACAATAATATTTTTGAACAAAAACGCAAAATTATTATTGATTATTGAAAGGCTGATTGCAAAAAGTACTTTAAATTGATTGCATTAGCTTTATGTAAACGTTGTGTTAATAATTATTATTGAAAACAAGTAGGGTTATGTAAATAGCAGATATATGTTGAATTAAAATTGAAATCCATAATATAAAACTAAATGAAACATCACATTAGCAGAATATTATAGAAAGCGAACCAACTAGCAACTATATTTTGTGGTAGGTAAGATTTTCTTGGTTATGATCAACCAGATGTCACCTAACGAGGGAAGGCTCCCAACTTGAAAATTCAAAAACATTTGAAACTCTGTGTGAGTAGTCCACCCTAGTGGATGTTCAAAATTTCTTTTTAGTGCGGCAAAACATGTTGAAGAAGTGGAATCCCACCCTTCGTTAGAACTATTTTCGGTTTTTACCGTATATCTCCCGTAATAAGAATAGATACTATATTAGCATTATATATCAAAGTATTTGTTTTTTGAGCTTTATCACATATCGAAAGCTTACCCGCATCCCGGCGCACTACAAAAATATTTTAAAATTTCAATATACTTATGTGTGCATATATATATATATATATATACTAATATGTACGCACTTCGTGTTATGTAAAGTTATACTATTGTGATTATGTAGGTAGAGGCGTAACATCTAAGTCTTACGTTAGATCGCCAAATTAAATGATATGATGTACACACTCTGTCTTAGAGAAAACTGAACTTTTTTAAAATAAAAAAAAATTTTGGCAAAAATGATTTATTTTATAGTATAGTATAGTCGCCTTCAGCTTCGATACAACGTTTTGCACGGTCAATTAACACGTCGAATGAATTTTTAAGTTCATCTTTAGAGATGTCCTTCAAGATCGCTGTGGACGCCTTCGATGCCAACGTAACGCTGTCCTCTTATGGGTAAATGTAATTTGGAGAATAAATAGAAATCACAGGGGGGCAAATTCGGTGAATGGTTAAAATGTCATCTGTAGTTAGAAAATCAGTGATGAGAGTCGAACGATGATACATTATGCATTAAGCATTATGGTATAACAAACGGCAGCTACCATTTTCACAATATTGAGATCGCGCACGACGAATACACGCCATAACACTTCATAACACCAAGATAATATACATCATTGACTGTTTAACTAGTTGGTACAAACTCTTTGTGCACTATGCCTTTCGAATCATAAAAACATATCAACATTGTCTTCACTTTTGACTTCTCCAAACAACTTCTTTCGGTCATTCTTCATTTGGATGCTTCCATTCAGAGCTTTGATGCTTGATCTCTGGATCATATTGAAAACAAAACGTCTCATCACAAGTTACAATAGAATACCTGAAGCTTTCGTCCTTTCTTTAGTCTTTAATGAAGTCTGCACGATGTTGAATTCGGTTAGCTTGTGTGGTACAAACCTTGCACAAATCTTTCTTTGTCCCAAATGCTTTGTCAAAATGCGCTGAATTGAATCTTTGGAAATATTTAATTCCATTCCCACGTATCGCAACGAGGATTTCGGCTCATTTTTTTAAATAACTAATGTTGAAACAAATTGTAATACTCGAAATTATTGTAAAACCCCATTATTTTATTTTCGTTTTAAATAAATTCTTTATCATATGAAATATCAAAACCATTATTATATCTAGAAATATCTTATTTTAAATACAAAATTTGAGTTCGCTACTGGTTATTTTCGTAATAAAATATAATTCATGTTTTACTTCTTTATATTAACTTCATTTGTCCATTTCCTTTTAACTTTTCACACGGATGGAGTTTCTATTTATATTAATTTCAGTACACCATACATGGCCTTATTGTTGCAGGTCCCAGTTAAATGTTAACAATGCATATTTTCATTCCATAGTAGAAATATAGTAGAAAGCATGTATTATTAAAATTTAGTTCATACTTACCATATAATGAATTTTCTTGCAAGTATTGTTAGAATTTTCAAAATATAACCTATTTAAACACTGTATACTCTTAAATTCTTATTGACATTAATATACACTCTCTTGCAACAATAATTATGGACTATTTTGTTTATGTTTCGAGCACTTATATTTATAACCAAATTCAATCATTCAATGGGATTCTTTAATTTACAAATAAACATATGAACATCAATATAAATTTCTAAAATATAACGGTTCAAAAATAAATTCAACTTTAATTTTGATAATAAAGTTTATATTCGGAATCTCTGCTATCAAATTAGTAAGAATAACATCAATTTTATATTAAAAAGTTATTTTAAATAATCCTCATTTAATTGCATTTTTTTTGTCAAAATTATGATGCTTTTCAAAATATGTTTTAAATCTATTATTATTTTATAAGATTTAAATTTTTAAAATTCCTCCTTGTACAGTTACTACCACATAAAGGTTATCGATGTGCCGAGTTTATGTAGGATGGTTGTTATACCATCTAAGCAAAACACTGACAGTCAGAGCATGTCTATAATTTATAACATAAAAGTACAAAAACACATTATTTTACGAAAATTTGTATTCGAGTGGATATGGTTATGTATGTATGTATGTATATGTATATGTATATATATACATATATATTAGTTGCGCACCTAATATATATATGTATATATATATATATATATATATATATATATATATATATATATATTAGTTGCGCACCTAATATATATATGTATATATATATATATATTGGGTCTGGGAAAAAGTTCGTGGCGTTTTTTCAGTAAAATTCAACTGGTCCCCGCATGGCGCGTGGACGAATTCATTTAAACCGAATATGCTCCATTATTATCGACAATGTTTCGCCATTTTTTTGGTAGATCCATGATCCCATCGGTGAAAAACTTCTGTGGTTTCTGGTCGAAAAACTGAATCAAGTAGTTTTCACAGGCTTCTTTTGAAACCAATTTAATTCCATTGAAAGAGTTCTGCAGAGATCGAAACAGATGATAGTCAGAGGGTGCTATATCCGGACTGTAAGGTGGGTGCATCAAAACTTCCCAACCAAACTCTCTCAATTTTTGACGGGTCATCAAAGAAGTGTGTGGTCGGGCGTTGTCATGATGGAAGACAACACCTTTCCTATTAATCAATTCGGGCCGTTTTCTTTCAATCGCCTGGCGTAATCTCTCTAGTTGTGCACAGTAGAGTTGAGAATCAATCGTCTGACCAGTTGGAAGTAGCTCGTAGTGGACGATTCCCCTCCAGTCCCACCATACACACAGCATCACTTTTTTTGGCGTCAATGTTGGCTTAGCGAACGCTTGTGACGGCTCACCATCCTTTATCCACGATCTTTTACGCTTCCGATTATCGTACGTAATCCATTTTTCATCTCCGGTTATTAAACGTTTCAGAAACGGCTCGATTTCATTCCGTTTCAGCAGCGCATCGCAGATGTTAATTCGGTCCATCATGTTTTTCACGCTCAACTCATGAGGAACCCATACGTCAAGCTTTTTTTTTGTAACCAGCTTTGTGTAAATGGTTCAAAACAGTTTTGTGGTCAATGCCTAGCTCCATGCCAATATCGATACTGCTGATATGCTTATCTTGTTGGACTTTTTCAAGAATTTCATCAGATTTTTCAGTGATTGGACGACCGGAGCGTGACTCATCTTTCACATTGAAATTTCCAGAACGAAAGCGAGCGAACCATTTCCGCGCAACAGATTTCGATAAAGTACCTTCACCGTACACAGCACAAATTTTATCACAAGCCTGCGCAGCGTTCTTCCCCTTATCATAATAATATTGCAGAATATAGCGAAATTTCTCATTATTCTTCTCCATTTTCAAGTGCGAATAACTTTCCAACCACTGCACCGATTACAATGTTTCTACGCTCAAACTAACGTTCGGAAGATCATCTAAAAAACGAGCCGTCGGTGGTGTCGCTGTGACTTGTTGTTCTTTAGTTATCGGCAACCAATGCCATCTATCGGGAAAAACGCCACGAACTTTTTCCCAGACCCAATATATATATATATATACAATTCTCGCTGTTTTTCAAGAGATGGTTCCAGTAGTAAGTGCTGGTCGATTGTGACATAACCAAAACACAATGAACCAAGCTTAGACATATGGTAAACAAACCGCTTTGACACATTAGTGATTTTGCTTTTACGTGATATATTTTTGATTGTGCGAAAATGTCTGATTTTGTGCTAAATAACACAGGCCAACACACATTTTGGTGCCTGCGATTTTTTAACTGTTCCTGGGTAATTTTTGGATGCAGAATGTAAAAAAGTTCTCAGATTTGGTCTATCACATCTAGTTTTTGAGATTTTTTTAAAAAATTGTGTATATATTTTACGTTATAACTGTTATAATATTGGGTCTGGGAAAAAGTTCGTGGCGTTTTTCCCGATAGATGGCATTGGTTGCCGATAACTAAAGAACAACAAGTCACAGCGACACCACCGAGGGCTCGTTTTTTAGATGACCTTCCGAAAGTTAGTTTGAGCGTAGAAACATTGTAATCGGTGCAGTGGTTGGAAAGTTATTCGCACTTGAAAATGGAGAAGAATAATGAGAAATTTCGCTATATTCTGCAATATTATTATGATAAGGGGAAGAACGCTGCGCAGGCTTGTGATAAAATTTGTGCTGTGTACGGTGAAGGTACTTTATCGAAATCTGTTGCGCGGAAATGGTTCGCTCGCTTTCGTTCTGGAAATTTCAATGTGAAAGATGAGTCACGCTCCGGTCGTCCAATCACTGAAAAATCTGATGAAATTCTTGAAAAAGTCCAACAAGATAAGCATATCAGCAGTGTCGATATTGGCATGGAGCTAGGCATTGACCACAAAACTGTTTTGAACCATTTACACAAAGCTGGTTACAAAAAAAAAGCTTGACGTATGGGTTCCTCATGAGTTGAGCGTGAAAAACATGATTGACCGAATTAACATCTGCGATGCGCTGCTGAAACGGGATGAAATCGAGCCGTTTCTGAAACGTTTAATAACCGGAGATGAAAAATGGATTACGTACGATAATCGGAAGCGTAAAAGATCGTGGATAAAGGATGGTGAGCCGTCACAAGCGTTCGCTAAGCCAACATTGACGCCAAAAAAAGTGATGCTGTGTGTATGGTGGGACTGGAGGGGAATCGTCCACTACGAGCTACTTCCAACTGGTCAGACGATTGATTCTCAACTCTACTGTGCACAACTAGAGAGATTACGCCAGGCGATTGAAAGAAAACGGCCCGAATTGATTAATAGGAAAGGTGTTGTCTTCCATCATGACAACGCCCGACCACACACTTCTTTGATGACCCGTCAAAAATTGAGAGAGTTTGGTTGGGAAGTTTTGATGCACCCACCTTACAGTCCGGATATAGCACCCTCTGACTATCATCTGTTTCGATCTCTGCAGAACTCTCTCAATGGAATTAAGTTGGTTTCAAAAGAAGCCTGTGAAAACTACTTGATTCAGTTTTTCGACCAGAAACCACAGAAGTTTTTCACCGATGGGATCATGGATCTACCAAAAAAATGGCGAAACATTGTCGATAATAATGGAGCATATTCGGTTTAAATGAATTCGTCCACGCGCCATGCGGGGACCAGTTGAATTTTACTGAAAAAACGTCACGAACTTTTTCCCAGACCCAATATATAATATTACTATTGACAGTTTAAAAAAACAAAGACACATGGATTTAAGTATTTATTGCAAAAACTTAATTTACAGAATTACATTAGTCACTAATCACATAAAAATTTTCTTTTATACGACTTTTTAGAATGGAGTTTACTAAGGCAGTCTCGCTGAAGGCTCCAGCAGTAGTCCGCCATCATGTGGCTATCCCATCGTCCTTGATAACGATCTTCCATAGTTTTAATATCCTGATGGAATCTTTCCCCCTGTTCTTCACTACAATCACCTAAGTTTTCTGGAAAACGATCTAGGTGGCTGTGGAGGTAGTGAACTTTTATACTCATGTTACAGCCGAGAATATTAAAATTTGAAAGCATAGTTTCCACTAATTCTACGTAATTCTCTGCTTTATGATTGCCAAGAAAATTTTGTACTACTTGAACAAATGAACACCAAGCGTTAGATTCAGTCTCGTTCATTGATCTGGTGAATTGTGGATCTTTAACAAGTTGCCTTATTTGAGGACCATCAAATATACCAGCTTTTAGTTTTTCCGTGCTAATGCCAGGAAATTTACGTGATAAATACCCAAAACAATTTCCATCTCGATTTAAAGCCTTCACAAATTGCTTCATTAAGCCTAGCTTGATATGCAAGGGCGGAAGTAAGATTTTTCTCTTGCAACCAAAGGTTCGTTGATCACGTTTTGTTTTCCTTGAATCATGACATCTCTTGAAGGCCATTTTTTTTAACCCAGTGCTCATTTTTATCTCTGCTGTCCCAAAGGCATAAAAAACAAGAATGTTTTGTATAACCATTTCTATTTTGACGATTAAGTACATATTTATCTCTTTATTTGTCCTTTATCAGAAAAAAATATCAATTAACCTGTAACCTGTATCTCAAAAACTAGAGCTGATAGAAAAAATCTGGTGGGATTTTTGGAATCAGCACATTAAAAACATCTAAAATCAGATGTTAGATTTCCGGCACCAAATTTTTTTTTTCATTTTGTTACCCTGTGTAATCGTCATTTGCGAGAAGTGTTGCTTTTCTTCTTTCATTCGAAGAAAACGGCGACTGAAGGGCATCGAAAATTCCAAAAAGTTTACGGAGATGCTGCTCTAAGTGAAACAACGTGCCGTGATTGGTTCCGTCGCTTCAAAGACGGTGATTTCGATGTTGACGACCGTTCGCGTGAAGGAAGACAAAAACCTTCGAAGACGCTGAATTGGAGGCATTGCTCGACGAGGATCCGTGCCAAACGCAAAAAGAGCTTGCTTCAGCATTAGGAGTTACCTGCCAAGCCATTTCCCAGCGATTGCATGCGTTGAGAATGATTCAAAAACAAGGAACTTGGGTTCCTCATGATTTGAAGCCAAGAGACGTTGAGCGTCGTTTTTTCGCCTGTGAACAACTGTTCCAGCGGCAAAAAAGGAAGGGTTTTCTTCATTGCATAGTTACAAGTGATGAAAAATGGATTCATTACAGCAACCCAAAGAGAACAAAATCATCGCGACTGCCCGGTCATGCTTCTACGTCGTCGGCCGGCCGAATATTCACGCTGCGAAGGTTTTGCTATGTATTTGGTGGGACCAGGGCGATGTTATTTATTATGAGCTGTTGAAACCGAACGAAACCATCACTTGGGAACGGTATAGAACTCAATTGATGCGATTGAGCCGAGCACTGCGCGAAAAGCGGCCACAATACGAGCAGAGGTACGACAAAGTGATTCTACAGCATGACAACGCTCGCCCTCACGTTGCCAAACCCGTTAAAACCTACTTAGAAATGATGATTAACATAAAAAGTTTTGCACCAAGTCATCAAAGTCCAAGGAAATGATTTTCGGCTTTGAAATTAGTAGAATAATTTTTACTGTAACTTAATATAAATTTAATAAGTTCATCATTTTTATCAAGCACTCTAAACTGGCATTTGCTTAAATTCCAAAAGGTATGTCGCCGAAACTTTTACTTAAAATATTAAAACTCGGGATTAAAATTACCTTAACAAAATTAAATATTCTATAGAAAACAGTACGCAAAATGCAGTATGTAATTTCGTTCTTCACGTTCTCTAATTTTTCGCTATTTTGCGGAATTAACTAAATATATACATTTTTTTTGACATTGTCCAGATTTAGAGAGAGAAAATGCAGTTGTTTAAAGCTTTTTGTTATCAGGTCGAAAATGTAAACAAACTCGTGCCCTATTTTGAATTACACCCACAACGCACACCATTGTGCGTTTTCTTTAAAGTGAAACATACGAGAGCTCTTTTTCTAGTTTGATGTCGTTACATTAAAAATATAGAGCAAAAAATGTGATTTACGTCGTCAACCTTTTTGTGAGAGCAATTTACTTTTGAGTAAATGTTATTTTGATATATCTTTAATTTATATATATATATATATTTTACATCATTCTCAATTTTTTGACAAACTATTAACTATATACTTATACTACTAAATCTTTCATGTAATCTCATTTTTTCTATAATTACATTATATATAATCCCTTCGACAATATTCATTTACTTTTAAACCCTTACTAACTAATTAACAAAACTAATTCAACATATCTGACCCCTATTTATCCTTCATACCGAATATTATAATTTAACTAATATGACTTTAAGTATTGTAAATGATTTAATCCCTTATCTTAAAAGATTATATGAAAAATCTCTCTACAATTAATTATATACAATTACATCATTAACTAAATATACATAAGTGTTACATACATTTGTGGATTTTTTTATTTGTGTATCCACTGTCGGCATTTCTATCTGTCACTAGTTATTTTCCTAAATTAAAATTAGTTTTAAAACGTATCTGATACTTTTACTCATATATCTGAATTTATAGATATGTTTTAGTCATTATGACTTTCCAATAGTACTTTTTTATATTTGACTTGTATTTCAAGATTTCCTTAATCTTAAATATTTTTTGCATATTGCATAATATAACCATTATCTCCGCAATTAAAAAAAGTTTTAATTTAGAATAAATTTATAAATTTTGTGTTAAATTTAATTAAAATATTTAATTATTTCATTCATTATATTTATATATCAGATTGATATTAAAATTTCCTCTTATACTTTTTGTTTCTTCTTCCATAAATTTATGGATATTTTCACCAAATTTCTTTCTTATTATATATACTCTTTTCAAATTTGGTAATTTAATCACTATGGTTGATATATAACCCCTTTCCACATTAACTTTTGTAATTCTATATATGCATTTCGACAACTAAGTTGTCATCATCAGCAGATAATTGCAAAGTGTCGCACCTGGTAAACCACGGCGAAAAACACCTGTACGAAAACAAACTCCGTACGCGATCTATATCGTTGAGAACCAAGATGTACACTGTATGTTCGTTTCACAAGATTTTTAAAATTGTTTTACTTAAACTCGGATGAATGACATTGAAAAAGGAACACGGACACGACCGATAAGTACCTGCATGTGATTTATTATAGTGTTACTGGTCCACCATACAGTCATCATAATCTTTCGCGGGTGAAGTGATGCTCGTGCATGCTGTCTTGATGCTTCACCTCGATCTAACCATTGTCCTGACCGTCTCCGATTATCATAAAGTATCCAGTTTTGTCACACGTTACCACTCGACGAAGAAACGGTTCAACTTTCTGTCGATTAGCTAAAGAGGTAGCCACCTCTAATCGACGGAGCTTATTGGCTTCCGTTAATTGGTGCGGCACCCATCGATCGAGTTTCTTCACTTTGCCAATCGAAGAAAGGTGACGACTAATGGTGGCAATGGACACTTGAAATGTTTCTGCAAGGCTACGCACTGTTGTCGACGGATTACTTTCAACTTCTAGACGCAGCTCGTCGTCATTAACGATGCTACGCGCATATCTGCGAGGCTCATTTTCCAAATCAAAATTTCCCTCGCTGAATTTTTTAAACCATCGCCGTAATGTGCGTTCATTACACGTGGTTTCACCGAACGTATGATTAATTTCTCGCGTTGCTGCAGCTGCATTTAATCCCATTTTAAATTGAAAGAGGTAAATTGCCCGAATATCTCTTGCCGACAGCATTTCCATAGGCGAGACAAGGACAGGTGTATTAATCTTTCCAAGAAATGGAACAGGTACACACTTCAAAATAAACACCTTTTTCTACAAATACATTAATAATTTTCACCAAAAACATACACGTCTTCACACAGGTGCGATTCAGTTCAGACTGAAGGAAAAACGGACATTACATTTGTAACAACCTGATATTTCTTAATTTCAAATCTCGTTTCTCTTTATCCTGTAGTTTCTGTTTCTTTTGGTCTTGTTATTTCTTGTTTTAAATAAATTTTCCAGTTCTTGGTTTTTTGTATTTCTTGTTCGCCTTTTCCGCACCGAAAAAATGCTTTTGTAAGCAAACGAATTTCTCGTTGAAAATAATTGTCATTCCATAAGTTGTCTTAACTTAATAATTTTGTGAGTTTCTAAAAACAATAAGCATAACAAAACACAATTCAATAAACTTTCAATCCCAGGACCTCTGCATGATAACCTGAGCTACCTGCTATTTTGGAGTTGCCGACCATTGTTATGAAATCATTTATTAGTTGAACAGGGTGTAAGGGTGTATATATATATACACCCTATATATATATATATATATATATATATACACCCTATATATATATATACATATATATATATATATATATATATATATATATATATATATATATATATATATATTTCCTGCTAATGTAATTATTTCACAATTTAATAAAACAAAACCTAAAATCTAAAACAAAATCAAATATGAAGCTTGGTCTCTTAGTATTGACCTAAAAATGGTAACACAATATTTCATTTTAATTTGTTTTTACATTTTCTGAAAATATTACTCATTACAACAAACACACTTTTGAATATGAAGAGATCAGTTCTTAAAAGATCAATGTTTGCTGAAATACACATTACTTAGTTCATTTTTAAAAGCATTTTTGATCAACAAGCCTAAAACGCATTCCCATAACATATATTATTATGATAATTTTTTTAAAATTTTGGACAAGTAAACAGTATCATTCAAAACTAAGGATGCTACAATCGTCCACGGGTACAACTGCAACAAACCCAGTCATACTGAAGCAACAAATCACCATTTTGTTACAACTTTTTCCAGATGGTCAGTGATTGCTTTTTAGATCCTACGAATAGATCTAATTTTGCATCTGGTATGTTATAGATCTGGTGATTGAATGTGCTTTACGCACATTCACATAATCGTATAAGATGGTGATGGATTGGTTTTACACTAACTTTCAGGGTTGCTTAAATCGAATGAACAGTAACATATTGATCCTTTTTTTTCAAGTTGCGAGCGATTTCAATATTTTGGCTCATGAGATTTTGTTATACATTTTACTCAGAACTGGTGCTTCAAAAATTCATAGGAAAATAAATTTATGGTAAAAACAAAATAAAACATACTGCTCTGTTACGTTACCATATTCACAATAAGTGTGAGTCAAAATTCACATACTTATCATGAATAGAACGACGCAATATGTGTTTATTTTAATCATGGACTACCCATCACAAAGTTATGGCTTACAGAATCCTTTCAAATTTATTATGTAAAGCAACTAATGATCGTGACATGTTGTTAGACAGCTTTTTGTTGATGGGTATATTTCTATTGATTTAAAATGTGCCTGATAATAAAATTAGTGGCCAAAAATGCACCCTATTAAATATTGTTTTCCAAAAGACCTTTAATTTAAATGACCATAACTACAAACTGCCATGATCTTGTTTCAATGTGTCACTTTCGGGTATATTTACAAAAAATAAAAGTAAAAGTGACAGTAACTAAACTAATAAATTACCACCTTTTAACTGAGCTCATCTTCAAAAGAACATAGATCATACAAGCCGCTTAAACATATTTTTAACAATAATAGTAGAAACGAAGAAGTAATCTACTAATATATTTGATAAAAAGAATTGTACATTTGATTGAAATGTTTTTATTATTTGAATAAAAATGTAAATGGTCAATGCAACTAACACAAACAACTATCTTCTGATTTAATATTCTTCAACACATGGTAAAATATACCTTACAAGTATTGACAGTTCGCTCTGCATTTATAAACTTGACACCACATTTACACATTTCCATGAATCTCAAAATTGGGATGAAATAAGAATTTATTTTATCAAACTAAAACATACCTAACTTGATAGTATGAGTATTATATAGGCCTATAAATTTGACTTCACAATTTTTGGAATATTTACGTATGTGGAAAAATAATATATATATATATGTATATATATATATATGTATATATATATATATATATATATATATATCTTAAATGAGAAAAATGTGACTAAAATGTCAAAACTTAAGTATTTTTATAAGAGACAATAATTTAGTATACAGGGAATTACTAATAATTTTGTTTCATATTTTAAACTACATCAGTCAAATTACTAATAAAGTGATTACAGAAAAAAAATAGTTACTACTAGATAATTTGGTATAGATATTTATAAATAAAAATTTAAAACACATTAACAGGAAGATGTAACATTTCTCGCATCTTAATATACTATTGGCAATTGATATGAACTTATGTATATTATTATATCATGTATTTATAAAACAACAATAAATAACCTACTCCTGTCAAGTATATTTAGCTGATGAAGGTTCATATAATAATGATTTACAATCACCAGATAAATAACTTGCTTGTAATTCCATATTTTGAAACTGGCTTGAAACTGGAGGTCAGAATTTAAGATCTTTAATAGCTTGTGGTAAATCAGGTAGTTTCATATCTTTTATTTGCTGAGGTATGTTCATATTCTTCACAGCTGAAACTGCTCGTGCTGGGGCAGCAATAATGCCAGCCTAAAAAAGTTACGCAAATATATAAGAAAACTATAACAAAACATAACTGGCCTATAAAAAATACAAGTTGCAAAAATTATATTTCACAAAATACTTACAAAATTAAAATATATTTTAAGAAACAAGTAATTCTTTATTACTATATATAATGTTAAATAACAATTTTTTGACATATAATTTAAAAAATGCCTACCTCTTGTTTTTCTAATTTATTTTGATCTTCTATTCTTGTTAAAATCTCTGTCATATTTGTTTCTAAAACCATGCCTCCCATAACTAGTTCATTTAATATATAATGAACTTTATCGACATGAAATATTAAATCTAACTCACAAACATTCTCAAAACATTTATCAAGAGTTTCTACGAAAACTTGTATGAGATCTAGTATACCCAATTCACTTTCAGAAGAATCAACACAAAACACAAAATATAATGTTGCATAATGTCTATATATTAACTTGTAATCACTGCCCCCAATTAAACTAAAAATCAATGATTATTATTCTCGTAATTTAAAAATAAAAATTGTACATACCTACCACCCTCGAGAAAATTACATACATTATCATCTCGCTTAGAAACTAACTGAAATGTTTCTTTTATTATTTGCTGCTGCATATCCTCGCTCTAGATAACATAAATATATAAGTAGGAAAAAGAAACTCTAATCTTATTAACTTACAAAATATTGATAGAATTTTGATAAACGTGGTTTGCCATGATTATTAAAAACTAGAATTGCTTTTATCATTTTAACTTGAAAACATTAAAGCATATCTATCATAAACAAACACAGCATTTGACAGCTAGCAACAAACGAAATTAGCTAGAAAATGTATTAACAGAAAAGTTGCTACATTGTAAACGCAAATAATTAATTGCCATATAAATAAATAAATATTAATAATTTCGTTTATCTTATCTGGTTTTCCTTCATTGTTTACGAATAACTTTTACTAATACATATTTTTATAATGTGCCCTACATATTATTTATATAATGTTGGTGTTATCTTTGACTACATTCACATATAGCTCCCCACTAAAATTTTCTGAAGAGATAAAAATCAAAAGCCATCTATTTCAAGATGGCGGTAGAATAACACAAGTAAGAGTTGTGTCGTGATTGTGCGATGTATTTTTCAGAACTTTATGAATGAAAATGTGTGTTATATAATATATGCTGTGACTTTATATAGCAGCGGTTTGTTTATAAAAAAATGACTGAAACAAATTTTGTGAAACTTTATAAATACATGTTTGTATTTTTATTTACCACAGCTTCAGAGTTGACATGTATAGCAGGTAACATTATGTTTTTTTAAGTAGAAATATTGATAGTTTCTATTTAATTATATTTTAATATATTCATATCATAAATTTTATTTTATTTAAATTTCTTGTTTGTAAAATTCAAATATTAAAACAACGCATGATCCGTAAGTTTATACCTTTGAAATCGTAAATATTATGGTATCATTCAATTCGAAACATATATTTTTTTTTAATTATGCGTGAACATATAACAATCTAATACATTTAAAAGGACTAATGTAAACTACTATTACAAATATTACTTTCTGAAAATAATAAACTATTTATCAAGTGAAACATGTTATTGTAAAGAAAAAAGAAAACAGTTAATTACATTATATTACTCTGAATGATTTAAATTTCTAATATATTCAGTTTCATATAAGTATTTCAATAAATAGACTATACACAGTATTCTATTGTGCAGATGTATATAAACACCTTTTTTCATCGAAAAACGACGCATTTCTGTAACTATAACTAGAATTTAGTTATTTTCTAAATAGTAGAGCATAAGTTCTTAAAATAGTGAGACCACTATATTCCATTTTCACTCAACCGAAAAATATAGAAACAAATATGAAATTTCTTTAGTATATGCTACATTAAATAGAATACTTCTTACACCAATAAGATTTATTTTCTAATATTGTAGTTTGTTAGTTATTTTTTTCTTCTATATTGTGTAAGTTTTTTATTTTTGTTATAATTAAATTTCCTCAATTAAGTGTTCATTAATTCAAATACCAGAAAAGTTTAACTATAAAACTTTAAACAATAGCAACTACAAAAGTAAACAATGTTGAAAACAAGTATGTGGTATAAAATTATAATCATGAAAGAATGTTAGAGCCCTATGCAAGAAAAAGCACAGATATTTTACCTTGAATGTAGTCGCATTTCACAAATAACTAAATAATGTTTCAACACTTTTCATAAATAATTACATGTGCAGCCGACGTTTCGTGTTCACTTACATTAGACATCTTCTCCTGCCGCCACTGTTGTTGTGCTGAAACTGTTCATAATATTCTCATAATAACCATAACTATTCAATTTTTACACCATATAAAAAGCTAAAATAATGTCCACTTAAAATATAGAAATATCGCATTAAATGGTGGTTTTTAAATTTAAATAGTGTTTTGACAATGTACCCACATGTTTATAGAAACTTTTCCCATCTTTATTATTTTTTTTCTAGAAAGCAAAGCACTCCCTTGATTATTTAATTTCTGTAGATAATATTGACAACATATTCCTTTGTAAGAAGGATATTTTTTCTTCTAAGCCAAATCTATTGAAAATAGTTGACTCTCACTTTATTCTTAAATTCTATAGTAATTTTCAAATTTATAAATGTAGTTTCAGATGTACTAAAATATATTTTTTTAAATTTTGGAAGTAGAATCGAAAGAATAACGTATTTATAAGTATATTAGTATATACTCCTAGTTATTATAGAATTACTAAACTTGAATCCAATATTCCTAAATAATTTATTGCTTTGTTATTTATTACTTACATATGATAGCCAATCGTTATTAATACAAATAGATATATTAGTGAATATCTTATAAATACTGATATGTAAGTACCAAAGATTGACTACTATTGTCATTGGAGATAATATATTATTATTTTTAATGGCTAATTGGTAGGTCACAGATATGCAAGCATCTTATAAAAATAATTTAATAAATATGTGAACACTAAGGGTTTCTGAAAAAGTATATCTGCAGTTAAGTTTTACAGAATTTTTCATATTTCGATGCAAATTTTTGCATTTTTTGAAAATATTTTTACTGAAAACTTTTTCTGGCTTTGTCTTTTTTCGATAGGCTAGCTATATCACTATTTTAAAAACAATTAAAATAACATTGTACAACAGTTAACATAACTTTTAGAAAATGCATTTTCTGATATGAAAATTTCGCATTGTGTTTCTCCCAAAAGCTTGTCTTTAGTTATTTTGACCACGATTAATGTTCTTAAATTATAGTAGGTATATTCGACCAAATCTAATCTTAATTATGCAAAAATATCCAAGATTATTTATTATACAATGTAGTCTGATATATCACTACCAGGGCAAGGTGCAGTTTATACACAAATCAGTTTTAAACAATTACTAAGTTGTGTTTAATTCAGTTTTGTTTGGATATTTTTTCAATACTCTAATTTAACATACTCATCCTAAAGTATTATAAAAACTAAATTTTGAAAGTATTCATATATAATAATGTGCATAAAGCGTACGTGCCCGTACGCTTTATATAAAACTTTTGTTAATAGGCAGGATTAATGCAATAATTACCAGAATATTTAAATCCATAATTGTAAGACTTTTCAAATATCAACAAGAAAACAACAATTATTGTAGAATTACTATGGCAATTTCTCTTAACTCTTATTGACGTGTGCAAGTTCTAACAAAAATGAGAAAACGAGCAAAAGCTTGAAAGACATTAGTATGTCAGTAGATAAATATAAGCTAAAGCGAATATATGTATGTTTTAGTGAGAGTCATGTTGCACTAATTCTGCAACACAGACGCTATTAAACGAATGCAGTCGAAGTTATGGAAGAATGGAATCGGATGTATAGACTTAATAGCTATTCCGTTGCACGTGCTCTGCAAACAATGCAGTTTATGTTTTTGTAGACGTATGTTTAATTATTAATTTTTTAGATGTTATATGAATGAATAAATAGAAAGCAAACGCTTTTTTCATAAATATTAGGTTTAAGTATAAGCTGAAAAATGTTTTACTCTTTTATTTTCTATGTCTGATTTTTAGTCTCACTGTTATCGTTTCGATTATAAATTATTAATACGTATCAATTTTCTGCTTAAACACTTAAATATTTTCTAAAGCACACTATTTTCAACACGACCACAATTGACCTGGTTACCTTATGCGGGTATAACTGCGGCACCAACTTCTTTTTTTAATTAGAAGCCAACTGTGGACTTTTAAAGGATTTAAAATAAAATATTTCAATTATGTCAAGTTCAAATATAAATCTCTACAAAGAGGATCGTCCTTGGATATTTTATCAAGGGCAATTAAGTTCCTATTGAGACTACGAGTTCGTATTCACAGCTCATTATTTATGACCTCAATCAATTCAATAACAGCTATTTTGTAATATTTTATAAATGCGAAATAGTTTTAAAGAATTGAGTCATTTGCATGAAAACGGTTTTTAATTCATTTTGAAGGAAATGGACAAGTCAAGTGTTCTCGTTGAAACGTCCGTCGAAACATATGAAATTGGCAATGTATCGAATAAATTTTTCAAAAAGCGATATACATTTTTTAATAATATCCACTTTGCATTATCACAAGATATATATGCAGAACTAGAGAGAGATTTGACAGGAGCTACAGGAGCACTCTTATACCCGTCCACTGCAAGGCAACGTTTAAAGAAATGTGAATTACGACGACACAGAGAGGTTATAAAACCATTGCTGGTGCAAAGTAATAAATATAAAAGATTAAAAACTTCCAAAGAACTCAGACACTGAGGCAAGTTATGATTGGAAACAAGCTTTATGAATTGACGAATGTAATTTTGATATTTATTTCTTTCCAGTAAATGTCATCACATAAGAAGATAGATAACGATCTCAAACATACTCAATTTTTAAATTGAAAATAAGAATTTGGAGTATTGCAAATAATTATGTGACCATCATAAAATCCAGATTTCAATATAATAAAGCATGATAGGGATGACCTAGTGAGATTAAAAGAGCACTTGGTAGTCTAGAATTGTGGACAAAAACGATTGCTGGCAAAATTATTAAAAATATATAAGCAATATGAAGCATCTGTTAAAAATAAAGGTGGTTATACAAAATCGAAAAGCCGATACTCTTGCAAAGAAATATATTAGTATCAGTCTTAATAAATGCTATTAATATTAGATATATATATATATATATATATATATATATATATATATATATATATATATATATATATATATATATATATATTAATTTTGTATAAAGTATAAGGTATCCCTTTCTTAGTCACGGAAAGATAATTTGTTCCTTGAACATTAATTTTGTGTAAATTATATAGTAGAATTTTTCTTAATATTAGTTTCTAATTCGCAGCAAATACACTGTGTCCAATATATGTTCATTTTATTAACATTGTATTAACCACGTAATAATAATATTATAATATATATAGGTCAGGCAATTTATGTTCTATTTATGAAAGAATACTTTGTATTGTAAAATATAACACCTTTCTTATATAATGTTTTCTCTAATTTCGTCGAATAATTACAGAAATCCTTGTGGTCTATAAATTCCTACTATACATAAAAATAATATTATTCTCTAACAGCAGCTATTATCATATTATTTTTCCTTACTTTTTATGTTTTCATAATATTTTACCACACTTATTTAAATTTTTATGCACAGTGGTTTAGTTAAAGGAGCTTGAGGAAATAAAGGCAAGAAACTCTCTTTCTTAAGTTTTTGCAAAGTGAACTTCTAATTTTATGGCACGTGAAATAACTCAACTATGAAGGAACCCCTTTCTTGAACAACACATATTTATAGACATTCAATGACAGAAAAATTTGAAAAAGTTCTTATGAGGATGTAAAGTTTGAAAATTAAAACGATCAATAATGATAAAACAGGTATTCTGCTATTGTAGGCTACTAAAAAGTTAGCAAAACGTTTTCTATATTCAATTAAAGATATATCGAAGATAAGGCGGCCGATAAAATTTTGAGAATTATTTCCAGCAATAAAAAATCAGGAATTAATAATTCTTCTTATGGTCTAATGATATCAATATAATTGATAAATGAAGCTTATAATTTTATTAATCAAAATCTTATATCCAATGTAATGCAGATTTTGTTTTTATTTGCATATCGCTTAATTGCATTACGTACATTTTTTCCTAGTCTTTTTTATTCGTTTACTATTAACTTACTCTGTTTCGTAAGTAATCTATTGATTGTGAGATAAATTGACAGTAATCAAAATTGAATTGGTATTCTTTGTTTTGATTGTTTTTGTGATCCACGTGATCACTTCAAAATTGTTTTTTGAACATGATAATATCTATACGCTACATTATAATCATATTATATGCATACATTCTTAGATTTTAAAATTAATTATAAAAATAAATTTTACATTTACTACATATATTTAATTATTGTAGTTATAATGTTAGTCAAGTGTTAATTCTATATATTTTATGCATCTATTAAAATAAAAATACCGCTTGAAGACAGTTTTAATAACAAAATGAAACCAAAAAATAATTACAAAATATTCGATGTACTACATATACACACGAAAATCATAAAACTGACATCGAAAATATAGTTATTCAGTGATGTTCAAGGACTCCAAATAATCTTACTTTATCAACAGTAAGATTATTTGGAGTCCTTAAAGTATGCATCAGCTTCAAACATTACCCCGTCATTTGAGGTAAGAAAAAAAACAGTAGGGGCTATGCATTCTTCCCGGGCACGTTCACTTACAGACCTCCTCACGAATTTGGATTCATTGATCCACCATACTTTATTCCAGTCTATGGTCCAATTTTGGTGATCGCGTGCCCACTTTAAACGTTTTTGCTTGTTTTGCTTGTATAGAAGCGGCTTCCGCATTGCAATTCGTTCATGAAGACCGGCTTCTTTTAATCGCTGTTTAACTGTGCAAGCACTTATGGGCTTTCGACCAATAGCATTCATTTCTTCTATGATTCCTGGGGCTGTTTTTCGTCTACTTCTCTTGCTTGTTACCATCATTGCAAGATCTTCTGCTGAGGTTGTTGCCCTTGGTCTGCCTTTTCGAGTTCTGTTCAACACATTTCCACATTCGCGGTGTTTTTTGATGATATAACCCACGGTGGACTGATTTAATTTAAGTTCTGTGGCAATTTTGCGGTTGCTTTTGCCAATTTTATGGTATGCGATTATGAACGATCGTGTTTCTACACTAAATTCTTTCCGTTTAGGCATTTCTAACCGATTGAACTTCTTCGAAACACAATGTTATCACTATGAGCACTTCACAAAAACTAACTGCAATTTTCCCAAAATACCCAAGTATAAGTACTTAATAGTTTACAATAATACCCTACCTTGAAATAAAATCATAATCGAAAATTTCCTAGAATTGAGAAATCTAATCCCTTAAGTGCAATTATTCTACCTGGAATTTTATTAGGGTATTATCATTCATTGTGAATAATAGGGTAATCGTATAATTATTTTTGAATAAGCTTTTATAGATTTTAATGTTTACTATTTCTTACTACAGAGATAAATTTTATAATTACAACTTTTCTATAGAAACCGTAATGAAACAAGGGTGACCAAATACTTATGAGCGATAGTGTACCTTCAGTACCTAAATGTAATTTTTTGTTTGGTTTAAAACATGTTTACACTACTATATATTTAACAAGAATAACTACTGCTTGGTGCCAAAAGATGGTGTATCATCGTCAATGGGTTTTTGAATGATTTCAAGAGAATTCTATTTGTAAAAATTTGATAACATTGCGAGGTTCTAATTTCATAAACTAATTTTTTATTGTACAATACTTTATACAACAAAATAATGAACGAATTGAGTCAAATTTAACACAATAAAAAATATCACTATTAAACAGAAAAGTGTGTACTTATTCGTTTGCTATAAGTATATAACGCTTAAATGAACAAAGAAGTCTGTTGTTGGTTCTATCACGTAAGTGTTACTCACTATCAAAGCGATTTTAGCATATCGTAAATTTATTAAAAATTTGCATTTATCATTTCCAAATTGTTTGCATTTCTTACGTGGCTTCCACTTTCGTCCTTGCATTTTTGAATAAAAGAATGATTTTCTCTAACGTATGGAAAAGATGAATCATGCCTTTCTAGGTTGTCTGCATTCTCAACGTGTTTTCATCAATAAAAATATGTGACAGTGTGAACTAGCTCTTTCTATTAATTATTTAATAATACATATAATAAAGTTATTAATTATATCGTCTACTAATTCGAAAAACGTATTATATTTTGACGTTATAGTAGTTTTATAAACAGTATTGCTACGGTAATCAGAAAATAAAACAGAAAGTAAGACGGGTTATTATATTAACACAGTTTGTTTTATGTTATTGCAAACAAAATAGCGGAAATGCATCTAACAAACTTTATCTTCAGGGTATCTGCAAATCAAATACGACTTTTAGGGTTGCACACCCCAGATAATTAATAAAATAAAATTACTCAAGATTACCATCAGATAAAATACACATAGGCAACAAAAATAATGGATTTTATTGCTTACGTCACTGAAAATAGCTTCTTTATTGTATAATATAGAAATTTATTCCAACTGTAAAGTATTACAAGTTCTTATATAGAAAAAAGGCTTTTCCCAAGGAATATAATTATACTATATATACTCGCATGCATAATGCATAGACAATACATATTTAATGAAGCAACGAAAGAACGAAACCTACATTTGCGCTTCTGCCAATAAGGATTTATTGGAATCTCAACTTATTTAAAATACGAGTATAAGTTAAAAATTAAATTATATTTTTTCTGTAACTTATTGAAGTAATTTCATATTACAGAAAAAAATTTGATAATATGTACTATAATGGAATTGATACCAAAAAATTTAAAATTTTTAGTATTTTCTAACTATAAAACAAAAGAGTGATACAGTGATACATAGTATGTACCTCTCTTTGTATACATTCTGCACTCGTAATTACAAAAGAATTAAATTAAGATTAAAAAGTTGCACAAAACATCTCGTAAACTAAACCGTTGCTACCTGGTAATAAGCAAAAATGGCTTCAACAGGCGTTCTGTCATAAATATCAGCTGTACCGGAAAGTCATTACCGGTTTTTTCTTAAAAAAACTACATAATTTTCAAGAAAATGAAAAAATGTATTTATTCAAAGTATTAGCCATTCTATACATTTTGCCCATCTTCCAGGCAATTTATAGATGCCATCCCAAAAAGAATGTTTGTCCTTTGAGCAAAATCACTCATCGAGCCATTTTCTAACTGCTTCGAAATTAACGAAGTGCTGCTCAGTAACCGTGTGTCCCATTGGTACGAAAAGGTGATCAACGCTTCCTTGACTGGTTTTACTGTATGGGACGGCGCGTTATCTATCTATCAATGCATGGTTCAAATTGGTAACTTGTTATCGGTAGTTATCAGTATTAACTGTTTCGCTAGGCTTCACCAGTTTGTAATACACCACGCCACTCTGGTCCCACCAAACGCAGAAAATTGTCTTGCGATCAAAACGATTTGGCCTTGGGGACGATGGGCCGGTTTCATCAGGTGATAACCATTATTTCTTGCGCTTAGGGTTTTCGAAATAAATCCATTTTTCATCACCCATCACTATTCGATGCAGAAATGACTTCCTATCGTACCTTTGAAACAGCATTTCACAGACGATTTTTCCATTTGCCTGTCATTCAATTGATGTGGCTCCCATTTTCCCATCTTTTGGATTTTTCCCATTGCTTATAAACGGTCGCTAATCGTTTCTTAGGTCACATTTAACGTTTCTGACAATTGTTTTTGCGTTTGGGTTTGATTCCAAAAACGCATCTTCAAACTTTTTCGCTCTACCAGAACTTTTTTGTCTTGCACATCGGAATCACTACTTTTGAATTGTCGAAACCACGCCTCACATGTTTTTATAGTTGGAGCATGCTCACCGTAAGTTTCTACCAGCAAACGATGACTTTCAGCAGCTTTTTTCTTTTGATTAAATAAGAAAAGATCCAAAGCGTGCATTTTTTTAGACAAAAATTACGTTTGATACACAGAAAATGCAGAATTAGTTTTGTAATTAAGGATTGTGCACGTGCTTTGATACTTATATTTAATTTAATTTAAAGGAGAAAAGTGCTTTGAAAAATTCAAAGGTGGAAATTATCACCTATAACATCTCTCTATAAGTCTGACAATAAGACTGATAGTAAAAATTATTGCCCCGTATCTCTAATTTTCAATTTTTTTAAGATATATTTTGATTTAGTTTATAATTATCGATTGATCCAAGATCCTTCTTTAAGGACCAATCTACTGCCGCAAATCAGTTGATACAATTTATACGTACAGACTTTTCTAAGGCATTCGACAACGTACAATATTGAAGAGTGAGTATTTGTTTGTAATCGTGTGAGATAGCGTTGTAGAAAATTATTTGACGAAAAAACAATAAAAGATATAACAACCGAAGTAAACTTAATGCATTTTGCCTATCTTTGCATGTAATACAGATTGTCGGATTTTGTTAAACCAGTCGCTTCAATTAACAATCGAAGTAAACTTAATGCATTTTGCCTATCTTTATATGTAATACAGATTGTCGGATTTTATTAAACCAGCCGCCTCAATTATGTGTAATGTATCAGTTTCAAATTATTTACTTACTGTTTCTCTTCTGGAGTACCCCAAAGTGTTTGACTTTAGGGTCTCTTCTGTTCTCACTCTTACCTTTCTAATTGTTTCTTTTATGAATGTTTAATGTGCATATGTTGATGATCTCAAAATTCTTAGAGGTACATCACTGGATCACTATGCCGCTATTCAAAATAATATTAGATTCTTTCATTTGTGGGCTCTTTCTAAGTTGTGTAAATACAAAATTTCGCTAGAAAACAAACATTTGTGAAATTGATGATGGATAACTTTGATGATGATCAGTTTTTGTTGTTACTTGATAAAAGATTTTGGTGTTTGATTTATTACTAAATTTACTAACCTTTAATCATCACGTTTTAAATATCGCAGGATACTTTTTCATTGCTTGGTTTTCTAACTAAAAATACATGTCAACTGAGTGATGCTGTTCTTATCAATTTCAATTTATATTCCTAATTAAGTATTATAGATTATCGTTTAGTTATATGGTATTCTCATTTTGAATATATAGGATATAGTTGGCAGTATTTAACTGATATTTTTGTAAGTATGGCAAATAGCTATCTTATAATTATAAACCCTTTAAGGGAATTTTATTATTTATTTCTGGATAATTGTAGGAAATATCACAAATTGTCTCTGTTTATAGAATTTTAAATAACATTTGTAATTAAAACTTACTAGTGCACATTTGGTTTGTAAGATAAAGAAATATATTTAATTTTTTCATTTGATTCGTTTTTCTTAAATTGTAATGGTTAGGCATGATTTTCTGTTCTGTAAATAAGTCTATTCTTTTTTTAATATTGTATTTTTAATATTAATATGTTATTATTTGCTTTTTCTAATTAAGCTTATCCCACAATTGACTAATGTTGTTGACAATAAATTACTATTACTATTATTAACATACAAATAACGATTTTGAAGTTCAGATATTAACATTATGCGACAAAGCAGAATCATTAAGATAGACAAATCAGAAGAGAATGTCCAACATCTAAAAAGTAATTCCGAATTGCATTGCGAAAAGATTGCTCTAATGTTCCCTAAGAAACGAAAATAAGCCAAGAGAGTACCAAAATCTTTTGTTTTTCTTATGTTTTAAGTTATCCTTGAATTTCACATAAAATAGATAGGAGGGTCCATATTATGCGCGATTGTGTACATTACTTATACAACTTGAAATATGACTATGCTTTAAGGTTTCAATATACTACTGTGGGCAAAAAATAGTAAGACTTTGTTCATAATTTTTAAATTCTTAATTTATTCTTCCAAATCTATTTCGTCCCCCCTCAAAGTAATCCCCCCTGGCCCCAATGCACTTATGCCAACGTTTCTTCCAATTCTCGAAACAGTTATTAAAGTCAATTTCAGGAATAGTCTTCAATGCGCGTAGCGATTCACGTTTAATATCTTCAATTGACTCAATAGCCAGAAGTCACACGGAACTAAATCAGGCGAATACGGTGGTTGCGGCACGATGTTGGTTGAAAAGTTGGCGAAAAACTCACGAAGAATTAATGCAGTATGGTGCAAAAACCAAGAGTTGTCGGCCCATAATTCTGGCCTCTTTTTACGAATAGCATTACGCAAACGACGCATAACACTCAAATAGTATTCTTTGTTGAGAGTTTGGCCGGTCGGAAGGAATTCGGAGTGCGCCACACCTCGATAATCGAAGAAAACTGTCAACATAACCTTGATTTTTGACTTGCTTTGACGTGGTTTTTTGGGCTTCGGGTCACCTTTGATACGATATTTGGCCGATTGATCGTCTGTTTCCGGGTCATAAGCGTAGATCCAAGTCTCATCTCCAGTTATGATGCCTTTCATTTTGTCTTGATAGTCGGAAAGCATTGTTTCGCAGACGTCAACGCAACGTTGTTTTTCGAAAAAATTGAATGATTTTGAAACAAATCGTGCTTTCACTTTTCTTGGGCCCAAATGATCTTTCAAAATGGTTTTCACTGATCCTTCCGATTTCCAACGAATGCCAGTAAGGTCCCTGACTGTTAATCGTCGATTTTCAAGCACCAATTCCTTGATTCTATTGACGTGTTGATCATCAGTTGATGTTGATGGCCGTCCAGGACGTGGTTCGTCATCAACGCGTTCTCGACCCTCTTTGAATAATTTGTACCAATCAAAAACACTTGCTCGCGACAAACAATTATCACCGAAGGCCTTTTGCAACATTCTGAACGTTTCGGCACCAGAAATTTGATTCCGTACACAAAATTTAATGAAACTTCTTTGTTGAATAATTTCACTCATTGTAAAAATCGTCGAATGCACTTTTTGTACTTCAGAAAGACAAGCGTATACTAAACACTAATGATTATTTTGATGTGACATTTGGCACAGATGTCACTGACAGTCATACCAACTTAGAAAAAAATATTTCGACGAATGGGTTTTCGCGCGAAATTTAAATTAAAAAGTCTTACTATTTTTTGCCCACAGTAGTATACTTACATTATTATGAAATATTGATAAAATATGAAAACATTTATTTGTGTTTATCGTGAATATTGGGTTAGGTTTAGAGGCAGCGATTAATCTGGTTACTAAATATATAGTAATTATTGTAAGATGTATGTTTGCCATGCATTTTTCTAGTTACACAAGTACAAATAAATTCATGGATTGGAAACATGCATTTTGCTTCCCACTTCAGTAGTAAAAATAATTTAATGGGTTGAAAATGTGCATTTTGCCTCCCACTTCTGGTGTATTTCTTTCCGTATTATTGATTGTGGCATTTTAGAATTTAAATAAACAAATAAATATTAAATTTGCAGTATTAAAAATACATGTTACAAATTTCACGTTGTACATAGAAGAAGAAAATTTTAGTTTGGAGTCTTTGGATTTTATTAGGTAATAATAAATTACTTTTAAATGTGAAGCTCGATATTTAAACATTACTCTATTTGTAAAGCTGGATAAGTGAAGTTTACTGTAGGGAGATAAAATGGAATTGCTTGCCGAGTGATTTATATATGTACTGGGATAATCCATTTCTGATGTCGCTTTTATTGAGGCCTATGCGAGATGTTAATAGCAAAATGTTTCATTTACGAACGATTATAGTTTTTTAAATAAAGTTTCATCAGAAAAATGTGTAATATAGAAATGCTAATACAGAATTTCATTTTACAAAAAACAAATAATGAAATAATTAATCACTGTTGCCATCTTGTGCATCAAGTATTTTTTTTAAGTTAAGGAAAATATATTTCTTTATATTTATGAAAACTACAACAAATAAATTGAAGTTATTAAATATAATAGTCACAGATATGAATTTTTGTCTGTGGAAAATTAGGTTTTTTTATTGTCAAATAAAATCATACAACACGACGTTGGTGTAATTAATCGTTATATGCCATTATTTTGCCATATTAAGCATTTCTTAACTGCTTTTTTACGTTAAAGCAGATATGGCAACCTTGGCCCAGAATAATGTCTGTAATTTAAAAGTAAATATTTATCAGCTTTTGACGTTTGTCAGTTTTTTATTTTTGATCCGGTTACTTACCTCATTTTTTGTGGCATCCCACACAATTTGAAATACCCACTTTCAACAAGTACGCTGATATGTATACGGTATTTTGCTTGTACAATGAAAATGTGCACTTGGCAAAAGACAAATATGCAATACGGTATCCACACTTGCAGCAGCTCTCGACCAATACATCTCGAAGATTGGATTGGGGATCTTACTTACAGCACTTGACAAATAATTCAGGAAATGAACATTCCACGTAAGACAACAACCTTGTATATTTCATGTTACAAAAACACAACCATTATACAAAAATGGCAATTTGCAAAGAATGTTTTGCACACTTTTAGACAAAATTCACGCACGTCCAAACATTTTATCCCTTATTTTATGGAGTGAAGTGGTCACAAGAAATGGTATCTTCAACAGTCACAATTTAGATTTTTGGGCTGATGAAATTCCCAGACCCATTCGAGAATAGGCATCTTAAACCTTCAAATTGTAGGACCAATATTTCTTCCGAATAGATTAAATGCAGATGGATACCTAAATGTATTTAAGGAAAAATCAAAAAGGCGAAACTTTCAGCCTTACATATAAAAATGGTATCCAGTAGATAGTTTTTCATATAATTTAATAATCTCAATTAAAAATGCATGGCACATTTGGTTTTCAAGATATAACAAACCTATCTTTTGTTATTACTCTTACTAATTGAGGATATAGTGCTCAGACTTTGGGAAACAATTTAATTGCTGAAAAAAATACGTTTCATTTTAAGAAGATGAACACGAATACTCTTAATATTTTAAAATTGTGTAGGTGTACCTGCCAATACGACATTACTACTGTTCTGTTGTTTTGGTTTTCTATTTGTAAACAACGTTAATTGTTGGACATATTTTATGTCTACTCATTCTATTCCTATTGTCACCGTAAGGTATGTATCGTACTTACATTAAACTCTCCCCTGTGGAATTAAAATATTTAAGTAAGTTGTAGTTTCAGAAACAAAAATAAATTGATCACAACATTCAGAATCTGGACATTTTAAAACCATTTCTGTAAATCTAATAAGTCGAAACATTTAATATGTGTAAAAACTTTTAATAGTAATTTTCAAAATACAACGTTTGGGTCAGTTATTTAATTATGCAAAAAACTTCGACGCTACTACATACTTAGTAACCAAGCTCATTTGAATATCTCATCACAAAGCCTTCGGTTAGCAGTCGTTACATATTCAGTTAAATTTTTCTCTTGAGAGGTGTGTTTTTCTCATTTACTTGTTTACATTTCATTGATTTCAGAATGAAGTTTAGTTCATTGATTTCAGAATGAAGTTTAGTTCATTGATTTCAGAATGAAGTTTAGTTCATTGATTTCAAAAAGTTCTTTCCAGTAACGAGTACTATTTTAAAATGTACACATGAATCATTAATGTTATTAGCAAACTCGTTCATTGATTGTGGTTTATGTAAATGCTGTTAGTATAATTTCTTCGTTCCACATGATCATTTTACCGCGATTTGTTTTATATTTATATAATACAAAATTTCTAGTTAAACACATTTTTAAACAATTAAACTTTTTATGTTAAATTCCAAATATTGACAATTAGCCACTATTTGTAATGATCAAAATGTTATTATTAGACAGAAGTTTTTCATGTCCAACTGGACGTGAACTATATGAAATATGAGTGCCTCAGATATTCAGCTTAAGTCAATTCGATAGTCTGACAATATGTCATACACTTATATTTGTATCGATATTTTCGAGACTTGATAGAGTAATCGATCATCCAACTCTCTCTTCACCTTCAATGGAATATTTATCTCTTAAATCATGCAATCCAATTTTTCACAACCGTGATAGATACATTACTATTCATTGTTACCACGTCACAATACCACAACTATTTACACACTCCTAGTATTATACTTTATTACAAGTTTTAAATGATTTGAACAAAATAAATTTGTTGATATATATTGTATAAGTATTATTGAATTGCGTCTTATATACTTATATTTTTTACATAAGCATTAAAACTAATATAAAATAGTATATGTATATTTCACGGTCACCAATTCTCGAAAAATTGCAGTTTAGACTTTTCGATCTTTTGTGTAAAATGTTTTGGGGTGCTAAATATCTAGTTACTTAAGAATATTAATAGTTCTTATGTAATTGAAAATCTGTTAATGGAACACATGTCCTTGACAATCAACGGCTTTGCTAGAAAGAAAGGAAGTTATACAGACTGTAAAGATGCTGACGATAGATTATTTGATTTGAAGGATTTTAGGCAATGTTGATTAGAGATGCTACGCTTTTGTATAAGCAAGAATGCTGCAGGTCGCGAACGAGCGACTCGGGAAGCCTTTGGTTGTCTAGGTAGTAACACAACAGTGTCCAGCTAGCTGTCGCGGAGTCGTGGTCCACAAGCTAAATAGTCGGAGATAGATATTCATAAAAGGGCGCCAATAGCAAATAATGACACCTGTAAGGTCTCTTAGTAGGCCGTAGCTCTATGAACCCACTAAGTTGCCCGAGAATTCCCTTAAGGATATACAACGCAACAAAAGAACATCCACTATATGGACTACTCTTTATTTAAATAATAAACAGTTAACAAGTTAATAAAGACTTTTTTAAAGTGAAAATGTAACAAAAACTGAGCATCAAACGAATAAATAAGCAATATTTCAATGTTACAATTAAATAACGTAAATATTTCAAACACTAGTTCATCTCCCATATATATTACAGTAAAACCTGTGTTAACGGCCACCTGACTAAAGCGGCCACCTGACTAAAGCGGCCACCCGAATCGACTATAAGGAAATTCCCATACACAAATACCCGTTAATTACGGCCACCTTTGTAAAACGGCCGCGGCCAAATAACCCAAACTTTTACGGCCTATTTTCATAGAAATTTACCTGCCAATGTCGGCAGGACTATTTATGACATGTATATCTTTATTGACGGAAATACCTAATACAAATTGTCGGGGTTTCCCGGGGTTTCCTATTACCTGGTAGTAATTCACCCTTTTCGATTTAAACTTTATTATTCTAAAGGAAACAATTCAGTTTAAAGTTGTCTCCGTATTCGAAAGGTTCTTAATTTTAAATATAATCGCGGAAAGTGAAAAGTATGCGTTAAGTTCGCGAAAGTTGGCCGAAAAATATGGGGTTGGAAAAACACAAATTAACGATATTATGAAAAATAAAGGTGAATTAAAAAAGATGGTCGAGGAAGGTGTTAACATGGAGCTAAAACGAAAATTTCCGAAGTCGGAAGGATTGGCAGTGGATCAAGTCGTCTACAATTGGTTTTGCAAAGCCAGAAATAAAGCAATTCCAATATCTGGGCCGCTACTTAAACAAAAAGCACTGGAGACAGCAAGCAGTTTAAGGATGGAAAATTTCGCAGCATCTAATGGATGGTTGGAAAGTTTCTGTCGGCGACACAGTATAACTTTTAAATCAATTTGTGGTGATTCCGCAGAGGTTAATTTGGACGATATAAAAGACTGGAAAACCAAGTTACCGTTGATTTTAATAAATTATTCTCCTCGAGATGTGTTTAATGCCGACGAAACAGGTCTTTATTACCGCGCTATGCCAAATAAGACATTTGCATTAAAAAGTGAGAATTGTGCAGGGAAGAAGGCAGCAAAGCAAAGTTTGACTGTTTTACTATGTGCAAATATGGAAGGTGAGAAGGAAGATCCATTAATAATTGGAAAAAGTAAAAATTCTCGCTGTTTTAAGGGTAGTCATGTGGACAAATTACCCTTAGAATGGGTTTCTAACAAAAAGGCATGGATGACAACGGAAATTATGACAAGATGGCTGCATAAATTTGACAATAAAATGAAAAAACAAAATAGAAAAGTGCTTCTTTTCTTGGATAATGCCACTTCACATTCTAAAGTTCCATTCGAAAATGTTAAACTAGTCTTCCTGCCGCCAAACACCACTTCGTATTGTCAGCCCTTGGATCAAGGAATAATTCAGAATTTCAAATTGATTTACCGAAATTTTTTGATTAAAAAGCTTCTAACGTTTATTAACAATGAATGTGATTTTGAAATTTTTGAAAAAAACATAAATTTAGCCAATGCACTTGTATGGATTACAGCTGCTTGGAAAAAGGTATCTCCTGCTACAGTTAAAAAATGTTTTTCCAAGGCCGGATTCTCTGATGTTATCTAGGAGGACACAATGTTTGATGAAGAAGACGAAATACTCCTTGCCCAGCTATATCCTGCAGTTCGTAACGAATTTTTGATGGATTTAGATGAATATGCTTCTATTGATCTTCATGTGCCTACAGAGAGCCCTAACTTCAGTATTCCAGAAATTGTTGAAGATTTGTGCAAAAATGTTGAAGAACATAACTCTGATAATAGTGACCTGGACGAATGTGAAACTCCAAAATCTACTTTATCTAGTATGAGTGACGTGTGTGCAAAATTAAGAGACATACAAAATTATTTATTGTGCAATAACAATGGTGACATTTATATGGATGTTTCTAAAATTTTACTTAACACATGGATCAATAAGTCCCGAGACTAACAATGAAAACAACATTTTTTTTGCAAAATTTTTTTTATTCATCAACATAATCACCTTTTAGGGTGATACAATGGTTCCAACGCTTTTCCAATTTTTCAATACCATGTTTATAAAAAAATTTATCTTTTGCTTCAAAATAAGCTTCAGTTTCAGCGATGACCTCCTCATTTGAGCCAAATCTTTTTCCCTGGAGCATTTTTTTAAGATCAGCAAAGAGCCAGTAGTCACTGGGGGCTAAATCTGGCGAATATGGGGGGTGGGGAAGCAGATCAAAACCCAATTCGTTCAATTTTGCCATTGTTTTCATCGACTTGTGGCAGGGTGCATTGTCTTGGTGAAAAAGGATTTTTTTTCTCTGCATGTGCGGTCGTTTTTTTGCGATTTCCTCCTTCAAACGCACCAGTAAGTCAATATAATAATCACTGTTGATCGATTTACCTTTTTCGAGGTAGTCAATGAAAATCACGCCATGTGTATCCCAAAAAACTGACGCCAGGACTTTGCCAGCTGACTGCTGCGTTTTCGGACGTTTCGGACGGCTTTCGCCAGCTGTGCGCCACTCAGATGACTGCCGCTTCGACTCTGGAGTGTAGTGATGTACCCATGTTTCGTCCATGGTCACGTAACGACGCAAGAAATCTTTTTTGTTGCGAGTAAATAGCGATAAACAGCTTTCTGAATCATCGACTCGTTGCTGTTTTTGTTCCATCGAAAGCAATCGCGGCACCCACTTGGAAAAAACCTTTTTCATGCTCAATTTTTCATGAAGGATAGTAAATACACTTCCATATGATATCTGTGTCATCTCAGCAATCTCACGGAGCTTCACTTTACGATCTTTCATTATAATTTTTGTCACTTCACTCACATTTTCCGGTGTAACGGCTTCCACAGGTCTACCCGAGCGTTCCGCGTCATTTGTGTCGGTACGACCACGTTTAAACTCGGCAAACCACCGACAAATCGTTGCTTTTGATGGACAAGAGTCCAGGTAACATTTTTCAATCCATTGTTTTGCTTGCGTGGTGTTTTTACCCATTAAAAAACAATGTTTTATCAGAACACGAAACTCGGTTTTTTCCATTGTTTAAACAAACTACAAAACGACTTTACTCCAACCTCGATAACTCAGCTGTTTCTGGTCCGATCGACTTAAAATTTTGACACGTTTCAAGCAAAGGTTAGTACTCTAGAAAGACGTAGTTACTGGTTTACTACGAGCGCCATCTATGGGTTAGTCTCGGGACTTATTGATCCATGTGTTACATGTGAAGCTGCAGTTTTTAAATCGATGCTAAAAAATGTGAAGCAAACAAATATTGAAACATACTTTAAAAAATCCTAATAAATTGTGTTTTTTCGTATGAATATATTGTAATAATATGTAAATATAAATAATTTATTAGATGTCATATTATCTATAATATGTAAATACATTAAAATTTTAGTTTTTCTTACACATATTTGTATTTATATACTATTTACTTTAATTAATAAAATAAAGAAAGCAAATCCTAAAATTAATTATGTATTTTATTTGTGAGACGAAAAACCTGTCAATTACGGACACCTTTATATAACAGCCAATATATTTTGCTTTTTGGGTGGCCGTTATTGACAGGTTTTACTGTAATACATCAATTATTATTACAATTACAATAAAAGTAAAGCGTACCTTCGATGTTGGTCGGGTTTCGCAGAATATCTCATTCCAAGCAGGTGTCAAATCGTCAAACAGACTAGGTAAGATGACAAAAAAACACACCCGCAACGACAACTTCCATTTATAACCCTTCACAGAAACTTTTTCAACTGTTTGAAGTGGTGATAATGAATGACCCTTATATACAAAGACTCAACGTCAAGCCACGTGACCAGTGGCAGAAGGTTACAGCGAAGACTATTTGAAAACAAGTCACACGCAGACAGAGAATAACCAAGTACACCTGCAGCTCATCTATCGAAGCAAGCGTAAATAGGATAGATATACTAGTATGAAGCATACGGCGTACATACAGATATACGAGTGTAGTTTGACAAGTAGTGAGAATGGAAAAGAAAAACGAATTTTTTAAATACAAAATAATTTTTATTTTTCAATATATTCTCCTAAAAGAGCAACACATTTATTCCAACGGTGCTAAAATGCCCTTATGCCATCTCTAAAATACTCATTTACGAAGATGATAAGCTCGTCGTTAGACGAAAATTTCTTTCCACCTAGTGCGGTTTTCAATTTTGGAAAAATGTGGAAGTCGGAAGAGGCTAAATCCGGCGAATAAGGCGCATGCGGTACTAATTGTAAATGCCTGCTTTATCTATCTGCATATATCTGCTATATCTTTATCTATATCTGCAGCCAGAACTATGGAATGAAGGCAACTAAAAATCATAACTTTGTAGAATTTAGTCTACAATAGAAACTGGATTTAGACTGGTGATTAGATAATAGTCCAATATTTTTGAATGGTACTATAAGCATATATTGGAAACTTGAATCATTGAGCTAGATGATGATGCAGAATTTTCTTGATAAGACGGAGTACTGTCTCACATTATTCATGAGGGCTTAAAATATCTTTAGAAATTCTTCGGCTATAGATAAATCAGAGATCTTTGGGCTCCATGCTCGGCCAGATTTAAATCCGTTAGGTTTTCTTCAAAATCAGTTACATAATATCAGTAGATACTTGAAATAATATTTGCAAATGTCTGAAAAAGAATTGACTTATGTTAGACACTTATTGTGAAGTATTTGGCAATTTGTACTACGCTCCTTATATTGTTTGTAAAATGTTTCCATTGCATTAAGATATACAAATACATATACTATTGCTCTCATTTTTGACATATTGTATTTCTTTTCCTTTTATTAATTCTGCCAATCATATTGAGAGTTCAATCATTATCATGCATTCAAGTTTCATCACGCTTTGGTTCGAATGTTGTAAATCAACTATTTAATATTGGTAGCTATCAATTTTTTTCAATAAATTCTTTGTAGACAGTAGAATATAGATATCAGCTTCCTGACACCATTTATAATAATACAGGTATTATGTACAGTAATAATTTCAGCAATTTTGTTTAACATTATTCTTGTTTACAAACAATTTTAGAATATTCATGTCTTCGGTGCGAAATAAAAAAATTATATTTTAACAAAGTTGCTTTGCTAATATTAACATTAATTGTACCACGGTAAACTAAAACTATACGCAATATTGCGTGTAGTTTTGAATTATATTATCAACAGATAATACTTATGTCCTCTTTCATACAATACAGTTCTTATCAAAGGAAATGTAATGATTGTCACCCTGAATTTAAATGACTTGTTACAATAATTTATATAATTATTTGGATTAATTTAGGTTTTACATTTCTTTTATAAGTATTAATAATATACAGGGTCTTGCATATGTATGTACGTATTACAAATAGATTTATTTGAGGTAAATATAACTACGAAGATTCTCTTTTAGAAGAATATTAAAAGGTTGCTTGTATGTACATACATGTGGAGTGATGGTTTTGCTTGAAATGAACCTGTTGGAAATTCTTTCTAATTAGAACGTATAAATTTATGTGGGTAGAATATTTATTTATGAAGAAGACAAACTAATGAAACCAAATCTAATTAGTGATGACCCTTTAAAGTAGAATTCTGAATAATTTGATTGATTATGCGATTCTTGCATATTTTTACATATTTACAATGTCACTGATGTCTTATTGAAACGGAATGCTTTAGTTGCACTTTATAAATCCAGATTTTTTACTTGCAATGATAACCTATGGTTTATGACATTATTTTGATGGACTTGATATGTATGTACATACAAGATCTCATCTACAAGAAAATTAAACATTTAGTTGTATGTTTTCATACACTTGGAATAAGTCAGAAAAAGTAGTATAAAATTAAACGAATATTGGTCACAATTTTTATTTGAAATATATTTTTTTTAAATACTTTACCAAAACATACAAATCTTACCTCAATTTTTGTATATACGGTGCTACAAAAATCTCAATTACAAATATGACAATTATTTAAATTAATACTAATGTAATTAATTAATATTTTATCAAATTTTCTGTTTGTGTTTATGACAGCTTGTAGATACTGACGTATACTAGAAACCGAATTCTGTTCTTTCTGATAGTATTTTCTTCTATTCTTTAATTAGAATTTCCTCCAGCTACAGTTTGGATTGGAACTCGTCCGTGTCCTACTATCGGAAATTGTTTTCGCAAAATATTTAAATAAATACGTGTTTATGTTCCCGCTCTTGACATACAACCCTTACAAGCACACTTTCTACTCCATGTTTAACAATGTCTTGTATATTTTTAGGAAGATGACTTTCCTCAAGATGTCTCTAGACAAATTTTCCGTGTCATTACTCATATATTATATTAGCTCTCATCGGAGAAATGCATAACTCTATGAAACTTTATAGATTTGGTGATCCTCGTAAATGCCAATTTCTTTTTTTCATTGTTTGTTTTAACAGTTTAGACTCGTGAATAATTATACCAAAATGTGTTTGATATTCCATTTTAAATTGTATGTGCAATATATTTCTCTTCAGTTCGTTTAATTTTCTGTGGTCTTTCAGATCTTGTCTTACTCTCAACATTCTCCCTATCATTACATTTGTCTTGATTTAAAATAATTCTCCTTCTTTCAGAGATAATTTCTTTTTTTGATAGGTACCATGTTACTTTCGAATAGGTAGTTTTGTAATTTAAATAATGTAATGAAAATCCTACAAAACGCACAGTTTTTGATTTTGAACTAATCTTGATTATAACTCAGGGTAATATGCGTGATTTCAGTTTCAATATTTTGCGATTCTATACATTTGAAGTCCTTCTTCGTATTTAATATACAATTTTTATAGAAGAGTTCCTGCATATAACATACATACGTATATACATTTATGCAACATAAGGGCCTTCTAAGTAGTTTACTACCGACTTAGTTATTTACTAATTTATGTATTATTCATGCAAAATAATAGCAGCGCATTCAAAATCGTACATAATATTTTAAGTTGCTCTTACAATTTAGTAAGGAAAAATGTGTAGGTCGTATCATAAACGCCTTATGGAAAGCAAAATTTGTTTCTAACACTTACAAAAATAGAAATACTCTAAACTTATCTGCTGATACTTTGAGATAGTTTTAGAAATTAGGAAAAATTGTTTTGATTGCCTTTCGAGATCATCGGGAATATTTAGGAAGAGCTCTAAACATCACCGTAACACTCAAGTGTGGTAATACTAATGGTGTAAATACAATTTCTCTTGCACGGAGTTAATTATACACTAAATAAGAAACAGGTCAATATATTGGGAAATATTTCATTGTTGTGCTTTCGTATTAAATAGAACAGAAGATACCATAAATAGACACAGGATGTCAGGTGAGCTTCTGGAATGGCCCCTTAGAACTTTGCTAATATACAGTTCCCAGAGAAGCTAGGTGCCTCGCGTACAACCTAGTATTGCATTTGGTCTTTGGCAATCCCACCCGAGTTTGGCTCACCAAGTCACTGTTGGCAGGCGACGAAATTGCCAGATATGTTTACATATCGAACCGTACCACCAGTGACGGTTAAGACTGGTACCGCTGAAGTCGAGAGGCCCCCGGAGAATCCGGGCTCGAATGTTTGAGGAGGATTCGCGCAGGCAATGATTTAAAGCCCATACGGGTTAGAGATGTTTTTCCCTCGCCGGGTGAGTAGCTATATCTGTTTGGGTACTGACCTGCAGACACAGTAGGGATCTAGATATATTCCCTCTCCATTAATAGGTGCCTTACGGATTGGTGTCACCACATAAATTATCAACAGAGACACTCGTTTTATAGTATTCAGAATAAAGATTTTAAAATACATATGCCCATAACCTAATAAAATATGTACAAAAGAAGTATTTATTGAAAGTTATTTCATTAGTAAAAGTAACGACGAAATTTTTCATCTTACAAGCAAATATATCCAATTTATAATATTCTATTTAATTGTAATCTGATACAAATCGATAAGCTTTTCAAATAGTATTATAACCACTTTCTAAATTAATTATCAAAAGGAAAATGACCTGCTTAATTAAAAAACAGATAACTCTCTAGTACGAGACTATCTCGTTTATAGAGGTTGATTTTATAGTTCCTACAATGGAGGAAGAAACCTTAAAAATTAGAAATTATGGACATTCAAATGAGCTCATGAATGGTTCTATGTATTTAACATACACATGGTTAAAATGCGCAGACTAACACGATCATACCAAAACCAAATCTTTTCATAATGTAATTTACCGGATTGAGAACTACATATATAAAAGTAATCATATAACATTACAAGATTTATCTGCATATCCTATTTTATTTATAGCCATAACTTTAACTTAGAAAACAAAAGAACGGGTTGTTAAATAAAACGGAGTATAAAAAAATCTAAGTTAACGAATCATACAATGAAGAGTACCAGAAAAGAAATAAGAGATCATTAATAAATCACACCTTAAGGTAAATAAGTACAAGGACATATTAATAAATTCTTATCCTACTACAGAAGCAAATAAAATTTAAAATACTTTATTATTCAATACAATCTACTCTGAACTTAATACATTTATTATAACGAAGCTACAAATCTTTGGCTCTTTAAATTAAAAATTTTCGTGTTAGTTTGCAACTCAGACTATTACAACTTCTATCACCTCTTCTTTGCAAGAGAATGTACATTTCCGACTTTTTCGATCGAAGGAAAAGGTGATAAAGAAAAGGAGCCGATGCAAGTGAATAGGGGGGATATTTAAATAACTAGAACGCAAAGTCATGAATTGTCTTCCATCGCCACGTGCAGTTTGTATGAAAAGAGTTGCTATGCAAAAACAAAACACATTTGGACAACTTTTCGCGGCTTTTTTTCCCTTTATTTTAGTAATCGTTTTACCCTTACCCAAAAAAACTATCGTGAATATCAATCCCAAACAACTGTAGCAAGAACTTTTCCATTGGATTCTTGAACACGGAATCTTTTATGCATTCGTGAATTAAAGTACCCCTATTCCGTTGATCGCTGCCTTGTTTTTAAATATTTGTGTATATTTTTAGAATATACTACAGAAACTGTTCAAATCGACGTGAACTATGTGATAGACACTATGCTGTTTCTTTTTGACATGAAATCTCGCAATGTTTTTAACAACTTACCATAACGTCACAATACTTTGTTTACGCAAGGCTAACTGGATAAATATATTTTATAAATCGCTTAAGTTTATTGAAATATCCAGTGAGCTGTAAACTAATTGACAGGTATCCTCTAGTATTATGTTTGTTGTTTTTGTACTTTACATAGTTAACAAAATTATCAACTATTATGGAAACAAAGCGAAACTGTCAATATTAATTAACAAACTAATCTATTTTATTTATTTATTTATTCATGCTTCAGCATGAAATGTAAACGATTATTTCTTTATCTGATCCTTTTAAATTACAACTCACTTTCTTACATTACTATATCATAACAAGTTCATGTAATGCTAATTTGAAGAAAAATGAGCAGCTGCAATATTAGAAAGAATATATCGATTGCTTACGAAATACCACATTATAAATATACATAATTATGGTGACTGATATATTGCATTGGTATTATAGAAATTTTTATTAATTTATACTAGTAAGTATACGATACAATTTGTAGTTTAGTAATATCATGTGTTTGTCATATATTTGAAAATTTATTTTTTCCAATACAACTCAGCACTATTATTGCTAAATATCTATTGTGTGACAGAACAAAAATAATCGTTGTTTGTACAATTTTTCTATTTTCAAGTATTACAGTGAAATAGATTACAAATGCTGATGTGTTTCCAATAAATAGTCCTATTATAGTCGTATAAAAAAAGTAGATAATTCATATAATCTTGTTAGCTAAAAATATATCTTAAATTATCCTATTATATCTAATTGATAGAAATAAATAACTATGTACAATTAAGCTTTTAGAAATCAAATGTTGTAAAAATATCTCTTGAATAGATCTTGATTGAAATAATATCATAGTTATCTACAAAAAAATGAATTTACAAATTTTTAAACAATTCTTCCATATACAGGCATAATATGCATATAACACTAAATGTTAAGTAATGCAATTACTTTGAAATTACAGTTAGAAAAAGTGCGATATATATACATACATATATACGAATTATCTGCTTTCACTTTTTGCGAAGCTTTTTGTTTTGCTACATTTACATTATTCCCTATTCATTTTAAATGCAAATAATAATATAATTTTTGTCTTTGTATTAATAAACGTATTACAGTAAATATATTTTTAATAATTGCCCAAATCGAAAAATTATACAATTATACATAAGCGCCAAACAGATGGTGCAGTGTTTATTTTATTTAAGACGAACTCAATAAAAAATATTATAAAAGGAACGTTTTGAGCATGAGCAATATTGGCGGATGTGATTTCCACTATCAAATGTAAATACTTCAGCATATCATCAACAATATGGAGTATACTAATTTATAGAGTTCACATTCAACGCTCATTGAAATAATGTTTCTCAAGACGCAAATGATAAAATCGTCGAATTTAAGTTAAAAGAAAAGTAAATTTCCAATTTGCAATAGAAACTGTGGCCCAGAGAGTGGATAGACGAGGATTAAAGCGGTTTGGCCACTTACTCGTAGTGGAAGAGGACAAATGGCTCAAACAGCTATTCTCTTGGAAACTACCAAGAATAAATAGAAAGCGTCGACCACGGCGATCATGAAATGAGAGAATGAAACGGGCTGCGACATCAAAAGGCATCGTTGTTGTTGTATATACATACCTACTGTACATACATAAACAATTAAACCCAAATTTAAACCCATTATCTTTAAAGTCTATTTCGGGTACCTAATAAACATACAAAAAGGGAAGCATCTATTTTAGAATCAAAGTTAAAAATTTGAAATAAGAAAAAACATTAATAAATTAAAGTATGTAATGAAACAATACCATTAAAACTGCAACATAGTACAGATGAACGAGAAATAAATAATTATTTGCAATTAATTTATTTCAAAAAATAAACATCTTTTATAGAACAGTCATTGTATAAAAAACAAAATATGTGATTTATATACATATAAAAAATACTAAATATATTGAACACATGTTGAAAATGTATATACTTTGAACTAACCATGACCTCTTGACATCGGCGTTGTACTTGTACTGTTGTTTTAAAATTATCGAACAGCTGGCTAGATAAAAACAGAAACGAATTTGTGTGTTTATGCATTTTTCTCTCGAAGTGTAAATATATACATACATACGTCTATGTAATTACATATGTAAATCAGACACCTGTAAGTTGTTGGATCAAAGGTACAAAATGGAATATGTAAACAGTAATTTATCCAACTAGTTTATTAGAAGTGTAAAACTTCTACAGTAGTAACCTGATTTTCAGTACTAATATGTTATTGAATAAAAATATTCTATTGGTTGCTTATTATTGTTCAAAATTTATTAGAAATAAACATTAAATTCTTTATAAAGTAGTTGATACTTATAAAAAACTAATAAATTATTGAAATAGAACACCTTGACTTTCGCAAAATAAATTTTAATTTTAAAAAGCCAAATGTACATTTCGCTCATCTACTGCATACATCTTCAGAAACAGCTAACCTAGACTTTTTCCTTACGAGTTTATATACAAATTCGCAATGGCATTTTTTAATGCAATTGTATTAAATCAGGTCCGTAGAGATCCCAAGGTTTCCATAACGGAAATACAAAACCACAACGAAATCCCTAGAACATCAGCTCATAGAATATTAATATAGCTTTGGTATCATCTTTACAGATGCGACAATCTATATTATAGTCACATGAATCCAAATTTGCGAAAAATGGTTTATTTAACAGAAACAATGTTAACTATTGGGTGACAAAAAATCCCCGTGCTCTTCATGAAGCTCGACGTTAAGGAGGTTTTGAGTTCAACGTATTATCTGCAGAAGAATATCTGGACCTATTATGTTTAATAATAATTTAACGAGTAAACTCTATTCGAATTTACTTCATGGTGAAATAATAAATGTAGACAATATTCCGCTCAATGTAACCGCGAACATGTAGTTCAAACAGGCTGGGGTACCACAAATAATATACACGTTATAACGAATTACCTAAATAACAGATTTGGTAATCGGTGTATTAGTAACATAGGCCTTATTTTGCGATCTGCGCCTGTTCCAGACAACCCCAATGGATTTTTTTCTTTAAGGTTACATGAAAAATAAGATGTACTATACACAATACAATAATATGGAAGAACTGCAAATCCTTCCCTATCGTATCGTTCCCGGTAACAACGTATCTAATGTGGTTCTGTTCTATTTAAATTTTTTGAGTTAATTTAATAATTTTTAATAAGCTTGAATGTCCATCATGTTAAAGTACACACTTTTCTCTTCACAGGGGCGAGTTTAAAATTTATATTTTTGTACTCGATTTATTGCAACTTAGACATAAAGAATGCCTAGACATATTCAATACATGTGACATTGAAGTTATAGTAATATTTTCGTTTTACACGCAAAAAGTCGAAGCTCATATTTCTTCTTTCCTTTGTTTTTACTTGTACTACTTTTCCTTCCATACTCTTCTTTTCTTTGTCTCGTTGTTAGTCGTCCTCACTGACCCCTCTCTCAACGTTTGCTATTGGCACCCAGAATTGTTTCAGTAGTACCCTAAATAGTACCTGTTATTCGAGAATTTAATGCACTAAAAAACCTTGAGTGACGGTATCTCAACCACGTTAAGAATTTGGGTGTCACATTTGATTTTAAATAATTCTTCAATAATATATTTAATGCTGCATTAATAACTTTGGGTTTTATAATTAGAACCATCAAGTCCTCATCAATTAACAGCATACTACCATTCTATTTTTCCTTCGTTGGGTTCAAACTTGAATATGCGTCGTTGGTGTAATCACTTCTTTATAAAACACATATATGCGCTGGAATTAGTGCAAAGGCGCTTTTTAAAGTAGCTTTTCTGTCGCCAGTCTTGTAACCATCCTCCTCAGGGCTACAGTCATACCAATCTATTGATTACCTTTAACATTGAACCATTAGAGCTCCGTGAACACCACAATAACATGGCATTTCTTCATCATCTTCTTCACAATGGAATTGACGCACCTGAAATTCTGTCAAAGTCAAACTTTTTATTTCCCAGGCAAGCAACTAGGCATGAAAACTTTTCGTCTACCACCGCCAAGGACAAATACTGAATAAGTGCATTAACCACTTTCGTAATCTATAAGAATACACTATTTATGCATTACTTATGCGCCTAATTTGGGCATTCGGTGTAATTTATTTTGGTAATGTACTTTAACCATAGTAAATAATTATGTATATTTGTGGTTTCAGTTACATTTTAGTAATTTTTTATTATGTTTCCGGGAATCGATAGGAGTAAAACAAAAAACTACGCGAATTATTCTATTTTTTGATGTCTGCAAATAATCCCAATGTTTTCTCTAATATAGCCAAGGTCACCACGATTTGGTTTTAAAATAAGAAAGTTTCCATAAAATTCTCGAAGTGCGTAAAAGCTACAAAGGTTTCAACACCATATTTGAATTGTACGTCAAAATGTAATTTGATAATATCAAAATACTATTTCAGTATCTTTTACATAAAATAATCTGGGCAATAAAATTTTGATTAATTTCTAATTTTCTCCTGTAGGACACGCATAGTTCAATTTTTTAAAAAATTCATGTTTACAATAGTAGTTCCTGACATCACACATTTTGTCCTGCTTAACTAACTGCTTATCTATTTCTATCCCAGTGGTGAGTACACTTTCTAGGATAGCTGTATATGTACATGAAGTCTGGAGAATTAAAACAGACAAGGATACACTTTCGACCACAATTTGATGTTAACGATTGATGTTTCATCAAACGCACCCGCTTCCGGGAATAGTTAGGCGTGATAATACTTGGTGCTTCAAGTACAACTCAGAAACAAACTTTAGAATATGCAATAAAATCTCCAAGTAATGGCACGCTAAAAAACACGCATGTCACACACATGTTAATACAATGCTGTTTCTTCGATTATTTGGGAATTCAATTTATTTAATAATAAACAATTAGCAATGTTGAAAAATCACGAGATTTTGTTCGAAGGAAAAAAGCTCATATAATTCATCATGGCAATATGACACACTCTGTTTATTAAATTTGTTGGTGTAATTACACATATTTACAAATCACCAAAGCCTACATTATTTCATGATTTATATTAATTTTCGGTTCGAACAATAAAAAATGTTAACCTATGTATATTAGTTTGTAATAAATAAATTAATACAAAATACCAGGTTTGAATTAATCGTCAGTCATGTATTCTATAATATTTATTTCTATTTGTTGCAGAATGACGTAAATCAAAAATTGTTACTGCTTGTAATAATTTTTTTTTACTTGTTGTAGATATATTAAATAATGCATTTAAGTATGTATGTGCACATAATACATACATACATCCGTTGTGTTCTCGCTATGTTGTCGTGATGAATCCTTGTTGAGATTTTATTCGCACCACAAAACCTCAAATTGTGGGCGGGCCGATAAGTAGATAATTCTTCATGACACACTCTGTATATTAAATTTGTTAGTTTGATCATACATGTTTACAATTTATCAAAGCCAATATTATTTTATGATTTCAATTAACTATCGCTTCAAAAAATAAAAAGAAAATGCACAGCTATTTATAACAGTTTGTAATAAATAAATTAACACAAATATCAGATTTAAATTAATCATCAAATACTTACTCTATTTCTATTTGCTGCCGGAATGACGTAAATCAGAAATTGTTAAAATTGCTTCCAATAAAATTTACATACACTGTTGGACGCTATTGGAATTAATTCATGGCACACGCCATATATCCTAAACATATGAATATAACGCAATAAAATTTGGTATACAAGTAATATTAACCTAGTATAGCTTATACCCACTACGAGAACGATACAGTGCTGCTATGAAGAAATGCATTAATAGCAGGGATACTCTTTTCAAGCCGTCAGTATCGCAGCAATACGGTGTAGCATGAAGTCTACCAGACGCCGTATAATTCATGGAAAGATGCCCTACTCGTCTTCGTAACTATTCGACATTAGTTGGGGCAACCAGATATTACTGAAGTCTCCGATCGATCATGTCCCTGACATGTTTGCTCGGATTAGTATTCAAAAAACGAGCTGACTGTTAATGGAATACATTACAATACACGACGTAATGGAATACATTGCAATGTACAACATGCTCGTAGTCCAATATCCACTAGACGCAACGCAATGGATCTTTCCTCCCCACGGGCCACTTTACACCAATTGCTGGAAAGAGGAAATATGCGGTATTCTGGCCGAGGCCGTGCATTCATCAATATTTTATTCTTGTCATGTCTGCTGCATAATACTCAGTGAACATTCCATATGCCGTGCGATATCATGAAAATTCGTTAGTGCGTTCCAATGACTTAACCTCTCTCAAACTCATTCAAGTAGTGCTGGCGACCTTCCATTGCGCACGTAGTGTGTATATACTTGACTTGTGAAAGTACACTAACACCTCTGCCGATGCTAATATTACTGTTCGCACAGCGTCAATAATAACATCGTAAATATGATATGATGATTTGAAAAAGGCTATGTTCCTTCTATCGTTTGGATGATATCGCTTTCAGAAGATACAGTGTTAAGTATTCAAATATTCAGAATACTTTTAAGTATTGCGAAATTAGATTTATGGCAAAATATACAGGACTGTGATGATAAATCAGCGCATAAAAATCTATCTTGCTTTTTCGAAAATACTCCAAACACTCACGAGAAATTGCGTTCGCACGAATTTTTGGTCAACATTAAGCAGTTGCAACACCAATCACGAAAGAGCTCTTCACAGCCAACTGTTCATCATTCATAATGTATCTTGCGCGTAGTTTAGAAATAGGCTCCACTGTCTCAGACGTTTTCAAAAACGACAACTAAAAATTTACTTGTGTGTGATCTACCTATCTACTATAAGTCAAACAAACATTGCAAATTTTGCAATAGTATGTAGTTTATTCTTTTCTCCTCTTTCGCTTCTTTTGCTAGAAGAAACAGTGCAGTACTTACAAAGCGCAGCCTTTTTTCAGTTGGTGGTATATATTCAAGGAGGTGTCCCTAAGTTAGTCATAACGAGTGAGGTTGAGTATTCTTACAACTTTTTTTCGTACGGGTATGATTTTTGATATACTTTCAGTCAAGATATTTATAAATTCGAAGTTACTTTTTGTATCCCTATTTCTTTTGTACAATACAAATCTGTTCCATATTGAAATATCAAATAAATGAAGAACATTTCTTATCCCTCATCCTTGTGGTCCTTATGGTTGGATAGTAATGAAATCGTTCATCCAGTTAATAAACACCTTTCATTGAATTGTCACAACTTCATAATTTAAACTTTATAAATAGAGATATAATCAGTAAGTAAAAACAAGATTGTGAAGCGTCCACAGACATAACGAATATTTTTTTAATGAAGAGAAAAAACAGAAAAATGTAGACCAAAGAAAATTGCCCCACAAGTAAATAAAGCAGTAGCAAGGTTTTTCAAAAAAAATATTTTACTTCACCTACCATAATAAAAGAAAAATTATACAAAGCAATTTTTCAGCACCAAGAAAATTTACATTCTTCAGTAAACGAAATATTCGTTAAAGAGTGCAGTTTGTAAAAGAACAAGATTGAACAAAGCAGAAATGTTGGAATATATCATGGGAAAGCACTACAAAAGTAATATATTTGACCAGGATAGAATAAATACAGGAATTCTCACTACATTATACCGTCAAGGCCGTAAACGTGGAGATAATATTATGTTATGAGGCAATTTTTGCTGGTTTGGTATCGATTCCGGAATTTGGATTAAAGAAAAACTAACACATATTGTGTATGTAAGTATGCAAGATATAATGCTTCCTAACGCCAAAAAAAATATATTGCTGCGATAGGCGTTTTAACAGGACAATGATCTAAAACACACGCCCAGAATAACTAAAGCATGGTTCGAGCAAAATAAAGTTTTTTTTATTACGATAGCCCTCTCAGTTAACCAATTTAAACCACGTATAGCATGTACGATAAAAAGCAGTTCAAAATGTCAATATTAAAAATACAGAACTATGGCAGACAGTACAAGAAACTTGACGTTTTATTCCAATTGAAAGATGTCACTAGTTGGTAAAATATGTCTCGTATATATCAGAGAGTATTAACAAATAAAGATAAAACAACCAAATATAATATTTCTTTCGACTTTGCGTTTTTGCTTTATATTTTGTTAAGAGGCGCTGCTATACTTCAACTAAATCTATTATATTGTACAACCTGTTTTTTTTTCATATAAATATAGTGAATTAGTAGCTATAAATAATATTTTAAATAGATTGAATGTTTTTCGTGTTAGAAATTAAGATTATTATTAATAAGAATGCAAGTCATATATACTGACTTATGCTTACCACATACCATAAATATTGCCTTGTACTTATTTTTTTTGCCCTACTATACATAAATTCACCATCAAATCACCATCATATCTGACGTCAAATCAAATATGTTAGAAAAACTTTTTTCAATAATTTCTAGCGAACTGAAATTGTTGTCGATCATTTCTTTCGATAACATACTACCTAACAAATTGAACAAAATATTTGCTGTTTCTAAATAGATACATACACATAAGGGTTGTTCAACATGCTCTACCCCTGATTTATTGTGCGTAAAGACGTCGAACTGGTTTTGAATTTATTAACTAGCCTAAACCCACATAACGTGCACGGAATTACAAGTTCAAACCGGCAACAATCAAGTTAATAAGTTACAGAGCGAGAACTACAGCAACATGTCACTAAGTACTGAAATAGATGCGTGCGAACAACGGTCTATTAGGTTTTTTTAAATTTATAATGATTATCTCCAATTTAAATCCACCAAGAATTGTTGAGTACTTTTTGGGACTACAGTGTTATATGAGACAATGAAAAGGTGGCGCCAGAAACTCAAATCTGTCAGCACCTCGTGTGGAGAAGATCTGTGGCCGCAGCTACCGAAAAAAGTATCCAAACATATGACAAATATACGAATTGCCATTAGGGAAATACAAAAAGAAATAGGCGTGTCATATCGGTCGTTTAACGTATATTAGCGGAATTTTTGTAGACTAAAGAACTCTGTTAATATCCACCTAAAAGCAAGTTCGACTGGATATTTGCAAGCGTCTTCGTTATGTCTACCAAAAAGATAAACAGGACATTCTCGGCCAGCATATAATCATTAACGAAGCATGGGTTCACCACTATGACTGTGTACCAAAGTTCAAAGCATGTAGTGGAAATGGAAGAAATCTCCATCGCTCTACAAGGTTTCGGGTTCAAGCATCATCCGGTAAGATTATTGAATTGAAGGTTATGAAAGTTGTTTGCTAGTTGACTACCTCCAAAAGGGAGTTACAGTTACAGACTATTATGTTAAATGATCGGAAACTGCGGGAGGCGATTAAAGAAGAAAGGCAGGGAAAAGCTCTGAAACATGTTGCGTTCTATTAAGACAAGGCTCCATTGCACAAAACTGGATACTTGCTCTCGAAGCTATCGAAATGTTGGAGCATCGGTGAGCCAAGTGCCTACAAGTCTCAAGAGATCTGCATCGAAAAATAAAGTACCAAAAATTTGTCTCAACTAATTCAAAGTAAGTTAGAGTTGAGCATGTCAATCAACACTTGTACACAACTGTGTTGGTTGCATTCAGTTTCAACATTTCGTAAAATCACGAATATTTAACTTCTGTCTTTTAATTTCATTGGTCAGATGATTACGTTCTTTAAATCTTTTTACAAATGTGTTGTGATTTTACCTCAATTTATAATTACAGCTCTTATTTTTTTAGTTATTCATTAATAATATAACACATTAACATCGATATGTTTAAATTTCAAACTGTCCAGTACAGACAGAATATCCCTACAAAAATTAGTGTAATTTGTGTATTAAGAATCATCTTCATAGAATTTTTATTGGTGCCTTAATATTGCTTAAGTTTTTAAATTAATTGACTTTGTAATTATGCTAAAGTAACATTTTATTTGAACTTTGGACATTACATTTTAATGTTAATTTCACAAATTAAAATATATTTTAAATTACAATAACCGTATAAAGAATGCTTAAATAATGACTATAGTTTTATAGCAAGTAAACCGCAGAAAATTCGATTTAGAAATTCTTGTGAAGTTCTTTGTTAAAAATGTATTTTATGTATATGGTAACTTTGAAACCGTGTATTTTTTCAGTGTGATACATCTCTATTGTCCACTTCTTAGCCTGTTCATTAAAAGTATAGCTTCTGTATAATAAATTTTAATGAATACAGTACCTATTCCAAAGGTTAACCAGGAATGATATATTGTACATATCTGACACCTCTTGTACCACGAACACGTTTTCACGTTAATTTCATTCCAGAGTACTGTGTGTTGTACTCTTGTACTCTTGGGATGGTCAGTAAATCCCTTGATTAAATTTTATTCCACTATAAGGCTATAAAGGACTGACTAACATTATAGTTATCATGAGAGTGTGATGGTTTTTTTAGACCGAATAAAAAGGGTTTACTCTGTAGAAATTTATGAGTTCAAATCTGCCAAGTTAAAATTCAATTATGGTCGAATAGGAAAATTCGTTTTCAGGTATTCGTTTTCCAACAGTTACATCAACATATAAATATCAATTTAAATAATTCGAATGTCAGAATTTATAAACGTGAAAGCATTCTTTATACATCCACGACGGACAAAAATGTAAAGATATAAACTAATTTTTATGAGAATTTTCGTATAAATATACCTTTAATTCGAAAGACGTCTATTGGTATTTTAAAATCTAACGATTTACCCTGTTTTTCGGCAAAGTCGATGGTTTTCGTCTCAAAACTTTATCATATTAAATTCTTTTGCATTAATAAAGATTACATTATTTTTATTTTATTTATTATTATTATTACATATTATTAATATATAAAGTTAATTGTTTGCGTCTAATTTAATACTTATCTTAGGTTTTTCTTCGTAAATTCCGTTAATATAGCAAAAAACTTGTTCAGTGACAATTGCACAATTTTTTTTGTATTTAAAACTCTTTTTGAACTCAGTTTCATAATTTAATTTCACATATCAATTGAAATTTATTTTCTAATTGATACTGTGTACCTATTATGTATCGATGTGTTTATGTTTAGACTTTGGTTATTTAAAACGAAGTAGTTTGAATATTTATTATATATATTATTTATATAAGCCTATACTCCAAGTAGATTTTGATCATTTGAAAACTTCTTCCATTTCAGCCTGTTCTTCACATTTGGGTAGCTCAGCCAGATATTTATTAAATACTGGGTGCACACGTTGGATTGATGGGCTGGAGTTTTGCCGTGGCGGGCAAATCATGTGACGATTCTCACGCAAGGACGAATTTTTTTAGTGCTTCATCAACTCTGGACAGGCACTCGTCGATGTGCCACTTGCAGTGACTGTCTTTTTGCATCCAAAACCATGCATGTTTCATCTTTAAAACTGAGATTTTGTTTTGTGCTTTAGTTGACCAGGTTTTAGCATTTGTCAAGATGTTAGCAAACGAGATGTTCCATTTTTAAACTTTTTGATATTGCTTTTTTAAGCTGTTTGAATATCTCATGGCATCATGAAACTGTTATGCCATCTGCTGTTAGACATCTTTTAAAATTTAAGTTGCCGATCGCTGTATATGTCTTCCCGGAATTTGTATACTAAGAAAATTGTTAATATTTTTCGTAAGTATTTATTAAAATCGGCCAGAAAGTTGTTTATGAAGGGGCATCACTTCGGATACTTTAAGAAAATCTAAAATACCTGATTTGTCTGCGCTTATTCGAAGAGAAAATGGAATAAAAGTATTAGATTGACTGTCTCATTCATCAAATGCCAATTGAATCGAAATGTATGAGGATGAAAATGAAGCTGCGAAGTAAGCATATATAGAATTTAAAGTAGAATCATCTCTCTTAGCACACATTATTCTCAAAACCCTCTTAGTCGATAAAAACGGCGATTGAACTGCCTGTTTGATAACTGCAACTTAATATTTGAAAAACGCTTTCTTATTTTATTCACATTTTTCACTCTAGGATACTTTTTCCCTGAAAAATCTCCCATTTCTTACGGTACAATCTGTATATTAGACGAATTATCATAAATGGAGCTGCAACTTACAGTTTATGAGTTCAAATTTAAGCTTTTGTATACACAAGGATGTACTACCTTGTCTCAGAATAAGAAGGAATGATTCACATACCCCGCTAAAACGCGGAACAAATAGCTTAAAAATGTAACTTACCATAAAAATGAAACATAAACAGTTGTGAATGCAGTAGTTTGTCAAAAATATTAATCTTTTTCTTTATTATATAAAAATAAATGGAAAAAAAATTCATTTTAATAGAAGAATGATTGTACAAACGTTACTTTTTGGATATATGTACAACTTATCCAAAATTAAGATTAAATATTATTAAAATAAAACAATGCAAAAATGTAATTAAACGTTTATAGGTTATGAAAAATTACGGATATCTGGTATTTATTTATCCATATTAACCAATTAAATCTTAAAATTATGTACTATTTTGGCGCAATATTTGAATCACTTCTTATTCTGAGACAAGGTAAGCTTGCAACCCAGCATGTGTTACATATCGTACATACAGAGTTCTAGATGTGTTATTAATAGAGTCCGGATTAAAAAGCATTAAAAATATTGAAAAAAGCGCTTAAAAAGCCTATCGATTTTCGAAAAAAAAGCATTACCATATGCAAAAAAAGCACGTACATTATACAAAATTGTATAAATTATATATACATTATTGATTAAATAAATATTGATTTTGAGATTTATAATAATTTATTTTTATAACATTAACATTTAAGTACTTCAACAAAAACATGTAATAAATTCAGAAAACATGTTCAGTCATAAAACTCAAATATTTTAAATAAAAGAAATTTTTAAAACATTTTTAATTCATAGATACAGAGTAATATTTAATAATTATAATTGAAACATGTGTTTTAAAATGAAAAACCTTAAATTCTTTTTATTAACAGTTTTTAATAAAAACAACATAAAAAAAATTATTTCCGTTTGAAACACGAAATTATTAAATGTTCATTTAAATGTTCCATTGTAAAGTTCTGTCGTCTATCACTTAAAATGTTTTTATAATTTGAAAAACTTCTTTCGACATCAACACTAGTTATAGGGGCATATTTAAATTTTGCCACGACAGCTGGATCCATATTTAATTCTTGAACTACCTCTCCACTTAAGATCGAGAATATTTTACTTAAGGTTTGAAATCCCTCGTTCTTTGACAAAACATCGTTGTGTTTTGTTTGCACTGTTTGACCAATGCGCCCAGGTATACCGTCTATGGCACTTTTAAAATCATTAATTTTTTTAACAGATTCAACTAATGACAATTGCTGCTGCTCTAAGGATTTTATGGTTTTCCTTACAAGATTAAAATGACATTTAATAAAAGAGAGACTATTTTTCAATTCTGCTTTTTCTAAAACGGCTTGGCAATCTCTTATCGATTTAACAGCAGTATCTGAAAGCTCGAACACAAGGTTTTTAAAATCTTCGAAATGTTCAGCGTAGTATAAAGCAGCGTCTAACCAAGTTCCCCACCGAGTTAACACTGGCTCAGGTGGTAATGGAATGTTAGGCAATCTTTTTCTGAAGAGTTGCACTCTTAAAGGGGCTTTAATGAACGTTTGTTTGCCATTTTTTATTAGTTCATTAACAAGAGGGAATTGAAGCCGTATAATTTCGGCAACCCGATTAAGACCGTGTGCTAAACAAGTGCAATGAACTAAATTTCGATAAAAAATCTTAAGATTTGATGCAGTTTTAACCATATACGGTGCAGCATCAGAAAGCATTAATAATATTTTGTCATAGGGCACAGCCTCGGGTAGATAAAAATTTGTTAATGTCTCATTTACAAATCTTGTAACTGTATTGTTATTTGTTGCTTCCAGCTCTTTTGAGCATATCAAGTATCCTTCCGTTAATATTTCCTCATTAAGCACACCTATAATTAAGTTTGCAACATACCTCCCGCAAACGTCTGTAGTTTCGTCTACGGTAAACCAAATGTAATTATTACCCACTAGCGTTTTTATTTTCTGGATAGTTTCTTTATATACAGAGCTAACATAACATTTTCGAAGGGTACTTTCATCCGGTACACGTATCTTGCAATATTGTTCCAAAAATCTTTTAAAGCTATCATTTTGTAATTTGTTTAATGGTATATCAGACTGCACCATAGCTTTGCATAGATCAAAATTAAATTGCTGTTGTTCGTTATAGCCAGAACATGACTGTAAGGATTCACCAATTGTTTGTTGCTTAGATTTATTTGTAAACCTTTGTAGACTTTGTTGATGCAAAACCGTTTGCACATGTTGTTTAATAATGTATTTTTTGTCGCACTGAACCTAAAATTAGGAACAACAATGATGTACCAAGGATTTAATCTATAAGAAACAACTTACCGTTTTTATACAGGCTCGGCAAAATAATCTACCATTTTCAAAATGCAACTCTTTATATTCTTTAATCCATTCGTCTACCGTGGGCCTCTGCTTTGGCATTTTAAAATAATTTTACACAAAACTAAACTAATTCAGTTTAACAACGTGTAAACACACTTATAGAATGTAATAGTTCATGAAATGTTTGTTTACAAATGCCAAAGACACCGGGGAATTCCAGGAACGGAGGTGTATCACGTGTTTGTGATGTGATATTTCTAGCGGCACTGTTTGCTGATGCGACGCGATCAACGGGGAAGTACCTACGTGTGTATGGAGATGCGGGGAAATAGTCGACATAATGCATATTTAGATTCTCATGTTTGATACGTTGTTATTTTTTAATTATTTTTATGTTTTCCATACATCTTTTTCTACACTAAGTATATTTCTGATTTGTTTATGTAAACTTATACGTAAAAATATTAAAAAAGAAAGCTGTAAATAAGCACAAAATATTAAATTAAGGACAAATATTACTAAAAAAGCAAAAAAAGCATCTGAACATTAGTGCCAAATGACTTATTTTTACATATTTCGTACACATTTTAATACTAAATGTATCTGCTTGTAATATTTATAATAAGCTTAATGCCTAGAAATCCGGACTCTAGTTATTAAAATTGAATCTAGAAAAATGTTAATGAAATTAACGTTTATTGAAAGGTATATGATTGATTATGTAATACGTAAATATTTTAACGGCCACTGTTTAATGTTATTACGCTCGTTATGTTTTTGGTTTTTCAAAACAAGTACTTGCATATCTCTTATCATCAGTTTCGATGCAATAAATTTGCTCGTATCTGTTAGGTACTCATTTGATTATTGGGACATTAACGACATAATATATTTTGGCAAATAATCGATAACACATCGATGACATTTATCTAATCTAAAGTAAATAATACTACGTTCGAGACAGCACGTCTCTACTTTTTTTTTAAATCACCTTGAGTAATTACGTGACGTTGTAAGTATGCATATTTTAAAGTGCGGATGTTCTAAAAAATTATTTTCAGATGTTACACACACGTATAAAATACTTAAATCTAAATATATATATTACGTAAAAATATAAATCATTTTGCTTTAAATCCACGTAGGATTTTCATTTATATTCTGTTTACATTCTAAGTTTAGTAAAAGAGAGCATATTCTAAGTGGTCGGATATTTCAAGTAACGTAATAAATATTAATGAAGTAATGAACTCTCCTGTGTACTTAGTTGCTAATATTTTTCGAGCGTTTGTCTTCAAATAGCCTTAGGGAATTATACTGATGTTCTATATAAATTGTATTATTACCTAGAATTGATTAAAATTTATACTTAATATTAAGTATATAGTATCAGTTTATAGTTAATGACGCTTTTAACTTTTAACAATCTATCGTAGAAGACAAGTTGCAAGTTGTTGTATGCTGTTTTTAAAAACATTCATGTAATCTCTTAAAAACTGCAATAATGAACGAAAATAATAATCCTATTAATCCACGTTATAATCAAAGTAATATATGTACATACATACAAAATGCTTAATAGAATATAGATTAAGGCCAAAAACATAATTTTAGTACCACTGGCTATACCTGAAGATAAAAAAAAGCAAAACTTATAAAACAGTTAATACCATGAGAGGCAAATTATTTCAAAAAATATAAAATGGTATTTACCTGATACGGTTCATATAAATGTTCCTTAACTACCTATTTTAAACCCCTATTTAACTTGAGCATCAGTGGTTACACTAATGTGATAATGGTATTGAAATGTAGAAAAATTAAACAATGGTCCTTGCTTAATCCTAATATAAATCTAACTGCTTGAAACTAAATTTTTTATTAAAAACTGACGATAATATCGTAGAAGTCTTTTTTACAAATAGTAAAGCTTGTTTATTGGCCTACATTAAAATATTAGAATAGAACTATGCACTTTTAATACTTTTAATTTTTTTAGAGAAATTTTCAATTATATCTTTAACCTCTTATTGCTAGAGGGGTCACATTTGTCTGCACGCCAGGTTCGTAATAAGTACATATCAAATATTTACGGTGACCCATCCAAGGTCGATCTCTGTTATAAGTTTATTGGTATATTATTACGTACTTATGGACGCACTTACTACAACGTCGCGAAAATAAAAATTGATCACTCTATTTATTGCTTTTTCGTAGATCACATTAGCTATTCTAAATCAATAAGAAAACTATTTTCTCTTGACAACCTTTCTTTTCTCGAAAGCTCGACAAATATTCGCGCCTTGAAAAAAGTACTTGTTTCAGTTAAGCTTTCGTATTAACTAATACTTGCACTTGTTTCCGCAGCGCATAATCAATCGCAAATACTTTATTAACACACTCTAAGCGGAATTAACTAATAATTAGTTAAATCAGCATAAAGTGATGCACCGAAAGGACGCCTAAAAAATTGTAATTATTTTAAATTAATTAAATTATGAGAATTTCAAAATTAGGAATAAATGCTTTTATTTTAACATAGATAAAAGTGTTAATTCCATTATTTTCTAGTCATAGTATTTCGAAAGTAAACTATTACGCATTTATATTCCCACATTTGCCATGGGCAAGAAAATCATATAACATACGAGGGAGCGTTTTTATATTCGCGGAATGGGGGACAAGGGGTGCAAATAAAAAAACCAAATTATTTTTCTTTTTCAATATATTCACCTGCAAGACGGATACATTTTTCACATCTTTCAATTAATTTATTTATACCCTCATAAAAAAATGATTTCTCTTTATCTGCAAAATACGCCGAAACTGCCTCCTTGACTTCATCATCGGCAGTAAATTTTTTACCCCGCAGCTCTTTTTTCATTTTCGGAAACAGGTAATAATCACTCGGGGCCAGGTCTGGGCTGTAGGGTGGGTGATTCACAATTTCGAAGCCCACCTTATGCAGGGCAGCTAACGCAACGCGGCTCTTGTGGACGGGCGCGTTGTCGTGCAAAAGCAGAACACCTTTTGTCAATTTTCCCCGTCTTTTCTCTTTAATGGCTTCTTTTAGTCGCACTAATATTGAAGCGTAATATTCTCCGGGTATAGAAACACCTTTATCTTTATAATCAATCAACAATATTCCTTCCGAGTCCCAAAATACCGTTGCCATGAGTTTCCCAGCTGATTGTGACACTTTAAATTTCTTGGGAGGTGCTGTGCCCTTTTTATGCCACTGCATGGAGTCTTGTTTGGACTCAGGTTCATAATGATGAACCCAAGTTTCGTCTCCAGTAACAATTCCACTCAATACACCATCGTTGTCTTCATTACAGAGGGCCAAAAATGCACGCGAACACTCTACGCGCTGTTGTTTTTGCGGCGGCGTGAGCATTCTCGGCACCCATCTTGCGCTGACCTTAGACATGCCGAGATGATCGTGTAGGATTTTAAAAATTGTTGTATCGGATACTCCAACCATTTCTGCGAGTTGTTTCTTCTTTAGTCGAGCATCTTCGAGTACAATTTGTTCAACTTTTTGGATAAGTGCTGGCGTGGTCACCTCAATGCTCCTGCCCGGCCTCGGGTCGTCTTCAAGGGATTCCCTTCCATGTTTAAATGAACTATGCCACTTGTACACCATGGTTTTTCCTGGACAAGAGTCGCCGTAAACCAATGACATCTCATTCATTATGGTCGCGACTGATTTTCCTTGCCTGGTAAGGAACTTTATAACGGCACGATATTCGATTTTTTCCATATTTCACTTTTCACTCCTGATTATGTTACTTGGTTGACGATAGCTCAAAAACTAACTGTCTAATAACAATGAAACTTCGTATTTATAGTAATCATGAGTCGCTGCACAGGCCACGCCCCCAATGCGCCTACTCACCCTTCTACAACCCGCTCATTCCGCGAATATAAAAACGCTCCCTCGTATGTAGAATTAACAAAGTATTGTGTGTACTTAAAGTACCTTTCCACAAAATAAATACATAAAGTATTAATTCTTAAATTAAGTTTTTATTTAATATATAATATTTCTTTTAATATTTGGCATGCATACTCGATTCATTGTTAGTAGATTACAAGATGTTGAATGAATGAATTTTGCATAGAGCAAACGCATTACTTGTATCTACAATTGCTTGCAATGTATTGAAAGACGCTTCTTGAAGTATCTATCATTTAAATATGATAGTTCGCATCATCAGAAAAAAATAGACAGTTTTTCAACTACATCCTTTAAACTCTTTATGTAATAGAAAAATAGAGAATAGTGCTAGATTTCTGCTTAATGTGCTTCGATATCAAATTGATTTTTCCACACTTTGTCACAGTTAAATTTTGTTCTTCCAATTATTCAACCTTTAGCATCCCATCTATTGTACAAAATCAAATATTTTAATATAAGCACCTCCTTACATTGGTGAGCAATGTGGTCTTTTCTTTTACTTAGCTTGGAGCAATCGCCTTTGTCTTTTCTTTATTGGTAGTATAGTATTTTATTTTTATTTTTTAGAAAAGTTTAGTTTGTGTAATAACATTAATTTCAATTACATTGCATTTAGAAATTTGTCCCGTAAGGGGAAACTGTTTGTGCTTGGACAATAAAATTTATTGTTATAATAATTAACTTCTTCACTAGCCGAAGTAATCTTTGTGTCTCTAGTCACTAGATCAACACGCCTTCTTGTGATTTACATACGAGATCAAAATATTCTGCAAATAAGTGATTATTTTGTTTTGAAAATATTATGATCTACTCCTATATGTTATATAATTTTATTCTAATATCCTATTTAGTAATTAATTTAGCACATAAATAATTATAAATAAAATATAAGAAATAATAATTGATACTTGTATCCCAATAAATTGATGTTATTTGTTTCGTATATAAACAAATATTATCGAAGACGGTATTTATAAAAAACAATATATTATTAAAAATATAAAAATATGAATTCGACAACAGTTAAATTACTATGTAGATGTAAAATATAAATAAATATATTTATATTCTACATTAGAAGGTATATAAAATTTGACCTCTGCGCAATACATATTGATGCGTTTTAAATTATTCGCAGTAGATTACGTTATCTTATGATCAATGTATCATATGTTCTACTAAAAACTTGTGCTATATAGTTCACTTTGTACAGAATCATTATTAACGAGGATTTTACATGAAAAAGAAGGTTTTTCTTTTCGTGGAGATAACTGCGACGAATCCATATTCAGCAATAATTCAGTCACACATTCTCATTTTCAGACATTCGTTTTTAACCGTGACATTAAAGCACAAGTGGCAAACCCAAAATTAATCACCCTGCTTCAAAGAATCGTGCTCTTCATTGCAACAGATTATAATCTACGTTTCTTCTGTTTTTTAAGGGTTCCGTCTCTCCAGTTGACAATTCATTCTCGTTGAAAATGATTATTCGTGCTGTCTAAAAACTCCTTCCTGAAAGGAGGGAGCGTGCAAAAAGACGTCTTTATATGAACAGAGACTTATCTATTGTAGTCCGAAGTGTCCTTCATATAAATTCCTGCTGTGATGATATTAAACCCTGAAAAGTAAGAAATGGGGAAATATTCTTTTTAGTAACACATTTGCTCACCTCTTTTTTCGAGAATTTAGGAAATACGTGTAGGTGGTGTTTAAAATGTGTTAACTTTAGGTATGTGAGGACTGCTAAACCGAACTTTTTACAACCAATTTGCTAATAATTAATTTTTGAAGAAAAAATATTATTACACTTCCAAGTGAAAATGTATCAAAAGAATATAATTTATTCACCTTATTTGCAGTTATTGAATATACTAATTTAGTTTGTTTATTTTAGATGTTAATTTCTATTAGTATATTCCATTAGATTGTTGTATGTGATTTGAGGTAATTAAAAGCTCTTTGACCTCATAATTTATTAATAAAATATAATTAAGTAAAAGTTCCATTTATGTAAGTATTAAAAATTCTGTATCTGAAGAAAAGATGCTTTTCTTTAAAAAATCGTCTTAATATTTTAAAAAATAATCCATTGGAGATAAGTCTGGTAAATTCGTCGTGTTTCACAATATTCAGGCACGTGAAGTAAATAAAAAAGAAGACAAATTGTATTTTTGAGTAGTGAAATATCTCAATTAGCAATCGCTAAAGAAATTAAGTAATTCTAGGCGTTTTGTAGATGCGAACCAAAAGATAAAAGTTCTAATGATATCTGAAATATGTACTGTAAAATTCAAATATGAAAACGATTAGCCACGATTCTGTAATATGCATTAATTTTAAATTGTCAAACTGTCGCTAATACTCAGTCAGGATCAATATTTTGTATATATCGGCAATAAATATAAAAAGATTTGACATTATGTACAGTAGGTACAACAAAAAGATTTACGATATGCACGAAATTTGATATAGGATGGTCTTTACACCATGTAAACAAAACATTGGCAATCCGTGCATATCTGATTCATAACATATTATTCAAGTAAATATAGTAATGCGCGTAATATATGAATAATTCTTTTGTTTGATTTTATTTATTTCTAAAATACAATAAATGAAATTCAGTTACATAATATAGATCGTTATATTTACACAAGTGTATTTATATACACATTATTCATAAAATCGTATTATCAGAATAGTTATCTTAAAAATTTATTCGTAATTCTATTTATTAATTAATATAATTGTTATAGAATATTACATATACTTTAACACTAAATGATCACATTACGTTACGTTTTCAAATTAGAATAATAATTTTGACTATAACTAATATAAATTTAATATATTCATGATCATCAAACATTCTAAACTGGCATTAACTTAAAAAAATTAAAAGGTATGTCGTCGAAACTTTTACTTAAAATATTAAATATCGAATTTAAATTTACATTCCCAAAATTAAATGTTCTATATGACACAGTTCTCACACGTTCCACAGTTTTTGCTGTTCTGCATTTTTTTTAATATTGCCCAAACGGCAAGAGAGTAAGCTTTTTGTTATCGGGTCGAAAATGTAAGCAAACTCGTGCACTATCTGAATTGTACACTATACATACCATTGTTCGTTTTTTTTTTAACGAAACATACAAGAGCTCTTCTTTCTAGTTTGATATCGCTACAGCTAAAGATATAGAGCAACAATTGCGATTTAAATAGTAGACTTTTTGCGACAGTAAGTATACAATTACCTTTTGTTTATTTTTGACCCCACAATCAAACTTTAGATTGTCTTAACTTTTAAAATTCACTTGCTTAAAGATCGATGATTCTGACCAAGTAAATGTCCGGACTCTTGAGTTCCATTTTATCACATAAGACATTTGTGAACTGTTTTTTACTGAATCTTTTTGCAGATAAGTATATATTTATATATATTTGTAGCAGTAAGTTTTCCAGTAGGAGGACATCACTTATTTACACATTTATGTATTTTATTATGTTGGTTGACTTAGATTTCGCAGTTGGTCTGTTTTTTGTCGAATGTTCTTTACGTCTATCATAGCAAACATCGAAAGTTCACAATTACATTTGAAATTTCTTTCTTTAGACTGCACTTTTCTATTTTAAATTTGTCTATTTCAGTCTTACTAATATCCTCCGACAGGTTACTGTTGTTAATATGCATCTTGTTTATCTTATTTTTGAGAAGGTTATTTACCTCTTCTGTTACACTGTTGATAGCATATTTTATCTCCACAATATGTTACCAATATAAGATTGATCGATTGATTGGCATCATTAATATTATGCATGGGTGAATATCAATAATTAGTACGAATTGTTGTAGCACAACTTACACTGCAACATGTAATGGAGTCATCATGACAATACACACTTGAGGAGGACAATTCGCGCTTCGGCATCGTAAAGTCCTAACTAATCAATTCCACTAATCTTACACAGATTTTGCGAATAATTGTTATAAAGAATTAAAGAATTTGCAATGAAGTAATTCATGCTAAATTATTACTAATTCTTTATAATTAAAAAAATTTTTAAAACCGTTTACACACACACACACATACACACATTCACTCATACACTCCGCGCAACATGAATAGGACCAACTGCATATATGACATTTGTAGTTGGTATAAACATGGTAGCGCGCTGGAATTGTTATTTTCGAAAATAAGAGGGTTGATAAAAAGATGTATGTAGGTACCAAATATAATTTTTGTAAAAGTCAGTGCAAATGTACGTTACTAATGACAATAAGTAGAGTAATTAAACGCCACTTGAATACGACCAATCTACAAAATAAAAGATTCGTTTGCAATAACAAAATACTTTATTGTTCAATAATGAGTACTTTTGCCATTATTTCTTATAACCTCAAATAGTCGGGATGGAATGAAATTATACAGGGTTCTCAAGTAGTCAACGGGAAGTTCCGCCCAACTTCGTTTCAGCGCCTGCTCTAGTTCGTCAGCGCAACTGAATTGGGTAGCATTGGAGTACAATTTACGCGACAACCATCCCCAAACATTTTCTATGATGTTCAGGTCGGGGGAGAGCGATGGCCAATCGAGAACCTCCATGCCTTGTTCTTGAAACCAACGTCGAACAATGCGCGCGGTGTGAATACTGGCATTATCCTGTTGGAAAGTAAATGGCCCACCTGCCATAACGTTGGAAAATTTGGCCGGGCCATCTAAATTAAACTTCTTCTCGTCACTGAAAATAACAGTTTGCCATTCTCTTGTCCACCCCATTTTTGCTTGAGCAAACTGAAGACGTGCAGTGCGCTGAAATTCCCTTAAAGGAGGCCGTCGTTTAATTTTGAAACGTTTTAAATGCGGACAGGTCCTCAGTAACTTCTGTACAGTTCTTACCGATGCATTCGTTCCAAGGTTATTCGCGATTTGTCTTGCCGTTAATGCCGAATTCGATGCTTCGCGTAATATGGCTCGACGTTCTCTCTTAGTTGTAACGGATGTTGTTCGCCCTTTAAAACGTTTTCCATAATTCTCGGGATGCCTAATAAAATTGTTCACAACCTGGTGTGATCGACTTATTTTCTTTGCAATAGCCCTTGAGGAATACCCTTCTTGATGGAACGCTTTAATTTTTCCAATTTCTTCCATACTTAAGCACTTCTGTCGTCCCATCGTTGCACAATACCCTTAATTACAGATGTTTGTTTATCCGGATACACGTTGTAACTCGACACTCATCCGGTAGCTTACTATTAAATACTGGTCGTATCCAACCGGCGCGGTGCATTTTATATGTATGTGGTACTTACGTCACCCAATGCATAACGTTAGGCATTATTGCGCAATAATGCGTATTATTTGCCATATCATACCATTACAAACTTGCATTGTATTTTTAGTAAATGAATTGTTTTTCAAACCACCGAAAGCTTGCAACAAGTCGGGTGGTCCTATTCATGTTGCGCGGAGTGTACATAGACATATATACATATACATATATATATAGACATATACACATATATATACACATATATATATACATATATATATATACATATATATATATATATATACATGTATATATATATATACATATGAATTCATATTTTGTTTAACACCTTTTAGTTTGATCACTGCGACAATTCTTCCCGGCATGCTTCTGATACATGACGTAGTCAATTCCTTCAAACCCTGGTTACTGCGCCAAGTATCTTCAATATTTTGTTTTGAAACAGCAAGAGTCGGATTTGGAGTTGAGTAAACAATCCGTTTTAAACTATTCGAGTGTTTTCGATTAATTTTAGGTCTGGAGAATTGCCTAGCCGCGGCAAGGGTTACAAGTTGCTGTCAGAAAATAAATCGTTTATTGATTTTGCTCTGTGGCATGGTGCACCATCTTGCATGAATTTGTAAACATCGCCAGTATTTAAAGAATTAATGTATGGAATAGGTATTGATTTAATTACGAATTTATACTGTATTTGGTTCAGGATGCAGGATATTCTAATTACTGCAGGTTCTCCTCCCAATGAAGCGGAAATTTTCCGTTAGCGCCTCTAAGCGCGATTCATTACTGAATACAACCTTGAAAAGACGAAGTATTCATTCAATTTTTAAGTTTACTATAAATGTGTAAAATTGTATGAATAAAATAATGATGCATATCTTTTCCCAATTTTCAACAGTGAGGTTTTTATGCTGCCTATTGCAGTCTCATTTTCTTCATGCTCTCAGTCAATGGCGACTATAAATTTTCTCGTATAATCGAGATTCTTCTCGATATTTTAAAATGCGTAGCACCTCTCTAATTGATCGCTGTTGATTCTCTAATGATCTTTTAATAATGAATCTGTCTCCGTGGTCTTTTGTCTTTATCTTTCTTCTACAGTGAATGCGGCCGCTCGAAGTGGATGGTAGGTTTTCTGCAATTAACTTTGCCACTTTGTCCACTGTTTGACGAGAAGTACGTTCTCGTCTTTTTATTTCTTGATAAGAATAGTTTCCACTTTACAATAAAGTCTCGATTACCATCTTGTTTGCATTGTTAAAAAATTATAATATTTCATAAATTCGATATCAAGCAAATGTAATCCACACTAATTGTGTTTAATCCCGAAAAGGGTATTTATCGGTTTATCGGGTATTTTATAGTTGTTGTTATGGATTATCGCCAAGAAGATATTTGAACAACAGAAAACATGATATTTTCCCTACTTACTAAATAACTCTGAATATTTTTTAATTTCTGTACATATACATAAACATATGCCCATATGTATAAGCTAATATAATAAATGATAATTATAACTTAGTTTTCTTTGGCAATACGAAACGGATAGACATTTAAATCTGTCTACAAAAACCTTTAGAACTTCGGAAAATTATATTCCAGATTAATTATTAAAGTACACTTACAAAATAGCTTTCACGTGTAATAAGGATAAACTTTTTCATATCCAGTCACCATTTGTACCAGGCTGTCTAATAAGTTTTGTCGTTCGATAAGAAAAAACACGATTTTTTTATTTGAAATACATTTTATTATTTAGTATGACCTACCTGAACTTCAATACACTTGTTCCACTGTATTTTATGAATTCCGTCCCTGAAATGAAAATCCGGAATACTGTCGAAATACGCTTCCACGGTCGCTATTTCCTCTTCGTCCGCCAAAAAACGTTTTCCACGCATGGACTTTTTGAGATGTAAGAACAGCTAGAAATCAGAGGGAGTTAAATCTGGCGAATTGGGTGGATGTTGCAACAATTTCGTAATTTAATTCACTGATTTAGGCGATGAAATTTTCCTTTCTTTTGTAAACCAGGTCTTTTCTCACGAATTTTTACATTCAGCTGAACCAAAAGATTACAATAATAATCCGAGTTTTTGTTTTACCAGTTTGGAGATAATCCACTAACAACATTCCTTTTGCGTCTCAAAAAAACTGATGGTTACACCTTCTTGACCGATTTTTGGAGCCTAACTCGCTTCGGAGCTGAAGTACCTAGTTCACACTACTCTCCTTAATCTCTTGTTTTAATTGAAGGTCATGGTGGTAGACCCAATTCTCGTACATAGTGATGAAACGACGCACAAAATCGTTTTTATTCTTTCTAAAACGCTTTATATCTTACTGAGCAAGTCACATTCGAATGTGTTTTTATTCCATTGTTAACGAATGTGGCAGCCATTTTGCACACAGGTTTCTGAAACCCAAAACTTCAGCCAAAATATTGATCACACTGCTTAATGTGATGCTCAATCAACAATCGTTCACAATTTTGTTTTTGTGCTACACCTTTCAAAAATGAAAATTTTGTCACGATATTCAATTTTTTCCATTGCAAAAAAATACTGTATCACTTCAATTATAAACACATGTAAGTATACGAATGAGAAAATATAAAATGAGAAAACTTCACACGTGTTCATAAAAAAGTAGTACAACCTACAGAAACAACAAGATGGTATTTCAATAACTCTACTCTTTTCTACTCTACTTTCTTTTTTATCATAATTGTGAAACTTAATATTTCTAAAATTTCGTGCCGTGTTATCTCTGCAGTAGACAATGTATGTTTAATTTTGTGTTAGGAAACGTACATTCCTCATAAAAACAACTTTTTTATCGAATTTTTACGCAAGTCTGTTTACACTCATTATAATCTGCGTGAATAATAGCCTTGTTCTATAATTTTTCACCAGCTTTTCCCCTTCACATATGATTTAAAATAAACGGAGCACATGGATTTAAATGTGCGAGGGTTCGCTTGAAATATGAATTATTTGACAGAACATAATTAGTTACTCTATCCTGGATACTAAGAGACGACAAAAAAATGACGCTCTCTGTCTGATGGATCGGATCTCTGGAAGCGGTTCATCAACCGAGATGAATTTATTATTAACTTGTCGGAATAAATATTTCATTGAACAAGTTAAGCGGTGTGTTTAGAAACAAAGACTTAATTGTTAATTTTATACGCATCCACTATTATGGAAATTTTTAGTGAAGGGTTTATTATAATTTCATGGTTCGAAAAAAATTTATGATTAATTATTGCAATATATTTCTCTATGTGTCTATTTTCAACAAATTTTGTAGAAATATAATATCGTGATATTTTTAGGTATACAATTAAAAATTTTTTTGTAAATAACAAGCAAGCAATATTTGCCCCATATACTTAATATAAAAAGGCGTATTTTCCATATAATCGTAATCAATATATATAGTACTTATAACACACGTCTAATCCTTGTATCAAAGCCTAGTTATCAGCTTCTAAGATTCCAGGATTTTCTATGAAAATGATTTTCTTCATTATCTATTATCTTTATGTATATATACTACCGTGATCGAAAAGTAGAGGAATTGTATTTCTCTTTCCACATTTATTTAATTTGAATTTTCATAACTGTTCTGGACGTCGATTTTCGCTACAACGTTCAAAACATGTTTCAAATTTTGTTATCATTCACACGGTGTTAAATCATGTTAAAGGTAAAAGCGGTTGGTTACTGTGGAATAATATTGAACACTTGGCCAACTATTTGGCCGAGTATTCATTCCATTTATTATATATATTATTAATATAATCGGTGATTAACTCTAGTATTCTGTATATCTGAGCATCTCTAAGTAACAAATAGGGCTGTGTATTTACATAACTATGTACTTAGTTAAAATTAAAGATATTAATCATATATAAATCATTCAAAATATTGCCCATCGCTAGCGACAACTTTTTCCCATCTTTCTGGTAGAGCTCGAATACCGTCACGGTAGAAGTATTCGTCTTTTGAGGCTATCCACGAATCTAGCCATTTTGAGATGTCTTCATATGAGCGGAACTGCTGATTAGCCAGACCATGTGCCATCGAACGGAACAAGTAATAATCGGACGGCGCAATATCTGGGGAATATGGCGGGTGGGGTAGGACCTCCCATTTGAGCGTTTCTGAGTAGGTTTTAACGGGTTTGGCAACGTGAGGCCGAGCGTTGTCATGCTGTAGAATCACTTTTTCGTGCCTTTGCTCGTATTGTGGCCGCTTTTCGTGCAGTACTCGGCTCAATCGCATCAATTGAGTTCGATACCATTCCCCAGTGATGGTTCCGTTCGGTTTCAACAGCTCATAATAAGTAACACCGCCCAGGTCCCACCAAATACACAGCAAAACCTTCGCAGCGTGAATATTCGGCCGAACCGACGACGTAGAAGCATGACTGGGCGGTCCCTATGATTTTGTTCTCTTTGGGTTGCTGTAATGAATCCATTTTTCATCACCCGTAACGATGCGATGAATAAAACCCTTCCTATTTTGCCGCTGGAGCAGTTGTTCACAGGCAAAAAAATGACGCTCAACGTCTCTTGGCACCACCAACATCGAAATCACAGTCTTTGAAGCGACGGAACCAATAACGGCACGTTGTTTCACTTAGAGCAGCATCTTCGTAAACTTTTTGGAGTTCTCGATGCGCTTCAGCCGCCGTTTTCTTTGAATGAAAGAAGAAAAGCAATACTTCCCGCAAATGACGATTATTTGGCACAAAATCAGACATTTTCACACAACCAAAAGTATATGACGCAAAAACAAAATCACTAATGTGTCAAAGCGGTTTGTTTATCATATGTCCAAGGTTGGTTCATGAGGTTTTGGTTATGTCACAATCGACCAGCACTTGCTACTGGAGCCATTTCTTGAAAATCAGCGAGAACTTAGTTGCGCACCTAATATCTATGGATAGATTTACAGAAAGACGAAATGACACGTGGATACTAAGTTATGTTTTATGTTATTATGCAATACACAGGCTATCGTGTGGGAATAAACTTAACTCGAACATCGCATGCCTGTATATATCCATACATATCCTCTTTGTTACCTAATAAATTCTAATACTTCACAGTTTTCCCTATACGTACTTTTAGTAATATCTATAACAAACAAAATTTAACATATATATACCAGGTGTACCAGAAAGTCATTACCGGCTTTTTCGTTAAAAAACTACATAATTTTCAAGAGAATGGAAAAACTTGTTTATTCAAAGTATTGACTACACATCTTGCCTATCTTTTAGGCAATTTAAGGATGACATCTCAAAAAAAAACAGCAAAACCATTCATCGAGTCATTTTCTAACTTCTTCGAAATTGCTCAACCAGTTTTGCTGTATAAGATGGCGCGTTATCGTGCTGTAAAATCACTTTACCGTGTCTTCTGGCCCATTCTGAACATTTTTCTATCAATGCATGGTTCAAATTGATAATTTGTTGTCGGTAGCGATCAGTATTAACTGCTTCACCAGCTTTCCAACAGATCGTAATACACTACGCCACTCTGGTCTCACCAAACACAGAGCGACCAAAACGATTTGACCTTGGAGTCGATGGGCCACCTTCAAACCTTTACGGTCTACCCAAATGTTCTCATTGTCTTGCACATCGAAATCACCACTATTGAATTGTCGGAACTACGCCTCACATGTTTATATGGTTGAAGCATGCTCACCGTAAGTTTCTACCAGCAAACGATGACTTTCAGCGGCTTTTTTCTTTCGATTAAATAAGAAAAGTATGCATGCCGGAAATGCACTTTTTCAGACACGAAACTCGATATTTTAAAAGCTTGATGTCAGTAGAATAAAATGACATATGTATCAAATCATAACATTGCATACTTAAGCCTAGCCACACCTGTTAGAAAAACCGATAATGACTTTCCGGTACACCTGCTATATGGATATATATATATATATATATATATATATATATATATATATATATATATATGATATATATATATATATATAGTATCAAATGTCCGTATTACGACTTCTTCCAATCCTAACTAAAATTTGGAATTGTATATTAGTTATTCCGCTTCGTTTATTAATTATAATTTCGATTTCATCACACTGTAGAATTTTTAAATAGTAACCTAAAATCGCTTTAAAGTACCTGTAATTATATTATTGTATTAATATTTTTTGTTTAACAAGGACAATTATTTTATTAGATCAATAAATTTCATTTCCACTATCCAATAGCACTGCAAATCTTCAATGCCTAAATTAAAATCTCTCGTCACTCCTTATATGAAATCGATACTGTGCTAATGCATTCTAATACTATTACTACAGAGACTTTAATGCGAAAAATTGAACGTCTTGCGCTTCATGAAAACGGTCTCAGATATATTTAGATGTAAATTTAATTAAAGACCTCCCTACATCATCGAGGACAATGTGATTAATTCTAATAAAGCAATCTGACGTCCTTGGTAATTAGCTTGATCAAATTATGTCCTTAATTTATTAGACACTAAATTAATAAATTATAGGAGATTTTTTAGGGCAATAATATGGAAGCGAAATAGCTTTTATTGTCAATTAAAGTACAACTGAAATTCCCTTGTTAAATCAATTAAAGTTTCTATATATTTTTAGTAAATATAAATTACGTATGTACATATAATACTTATCCAAAGAAATGCATTAAAAATCGTTTTTAATACTAAAGAATTTAATGGACTATTCTGCTATAAATGTATAGTTTTATAGTACGTAGTATACATATATAGTTATAGTTGTTTGTTTTTGGAATTTACTTAGCCGTAAGATTCAACACATTTACATAATCAAGTTTTGATGTTAATAATTATTAACATCAAAACCTGACTGTATGCTATATTAATTAGATCTGTTCCATAATGCAATTTACGGCATATATAGAGAGTCTAAACTGTACTGCTAGATTCGAGTCCTGCCCCAACGCAGAAATTTTTAATTTATTTCTGTAATTAGTAACAACATTGGTGCAGGAAATATTAATTTTCATTAATTTCCCATCATGAAGCATTTAATTATGTGCTTAGTTATATATGATTACTAACATTGAGCTAATATTTTCGTGGATCCACTTCCCTTTTCAATTTATCTGTACAATCACATTCATTCTTATAAGCTTGGAAAAGTGCTTTGGTTAATATTTGAAAAGAATGACAACACTGACATTGTTAATTAAACTGTAAGTTTATCCTCCATAAAATCAACTCTTAATTGTCACTCATTCTTCATCACGATGGAATGGATTTATAAATGGGATCTGTAAATTGGTGTTACGTTCGATAACAAGTTGAAATCAATATTTTATTAAATATTACTAAATTTGCAGCTTAAGTCTTTAGATTCTATCGTTATAAATAATTGTGCTAGATATTAACATCATTAAATCTCTTCTTACTTTCGTTGTTAGTGAGTTTGAATATAAATCTACAGTTTGATACCCAATCTATGGCATATATACACTGCAGCCCATAAGTTTGGAATCAGTTCCAGTAAATTCATAAAAATTAAAATTTATCTATGTTACGTTCGTATTACTTTGATATAAGTACAAAGGATTATTCTTAAGTACATTATAAAGCTTTACATAAAAGATGTAGTTTTAAATGTATTAATAGTTGGAAAATAACCAGAGATTAAGGAAACTCTGCGTGCGGTATTATTTATTCGAGCAGGTAATATTTCTGCATAATGAACGATTACCTGGAATGGACAAATTTTATTGCAGACCCTTCCGCATAAACCTTTTGTAATTACATTTAGTTTTTATATTTATAAGTATTTATACATTTTGAAGTAATGAGAATATTTTAGTTGCTTCGTATCATTTAAAGTGTGTAGAATCAGTAAACATCGTTTGATTATGGCGAAGAGAATGCAGATATCGCTAGAAAAACGTGTAGAAATTATTAGTCATCATAATCGGGGAGATTCTATACGGGATATCGCGAAAAGAATGAAGATATCGTACAAAGGTGTACAAAATACAATTAAAAGATACCAGTCTACTGGAGGGTATACGGACAGAAAACGATCAGGAAGACCAAAAATTACAACTCCTGCAGAAGATCAGACAATTATATTGACGTCGAAAAGAGATAGAAGATTAACGGCCTCGCAAATCCGCGGTGAGTTTAACAGGGAGCGTGAAACTCGGATCTCTTTAACCACAGTAAGAAGGCGGCTCAGAGCGGCTGGACTGATGGGACGTGTAGCAGTTCGCAAACCGCTTCTACGTCCGCAAAATAAAATAAAAAGGCTACAATGGGCTAAGTTACACAAAGATTGGACAATAGAACAGTGGGAAAAAGTACTATGGACCGACGAATCAAAGTACGAAGTCTTCGGTTCCAGACGTCGGATATTTGTAAGAAGAACTGCTACGGAAAAAATGTTACCGCAATGTGTGGTGCCCACGGTAAAACATGGTGGTGGTTCTGTAATGGTTTGGGGATGTTTTTCTTCGGCTGGTGTAGGAGATCTGGTGAAAATCGACGGAGTTTTGAAAAAGGAGGGTTACAGACAGATTCTCGAACACAACGCTGTGCCCTCCGGTCTGAGATTACTTGGAGAAAACTTTATATTCATGCAAGACAACGACCCAAAACATTCTTCTCATTTATGTAGAGGATATCTCCAACAACAGAAAGCTGACGGTGTTGTACAAAACATGGTTTGGCCGGCACAATCGCCAGACCCCAATCCAATAGAGCTGTTGTGGGAAGAATTGGATAGAAAAGTGTCCGACGTCCCAGACTCACATGTGGCAAGTTATACAAGATTCTTGGGCAAATATACCCAATGAAACCCTTACAAAATTAGTGTCTCGTTTACCGCGATTGTGTGCTGCCGTCATTAAAGCAAAAGGAGGGTATTTCGATGAAAAGTCCGTTTATTTGATAATAAAAATAAGTGGATGTAAATAAATAAAATTTGCTTTTTTTCCTGCTTATTTTATAATAAAACGTTTTGGTATATTAATATTGTTTTATTTTTACAATGTTTGTTAAAGCCACTACAATATTTTCATTATATTCAAAAGTGATTCCTAACTTATGCAAGTGATTCCAAACTTATGGCCTGCAGTGTATAAACCAAATGAAATTGGACGGTGTTTCAAGAAGTGTTTCGTGACGTGTAATTCTTGACAATGTATTGTAATTCGAGTTTTATTTAGAGTGTTTCCATCATTTATGGAATTTAACTATTCCGACAATTCGGCAGTTACTCTACTATTGTTGTTTCTTGCCAAACTCATCACTATATGTGCAGAAAGATACACGATCGCGTCTCACTTAATACTAACATGAATCATCTTCGTTTAATTCATTTGCTAGGTCAGTATGTATACATTCGGTGATAAGACGAAAGAGCCAAATATGTGTGAAATGAATATGCGCATACTTGTTGAAACTTCTTGTAACCGGAACGGGTAGAACTTTCCGGTACACCTAATACTTATGATGATTATGTCAAATCTTTGCAACAGAAACTAAATAGATGTTAATGTTTATCTGTACTCTCTAAAAAATGTTTATTTCCAATACCTTTTTTAATTTTTACTTAAAGATTATGATTTACAAAACAAAGAACAATTAAATAATGAACTTAATAATATAATAATAAAATAATGTGCTTTAATTCATAAGAAATATAAAAAGCTATTAAGTTATGACGAAAATCATAATTTAAAATCGACAGAGAAAATATGTTAAATTCCAAACTGTCTAGCAAACAATATTACTACCGAAGAAGCAACTCTAATTCATTTAAGATAGATGACAGTATACATATATTGAAAACAGCCACTTATCTAAATCTCTCCAAAAACCTATCATCCAATGTCAAAGGGCCATATAAAATAAATCTTTTATAACATTTGCTCGCAGGTAAACCTTTTATTAGTTGTGTATTGCGTTATAGAATCTAAAATTATTTTGTCCTACTTTTCTTATATCTTTTGGGCAGAAGTTCATTATTGCTATTTTTAATCAAAGTAGCCTTTTATTATAATTTAATCCAAAGTGCTCGTCTATATCACTACATTTTATAACTTTTTTTTTATAAATTAACGAAACGACAACTTGCAGCGTTATACACTTCCTGAATTCATGATTATTATAGATAATATTATAGATATAGAGATACATCTTCTACAATTAAATATTCAATAATTTATATTTATGTTAAATATATTTATTTTTCATTTATTTTTATTCTTACGCTATTATAGTAATATGTAATTTTTCTGTTTAATAGACTGATGCACTGAACATTCATTTAGAGTTAATTTAGTTATAAATTCTATAATGCGTTGCCTTACAAATCTATCCGACTCAGCTTTCACCCTGTTTTCAAGTTTCTACGGCTTCATCTCACGCTTCTGTATAATTGAACTTAAGAGTAATGAAACACGAAGAAAGACTTTTTACGTTACTTTAAGGTTTAATAATACGATAGTAATGTAATCGCGTATGAAGCTACGTATTTTCTTGTACTTATTCAGCTTAACTAAGTCTACTTTTCTAAACTACGTTTTAATATTTAAATGTAAATAACTGAAACCTTCGCCATTTATGCACTTAAGTATTCATGTTGTAATAGATATGTCACTTAATATTCTACACACAATTTGTGGAAAAACAATTGGTAAACTTGCATTACATATTCCACACTGGTATACTTAGTTTTGCTTATTTCTAAAGTATGTACAATGATGGAAAAACAATAACTGTGCTAGTCAAAATTATACAAAATTATAAACAAAGAAATTAATGGAATTAGATAGCTCTTTTGAAAATAAGTGGTAAATCTACCAAATTTTATTACAAATATATAAAATACAATGTTACATAACAAAGTTTATTAAAAAAATATATGCATATATATATATATATATATATATATATATATGTAAGCAGTTCCCCATCTACCTTTCGGTGTAGTGGTTAACATTACAATATACATTATGTTTTATGTACAAAGTCTCTCCACAACTTCCCATCCTTGGCTATCTCTCTTGAAACAGACATTGATTCTCCTCTTCTGTGTATGGCCTTTGCTATTAATTTTTCCCTATGTTACTTTTGGTCTTCATGGTCCTCGCTTTGTTTTTATTCCAGCTTCAAAAATCCTTGCTGGTATCTTATCTTCCATACGTTGTAAATGGCTCCACCAGCTCAGTTGCTTTTCCCCAATATATTTCATTATAGAACCTATATGTAACTCCTCTCTTACGTCTGTGTTTCTTTTTCTATATTTCCGTGTCATCCCTTTACTGCCTCTGAGGTATTTCATTTCTAATGCTTGCACTTTGCTCTTCAAGCTATTCGTGAGTACCCATGTTTCACTTCCGTAAGTAAGAACTGACCTGTAGATCGTTTTGTAAATAGTCATCTTGGTTTTCGTGCTAACTTCTTTCTTCCAAATTACAGTAGTTCTCAATGAATGGTAGAGCTTAGATGCTTTGTCAATTCTCTCTGTTATGTCCATGTCTTGATTACCATGTCTATCGATTGTTACCCCCAGATACTTAAATTGTGAAACTTGCTCTATTCTTTTGTTTTCAAAATATATGTTTAGTGTCTCTTCAATTTTTTACGATGTTACCATTACTCTCGTTTTCTGTGTTTATTTTCATTCCATACTCCTTCAATGAGTTGTTCCATATATCAAGATTGTTTTGGAGGCTTTGTTCACTATTTGCCATAACTACCAAGTCATCCGCATATACGCATTCACAGATGCCTATCGGCTCCATGTACCAGTATCCTATATTTAGTTAATTAAACATAAATAAATAAATATTATTTTTTTTCTTATAAAACAATCAATATTCTGTCGAATATCATTTATAACCGCGGTAGCTCTTCGAAATAGAATTCACGACTTTTTGGGAAATATTCGACTTAAAACTTTCCCAAGCCTCGTGCATTACCATCCACAATATTTCTTTATTGTTGTGGCAAATAGCTAAAAACGATGTCTAACATACATTTTCTATTAGATTTAAAACCGATAATTGGCTGGCCAGCGAGTTTTTGAAATCTATAATTGTTTCTCTTGAATCAACGTTTAACAACACCCTTTGGGTCTCTACCATCCCTGTACTACCAGATAAGTAGCATATTATCATCTGGATAGGGATGCATCATATTCCTCACTATACGAGGATAACGGTTAGTTATAATACCCCCGTAACTCATATAATTATGTGCTTTTACGGCGCTAAACTGAAGAATTCTAATTTTACATCGTATATAAAACCGTTAGAAAACTCGAATTCACTAGTTTCCGTCGTTTAAGAGCATATATCCGGTTAGTATGAGATCGCGGATTCGAGTTCTGCACGAAGAGCAGGAATACACGAAGTAAAAAGCTGTTAAAATTGGAATTTTTCACCCTTAACTTGGTAAATACCCTACCCTTTCTCGAGAAAAACAATCCCAACAAAATAATATTAATATTGTCTACTGCATTTGTTTTTTTTTTTTAAGAAACGCGATGAGTATTGTACATTTATTTGTCTTGTCAAACCATAAGATATTTCTCAATTTTTTTATTACTTCTAAACCTGCCCATTGTAAATGAGTAATACCAAATATTAATAGGTCTTTTCTTAATTTTCTTGAGTTAATAAAAGACGCAGATTTAGCTAAAAGATTATTTTCTACTTTTATTTTTGTTTGCATTTTCTACTTCTTCCCTCTTGTTTCGATACTGTTTTAGTATTTTAAAGCATTAGTTATCACACTCGGTTAACATATTATTTGACTGACGTTTTCCGTCAGAATGTAATTTTTTAATCATGTTTCATATTTCCATAATTCAGTGTTTTGCTCGTTCCGCATTAAACTAACCAAACACAATTTGTGTTAATCACTATTTATAATTTTATAAATATAGATTAGTTTGTTTTTCCTGACGCCGCACCTCATTACTGTTTAATACCTACATTAAAACGAAAAAACTTGCCTTGTTTAATCCACTCTTAAAGGTTGATAATTACTGCTCGAAAATGTCCATTTCATTTCATGACTGTTTATTCCAAATGATGATAATATCAAAACACTAAATATGACCCCCACTTTCAGTTGCATACTTTTATTACAGTACTATATGAAAACGTCATGATATCATCTATATCAAGAAATAATCACCTACTGATTTGACTTAAAATTAAGATATCTTCCTTCATACCTAATTACTTAGACATCCACACCAGTTTAACAACAACGGCTTCTGACGAAATAGAAAGATCATGAGTTTGAGTCTGTTGAGGACAAAGTTTTGGAATAAAGAGTCGAGAGTTTAATCTTTACATGATGATAAATAGAGAGGTGGTAGAAGGTATGTATCAAAAAATATCAAGCCTTGGAATGTTTTTTAAAACACACTACGGCTTAAAATAGTATGGATACTTGATATCTCGTATGTATAACGAAGAGAACTTAAAACAAATAAATAAAATGTAAAGTAGCACCCAATTTTCTGCTTATAATTAAGACAAAAATTAATGGAAAAAATCTTGCCATTCGGTGAGGAATCAAACCCTAATCGTTCACTTGCCGGACAGAAGCTCTGCTATTGAGCTACCGAGCACTGTGAGATTCGAATCGAGAATTTTTGAATTTCTTAATTATAACGATGTAATAAACAGAAAATTATAAGCTTTCATTCATTCACATTGTGAATATATGCGACTGTGTATATATGCAACTGCATATGCATTTAATAATAACACCTAATAGGGGTTTTCAATTAAAGATCTATTTCCATAATGAAATTGACATAATTAAAGAATCTACTTTCACAGTCCTTGGTAGCTCATTGATAGAGCATCCGTTTAGCAAGCGTACAACTGGGGTTCGATTCCTCACCGAATGGTACTATTTTTTTCATTAATTTCTGCCGATGTAATAAGGAGAAAATTATGAATTTTCATTAATTCACATCGTCGAATGCACCTAATTGTGTGTATATGCAATTGCATATGCATTTAATAATTTAAAATATATTTATTACAAGTTTTACTAACAAACTAACAACTAGAATGCATTTTTTTGATAAAAAAATACACATATTGACATTATCAATGTCAATCTTATTTTAAGATAAACAGTTTCGGCGGAAAGAGGCGAGATATTCTTTTACTATTGCGAAAGTCAGTGATTAAAACTTTCTAGCCCTAATATTCGTTCGATTAATTTTCACAACGTCTTTTAGAAAATATCTTTCCTTTTCTTTGCAGTGTAGTTCAAATCTATTCTGTAGACATTGGACATTCTCATTTTATTCGTCTATCCAGCTCTATCATAAGAACTCTATTGGATTAATATAGGAACTTTTTAAGGTAGCCACATCACTACTTGCATATTTATATTTTTCGTGTCTCGAATATAACGAGTCTTCCAATAAGAAATCATCTGATGTTTATTTAATTGTAAAGGGGAGGATTGCCATTAACAATTGAAAGCAATATCAGCCAAATGGCCGCCACGGCCACACTTGCAGGGCCATATCCTTTTCATGAAATTTTCCATCACCACTTCTCGCATTTGTGGCTGTACGTCCTCGATAACTTCACAAATACCATCCTTGAGGTCTTGAATCGATTTTGGGCCATTGGCGTAGATCTTATCTTTCCCGTATCCCCCCAAAAAAATCTAAAGGTGTTAAATTACAAGATCTCGGTGGCCAATTGTGATCGCCTCTTCGAGAAATCACACGGTCAGGAAACTTTTCACGCAAAAGAGCGATGATATTGCTACTTGTATGGCACATAGCGTCGTCTTGTTGAAAATAGACGTCGTCCACATCAATATCTTCCAATTTCGGCCATACAAAGTCATTAATTATCGTTCGATACCACACTCCATTCACCGTAATGTTGCTCCACCCTCATTTTCGAAAAAGTAAGATCCAGTGACCCCGCCAGACTAAAAACCGCTCCAAACAGTCACACAATGAGGATGGAGAGGCTTTTCAACAATAATTCTTGGGTTTTCCAAGCCCCAAGTGCGCAATTCTGCTTGTTAACGTAGCCTCCGAGGTGAAAAGCTAATGGGCCTCATCACAAAAGATGATTTTTCGATGAAATTTCGGATCACTTTGATGCATTTCAAGAACCCAACCAGCAAAGTAACGATGTTGTTGATGGTCGGTAGGCGTGAGTTCTTGTGTTACCTGAAGTTTAAAAGCCTTAAGACCCAAGTTTTTATGCAAAATACGGTATAATGTCGTTTGTGTAATGCCCAATTCCAAAGATCAACGAAAAATGGACAAACCTGGGTTTTCCATAACACTTTGGGCTACAACAACAATATTCTCAGTTGTTCTTGAGCGACGTGCACAAGTTCGATTCTTCACATCAGTAACTTGTCCCAACAGCTCAAATTTTTCCACTAGTTTCACAATTGCTGGCCGAGAAGGTGCTTCACAACGACCCAACAATGCTTTAACTTTGCGAACTGTGACCGCGAAATTTTCACCATTTTTGTAGTGAATTTTAATAATTTCAATGCGTTGTTGAAGCGTATCCATTTTTATTAATGGTGTATTTTTTTACTTGTCATCTGCTAAGTAGTTACAGCTTATCGTTTTGCATCTACTACAGTGGATAAACACAAAGTTACTGCCAGATCAATGTTCAATAGTCCTGAAGTGTAAGTTAAACATTTTCTTCTAATATGACTCGATTAATAAATCGTGCTTTAACATCCTTCAAGAGCTTGAAGCCAATTACAACAAGCATTGATAGGCCATTAGTTATGTTGCTTCCACTCGTGATGCGACTTAAGTTCTTTGGCTATCGGTATTTTTGTTAAACGAGACGGAAACCTTCCTGGATCCATCTAAGTTTTAGCTAGAGTAAAGGAACTGCCACCACACGTAATTATTGACGTAACGCATTTAAAAATCTATTTTTATTATTTGAACGTATAGCAAAAATTCTGCGCTCGGTTAAATCCCTTGTACTTTTATTCATCAGCCCATAAGACGTTTATCCATTAATCTACCGTCTGTTCTTTATGTCCATTGCTTCTTGTCTAGATATTCCTGTTGCAACACGTCGTAGATGTTATTTAGCCAGTATATTCAAACTAACAAATAGTTAAAATTTCTGTAATTTTTTTATATTTAACCTCGAAGAAATATTCATTACAAAATAACTTTCTTGATGAAATGTTAATATTTCTGATCAACTCTTCCCAAAACATTTATGTAAGAAAAATTATTGGCATAAATCACAAATACAATTACTCGCATAGGTCATAAATAAGACAGCTACTTGCATAAATCACAAATAACATTCGTGAAATAAGACATATGTCCAGTAACATTAACTCACCAACTAAACACACAAAATAACAATAAAGTACAAATAATTAAATAAATATCATTTATGAAAATAATAGGTAAAGTTTCTGTATTTTAGAATATTGAATATAATATCAATGTTAAGATTTCATTGCCAATTTTTCAGCGGTTGGATATATATATCATTTTTTCATGTGCTTGGTTTCTTCATAAATAAATTTTTTAAAGTGAAATGAATTTACATTCATTTGAAAAAGTTAATAAATATGTAACATGCATATGTTACATATTTATTAATTTTTTCACTTTATTTCAATTAAAAAATTCTCTCTGGTTAGGAATAAAGTATTTTTATTTGAAAAAATCAATACATGTTTAATATACCAATGAGTAAAGCTTTACTGCTCCTGGATATAGCTACATATACAATATTTTGTTATTGAATGAGGACTGACACCAATGGGATGATGAAAAACCCTCCGGCTAATGATTCCGCTACCAGAAGTGCCGCATTAAATTTTCAATAAAATCAGTACGAACGCCAAGAACAGATTTAAAATTACAGCATCTGAAATTGATTTGAATTTATTCTTCCAATATACGATGGTGCAATTTTAAATTTAGCAAAATTTCACATCACTTTTTATTAAACAGGCTTGGATTTTTGTAGTACATAGTGGTTAAATTTCTAAAGGAATTTTTCAATTTCTGTGGTTCCTTTTGAATAATTTGAATTTATCGATTTGAAGAAATCTGTTTTGGCAAAAACACTAATTATATTTCGCAAGTTATTCATATTAAAACTCACCTACTTACAAGCAGTAATAATTGTAATAACTTGATCATGTAGAAGAGCCAGAAAAGGATAGGCAAGTAAATATAATATTCTTAAATATACTAGCTCGTGTGTTAAGGGGTGTTAAAAAATGTGTCACATAGGGGAGGGGATAGTATGGCTCAAAGCATGTAGTAAAGTCTAATGAACATGGATCCGCAAATTTCGGAAATACGAGGGAACATTCATTTTTGTAGCTTTTGTGCTTCTTTTCGCTAACCCGTTTTTTCATTCAAGAAAACTTCCATTTCCTTATTGTAGTCGACAGATGTTCTGTCAAACACAATTTATAATTGACATTCAGCGATTAGTGCACAATTTTAGGAATTTTTACTGTCTCTTTACTCTAACGTTGAATTAACCAATATGCATTCACGTATTGTCGGGCTAAAGAGATTGCCAGGAACGTCACATCTTTATACTGTTGCTCATTCCAATTGCCAGAGAGCCCTTCAGTTTATATTTCTGTTAAACTATATCAAGATTCCGTGACATCAGTTAATTTGGGAAACAAATTCATGATATCGGGAAATCGAAATTAGTGTCCACTCCTGAAACAAAAGAGGTAACTTTGGCACAGGTGAAATAGAATAGATGGGCAGGAGGGGTGGGCCTGTATCATGGCATGCAATATCACTTGGTTTAAATCCACTTAATTTCTTTCTTTGGATATTTGGAAACCTATGTACCTCGTGAGAGTTTTCGAAAGTGACTACTGTGAAGTGAAGGGAGGACACTCTGAACATTTCATTTGACTGTTTGCATTTGTTGTTTGTTTGTTTGATTATATATAATAAAAAGTGGGATAAACCCAAAATGCTTCGTTCATTTTTTATGCATATATTGTTCGGCGCTATCACCCCTCAATGTTTGTGATACATTTTTTTAACACTCGGTATATAATTGAATATGAAGGAAGTAATTGCATTAAAAATCTCCTGAATGGTTCGTTTTTAACCCTCCATCACTATGAATATTTCACTGTACTGCGTTACTATAATTGGGTGTAAATTACTATTGTATTTGTGACTGCGTTTCTATTTTGCCAAATTCAAATATACATATAATGTAATTTTTTGAAGTAAGGAGCACTAAATACCGAACAAATTTAGTTTTAGTCATAAATCTATTATTTTATTTCAACTTATATGTTGTTTATTAACATTTCATTAAAAAAAGGAAACAAAAAAATTATATTAAATGGATTATGTAATTCTAGTGATAATTAAAAAACTTTTTAAGCAAATCCTCTGCGGATTACTGCGCGAAAGCTAAAAAGATAAAGAAAATAAAGTTATTTAATAATATTTTTGTAAACAAAGTAAAATTTTGCGTAAAAATTGAACTAAGTACCAACAAAATTGTAGTCACTCATCAAATCCATCAAACATATCATCATGGTTTTCGCAGTTGTTTGTCAATTCTGAATGTGTTGATTGATAACAATTAGTACACAGTGGGTAACTGTGACTTTTACAAATAAAAATGTCGCACTTGCAGCATGTTGTTTTTGTTTTACGGTCCTTTTTATTACCGCATACCTGACAACGACTCTGTTTAAGTTTTTTGGCTGGTGGTGATATGTGTGGAAAAGTTCATTCTGCTTTCCAGAAAGTTGTTTGGTAAATTTTTGGCAGCTTATTTTGATATTAGTTGGCAATGTCTTAATTGTGCTACGTTTTTCTATATGTGGCGTATTAAGCCTAAACGCCAAATCCTTGATGAAAGGTGAACGCTTTTTGTATTTTAGTGGTGCATTTTGAGTGCACAACAAAACAATACGTGCATTTATGGCAGCCACATTCAGCAAAGAGTAGCATATTACCAGAGGCCAGCGATTACAATTTCTGGCTACGTTATATGTAGAACATAACTGGTCAGTCGTATCGACTCCTCCTTTGGTTTTATTATAAAACTCAAATATTTCGGGCAAACACTTTGGAACATCTACCATCTCTATGCATGGTAGAGAGCAATAAAACACACAAGTGCTTTTATTTATATTAGCGATCACTCAAAGTAATCGCTAAAACAATGTACAAGGTTACTATCAATGGGTATAAAACACCCAAAAAAATGAAACGCTATTACTATCGCGGGTGTAAACCACCCAAGCTCTTTTTAAAATAAATTTTATATAAATATAATCTCGGATTAATGTAGTAGAATGTAAACATAAAAAACCATTCAAAGGTGGATAACATTATAATTTTTTACAATTTTCATAGAAAATTATATAGTTTACTTAAAAGTTCAGCCTTTTATGGAATCCACCCAGAATTGATAGTAACGGAGGGTTAAATTTAAATCTGTAGCATATAGAATAAAACTCAATTTAAGAAGTTTAGGAAAATAAATTAAAATGCTGCTCGGAGTTTTTTATATTTAATGAAATTACAACATTTATGTGCGCAATTAACAAATTTTATATAAAATAATATTTCATGGATACAACAATTATTTTCAGAATTAATTTATTTAATTTTATTCTAAAATTAACTAAGAATTGCACACTTTTGGCTATATCTCATTCTTTTTTCTAATCAAAGTGCTCTCAAGCAGGCTCTATATTCAAGTCGTAATTTTGTGGACACATACTGACCTTTTCCAGTTAATTTTTCATTAACAATAAAATGCGATTTAACATTCAATAAGGTTATTTGCATTAGCGAAATTTTAATCATCCTAGTCGTTCAGTAAGAAATACCTTTAATAATTAAGTAATCGATTCAAACAATCGCTAATTGCGAAACCATTGCGCTCTGTTAACCATTACTAAAAACGACTAAGTAGACAAGCAACGATATCAGAGATTTTTCCTATGGTATATTCACAGTTAAATCATCTTTCTATCCATAATTCTTTTTTAATAAAGGCATGTATTGATATTTCGAATAAATATTTTGATCACAGTGATGGGAAAAATACCTACTATGACTATATATTTGATAAGTATGGTCTTTATGGTGTGCTGCGAAATTTCAGGTGTGGGCATTTAATTGTTTGTTTTTGACGAACAAATGAAGCAAATAAATTTCTACATTTTGTAAAAAATTGTTAAAATAGTAGTTCGGGCTAATAAAGTAATTTAATTCCGATTGACATAAAAAATTAAATTCCATTTTCAAAAATTCTTCCCTTTCATTTTCGACGATAAAAGTCGATTACAGACTTTAAACGTAGTCGTATATCCATGGCAGATTATGAATGCTAGAGATGCCCAAAACCATTACAATTGAGAAAATAAAAAAAAAATTAAATGATAACCGACTGATAGACTGTGTCTATTACAATTTATACGATGTTTTGGGGAAAAGCTCCCCGCTCGGTAGATGCTGCGTTTGTAGCGATCAACAATAAACACATTCGAATGAACGGTTATTAAGAGTGTTGTTTAACATATTTAAACTTGACTCTGTTTTATTTCTTCGATTCTTTATAACGCTAAATGAAACATGGATTCATCATCACACACAAATATGCGGTTTTCTGAGATTCTCATGGTATGGTGCTCATGAGCTACCTGGAATAAAGCAGCCGCATCACCGTGTTTCGCTACTGGATCCATTGAAGTATACTATTCAGGCTAAGCATGCACATCTGACCATACAGAAAATACTCTTTCATTACAATATTGCATCTACGTGTGTATGTCTCGGGTTGTTGCTGCAAAACTTTCCAAAGCTGACGAAATGGCTCTCTAGATGATGATTTACTTGATATGATGAAATCAAAGCTGAAGACCAACGCTTATTTTACATAGTTGAACAAATTGTATTACATTGACGTTATTTAATAATTGCAAGGTGACCAGAGCCCTTTCTATATATTGAACCTTTTCTTTCAGTTTAGTGTAAAAAATTAATATATAAACTATAGAGAAACAAACATTTGCAGAAAATATAAAAATCTGAAATTATAAGTAGGAATGAAATCTTTAAAAATATTTCCATTTGTGCATAATAAACAACAAAATACATTTATTGCTGCAGTAATACAACATTAAAGTGCATCTGTAGATAACAAGTTTTTAATTACTAACTAATATTAATAATATTTATTATAGAGCAATGGAATAAACCACAGAAACGAAATATAGCCATTTACTGACAAATACGTAAAATTTAATTTTATTCAAATACACAATTTAAATTTATTCGGAAACAAGTACATTTACAGTAGTGGTAGTTGTGTTTCATGAATATAAATTTAATTCGATATTAGTTGATAGGTAACTTAAATATTGTATTCATGAAATCAACTTCAACTACATATTTGCGCTTACTAGACTTATAAGTACTGACATACAAATATAGCACACGTAACGAATATCCGATACACACATCATCATCAAGAGTTGATAATTTTTTAATTGTAAATTTAGTTTGAAATGTATGTAATAGAAAACCAAATAATGTGAGTATTTTATATTAAATTAAAACCAAATAATTTCAAATTTATATTACTACTATATTTATTTATTTTTCTGTTTTCTGTTACATCCAGTGGATCAATAGATTATTTGCACGCTCACTTTGATTTCGAGAAAAAACTACATGTACTAATACATGATTTATATGTGCGCATATATATATATATATATATATATATATATATATATATATATATATACTACATAGGTAAATGTGTGTAGGTCACGTAATGGTGTTGTTAATAAACTAGTGATTATCCCTTGTCATACTGTAATTGAAATTGAAAAGGGATAATGTAGCTACATATAACGCTTGAGTATTATGAATATTGAATAACTAAATTTTGGGTAATTCTTAGTTACTGTTAATACTACCATTGGTTTTAGATTTTACACAAAATTTGTAGGTGACCAAGCTGACAAAACAATTTTTGTAAAAAATATTAAAGGACGGTCTAGATTATACTACTATACATTACTTTTATATATTCTCTTGACAATGTTGTCTCCTACTCTGTGTGACCAAGCTTCTATAATCGTAATTAGTGCGACACGATTCCCTAGGAAGTTTAATTCGCTATAGGTATTAGCATTATGTAATATTATACAACTTTTGCATCCTTCTTTTTGTAATTGTATATTAATACGCAATAGAGGCGTCTAAGTCAACATAGTAGCATTACTAAATACATTTTTTTATTTATAATTCTCATTTATATAGCAATCACTTTACATATCTTTGGGCTATGGTAGTCAAATAAAAATATGTTTTCTTTCTGTTTTATTTGAACATTTAATTATCTTCATTCAAATTGTGAACAATAAGCACACCTTACATACAATAAAGTATCTAAATAAAACTAAAATAAAATTCATTTAATATATTCTACATTATCAGCATTTAGCATCGAGCACTAAACTTGTTAAATAATTCAAACTCATTCTATTTTAATTGTTAATTTTTCGCCGAATATATTCAATGTCATCTGATCTCGTATATATTGAATTTTCGTCAGGAATTTTTGTTAGACAAAAAACTAAATTTGGAATGATCCATTGCCTCTTTAAAATACGCATATATATTTTTTCAAATGAACCACTGTCCATTTTAACTAGCCGCAATTAATCGTCTACGAACCATACTCACGCCAATACCTTCGAACCATTCAGAACGTAAATTTAGTATTTGCTAATTTATTTGCTCTAACTGACGACCGTCGTTTTCAACTGTCGCGGGCCTTCTACATCTATATGCTGTTTTTTCCTGTGAAGTTAATTTCACTGTTTTTCAGTAAATCGCTTACAGTTGAATTTGATGGAGCCTGTGGACAAACTTGCGATTAAGTTAATCATTAAATCGCTTACATGCCAAATAGCACTCTTAACTCCCGCAAATTTCTTTCAGCCCTTCATTAATTTTTCATACATGTACAGCACGACCATCATATCCTTGGACAAAAATCAACTGCGCATCTTTCCACATAAACTTTTATAATTCCGTATACGCATTTCGACAACTAAGTCGTGTCAATTTCAGATAACGAAACAGACATAAGAAATTGTACAAAGTTAAAGTCGTAGCAAGAGCAACTGGTGTTTCAAACTTCTGTCTATAATATTTTAAAAGAGGGGAACGAATAAACAGAACCAGAACGAAATGAGAAAGAGAACACAACTACCAGTTTTCAAATCGCCAAAAAAGAAAAGATCTGTTTAGTAATGGATTCAATAGACGACATTGACCTATACCAAATAAAACATATTATTTATAATTTCCACAAGACAAATAATCAGCGGATTACTATTAAAAATTTACTACAAAAACTTAAAGAAGATATAAATTTTCCGGGCGGCCGACCTTATTATAAAGAAGCTTGGTTTTAGATTCTGTGCTACACAAAACAATCGCAAGATATTACAAGAAAAACCAGATATCAGAAACATTCGTACAAATTTTTTACGAAAAATAGATGTATGACAACTTATTTATATGGATGAATCCTATATTCATAGCGGCCATACAAAATCGAAATTGCAGACAAGTATAGTTATTTTCAGAAATTATGTTGCAAAAGTTAATGTGGAAAAAATCCGGGATTACCATCACGAAATGAATTTCGAAAATTATATCCAAATTTACCAAAAAATTCAGTACTAGTTATTAAATGCTCCATACCACAATGTTCTTACATGCCAAAAAAAATGTTACACTGGTTGACTATTGCCTGTACATCTGATATGACGAAAGCCCAGTTATATATGTTAATAAAATATAAAATTTCTTTCACACGCCCTTCATTAATTTTTCATAAAAATTTTGTGGCATCACAAAATGTCACATTTAAATTTATGCTCTCAAGAAAAATTTAAAAGCTAATTGACTGGAACAAACTTTGCAGTATCTGAGTATACATTTCTAAAATAAAACAAGTCACCCCAAAAAAAATTATATATAAACTGTAAGGAGTAGTTGAAACAGGTGACTGTGCGCAGATTTTTCTAAGGATATGATGGTCATATACTTATGTATACATATATATATACACAAATACGTAATTTTAATATTCTGCAATTTCCCCATATTTTTTTAAATAAATGTATATTTTATAGTAATGTTTCCGTTCATTACAACGAAACATGTATATGAACATGCTTTTAGAAATATATATAATTAATCAGTACATTTTGTAGGACAAGGTTTTATTTTTAACGTAAACTAAACTTCAATTTAATAACGAATATTTTCTACACTATTATATGAAGTAGGTCTTTGATAAGTTAAATTAAAACTAAATTTACATTTAAAATGTGGAGCATTTTCGTATATTTCGCAAGAATAATTTACATAATGTATATAGAAATTTAAAACAAGACTCATTATCTTCTTCTGTGCTTCCGAGCTGGAACCGCGTCACTGGTAAAACTGCCGACGTTTCGTACCCACTCATACGGGACATCTTCAGGGCTCAACTACTGCTACAACACTGAAACTGTTTCAGTGCAACAAACAGTAGTAGTAGTTGAGCCCTGAAGATGTCCCGTATGAGTAGGTACGAATCGTAGGCAGTTAAATATAAATACACCTTATGCATTATTCGAAGTTTAAGTTAACGAATAACAATTTCCTTACATACACTCATGTGCACGAAAGTAGCAGTGGTCTTAAATTTCCTGACGTATTAATTTATACGTTAAATAAAAGAAATTCGAGTTTATCGAGCTCTTTATTCCAACATGTTATAAAACTATAACAATAAGTATATAGGTTTCTTAATACCAAAGAGAAAATAAAACTGTTTATGTACTAGGACGAACAAAACAATTGTGCATTAAAATAGCAGTGATGCCAAAATACTAACCAAATATCATTTTTACTTAGTTCATTGAATTGTAACACTTAATATTTTGTTACTTGACCTTTATTGTTTATCGTCTCTTGACGCCTGTGGGGCAACCGGTTCACATATGGCTCTGCTGAAATTGATTGCCATTTGGCTTGGCACGCAAAACGCGAACGTTATTATCTCGAAGCCATGTTTTCGCTTTACGAGAAACATGCTTCGGATCGTTATCCTGCATATACAACCTTCCTAGTGGCATTTCTTCCTCTACATATGGTAGAGGCACAGTTTGTAGAATGTTCACATAGACATCAGCATTCACTATGCCTTCTATCTTGTGTAAAGGTTCTGCACCATACCACGAAAAACACCCCCACAGCATGATGCTTGAGCCTCCGAATATTACGGTCTTTTTGGTGTACTGGGGTTGAAATAATGTCAATGATGGTCTTAGTACATGTTTGATTCACCGGACCACAGTACATTACGCCACTTTCTTTCGTCGCATTGTACGTGTTCATGAGCAAACGACAATCTACTTTGTGTTTGCCTTTTATTTAATAATGTTATATTCCTAGGCGTTCTTGCACGCAACTTTCCTTGAATCAATCTTTGTCTAATAGAGGTGCTTATATAAAGGTGTAGCTCACTTTTAATTGCAGTTGAACTTATGAACGGTGTCTTCTTTGCAAAAGTTATAGTGTTTTTTTCTACTCTAGGGCAATTTTTCCTTTTTCCACCACAATTTTCTTTCACTTTTCTCCAATTTTTAGCGTTTGCAATCATTTTGCGCAAGCATGAGAGCGTATTTTATATAAACTTATAGCTTTTTTTTGCTTCTGTTAAATAGATCGAGTACAAGCACTTCTTTTCGACGAACAATATTTTACTCGGCCCATATTGCAACAGAAACGGATTAATAAAAAATTGTTGAATTATTCTGCAACAAAAAACTTTATACGTCTGCGTTTAGTGCCACCAGCCATGGTACTGCTGTTTTAATGCATAGGCAAATAACAACGCATGACTAGAAAACTAAGCAATTCACTTTCATATTCGGTACTTTACCGAAAACCATATATATTCAGGAATTTTAAATAATTTCAATACAGCTGGATCAGAATTGCCCGTTATAAATGTTATTTATAGATATTAACTTAGAACTGCTTACTATTTATCTTTTGGTTCTCTAACACATTTGTAATTTGTTTAAAAATATTACTGTTTTTATTTTTTTAATGTTTCCGATGTTTGTTAAGATTTAAATTTTATAAATTTATTTGTATACTTGCATATATACGTTTTGCAATTTTAGCTTAGCAAATTTTATTTGATGATAGTATATATTGGTTCATTCATCCTGATGAATTTATCGGTTTGTTATAAATGAAAACCTACATCACTCAATATTTCGTTAAATTTATTAACTTCATCAGAAGTATAGCTACAAAATGATACAATAGATCAATCAATTATGTAATTAAAGGCAATTTGATAACTTACAAATTAAGTTTTTGTTAACATGTGTAACTTAAGAAAGACGAAAACAAAATTCTTTGTAAAACAAAAAGTATTTTTTTATTATTGGGAAGATAAAATCATTTTTTTACGAATATCTAATTCCCAACTTTCGATTAAATTAACAAAACAACTTGAAAATTGATTTGCGAAGTGACAAGAACCGCCACCAGAATGAAGCGGATATTCACAGTGGAAGTTGTTGATTTACTGTTGACTGTTCGCTTCGCTATTGTTTGAAAATTGAATTGAAATTCCATTTCCTCTCAAGCGCTCAATCCACAAGGCGAGTAAAATAATACAGAAGTTGGAGACAGTGAATACCTTCTGATATACGATATTTACTACTTCACGAAAAGAGCTATTAAATTTCCGATCATCGATTAACTTCGAAACACGGGTACTTTAACCAAACTTTCTTAGTAAATACAATCGCATTACGGAACAGAAGTTCCAATTTAATAGGTACATATAGTTAGTTTGCGGACTTATTTAATTTCGTAAACATTTATTCCGAAAATTTCATTAATATATGATATTCTAGAAACATTCTATTATGAAATATGAGAATAAGTTTGAAAGAAGTTTAAGATTGTTTATTTACTTCTACTAATGTGCTATAAAATAAAATAAACCGTAATTGAATGGATTATAGATAATTATGAAGCTTAATTTCAAAAATAAATTTTTTCTTTCGATTGGACATTCGTAATTTATAAAGTAAGCTAATGATTTTTAAAGTATTTTTTTCGTATTACTAAATTCATTTATTACTTATAATTACAATCGTTAACTTAATATCATATAATAATCACCGGACACTAATTTTAATAATATATTATTAGTCCATTATTGCCATTTTATTTATGTAATTCATTTTGAAATATGTGATCAAACCTAATGTCTAACTTTAGATATGTACGTAAATTATGTATAATGTACGACTGTTACTTCATTTCTTAGCTTTAAGTCGTCACATGCATGTACTTATTCCATTATAAATGCAGTTACCCGAAAATTATCTTCGACCACAACGATCATCATAACCCAGTCGTGATTGTATGAAAAGATAAAAAAAGAAATATCGTTAAAATTCAGTTATTTAAATTAGGGCGATTAAAATATATTTTACTAAAGAAACTTGCCCACCATTTTTTTATTTCTATAATTTTTTTAACATAAAAATCTGATACCATTTACTGAATCTGCATTAGTACTGACCAAATACACTTATTTTTCTATTCTTCTATTTAGTATACATGTCAAAACTTTGTACACTATTTCCAGTAACACTACACTTCTGTAATTGTATATTTAATTCGTCACTTTTTTATATAAGGACAGATTATTGCTCTTTTCCAGTGCAATTGCGTACCCTCTTTTTCCCATATTTCTTGGATTAGTTGTGTTGCCTTCTCTTTTAATGATATGAGTAATATCATTAAAAAAGAAGGCATATAAAAGCATATAAAACATGGAGTATATATTTTATATTCACCTTGTTCCTTAAGAAAATACGTAAGTGGACGAAAAGGCTACTAACATCAACGTTGTAGTGAAATACAAGCTATTATTGGAAATTTTATGATAGGCCAATGAAATACCTATTTATAAATTACTAGGATACTGTCATTCTTCAAATTAATAATCAAGGTGAACAATTAAATCAATACACGATTTTATTAACGCGTGGTTAACAAAACTACTTCATGGGAAACATAAACATAGTACGGAACAAACACCTTGAAGATGTTATCTACTCTAAAACTGAGTATTTTGCGTTAGCTATTCGAGACTAAGTTATAAACACAAAAGCTACAGAAAACATTATATAAGATAGCATATTAATAACGAATGAATGCCAAAGATGATGGAATATATCCAGAGATAATAGATCATACATCATAATGTGGAGAAAATACAACAAATAGCAATCTGCCGTAAATATAATCTTACAGCAGTCAACATATTCATTCTTTAAATACATAACAAAAGCAGTCGTAGAAACCGGAACACAAAAGTCTACTGGAACAACGCGATATTAACAAATATAGCAATTACTGCAAACAAACCCGATTTCACGTTAAAAGGAAAAATAATAAAATTTATATTTTTCATTTAAATAGCTATTCTCCACGAAAATTAATGTACTGTTGCATGCGTCTAACTCTGGAAGCAATTGTTCCAGTCGTTTACTGGTACAATCAAAATTGTGTTTTCAAAGGCATCAACTGCTCTTTCTGATTACTGAAACCTTTGACCACGCAGTCCATTCTTCATTTTCGGAGACGTAAAGGAATCTGGACTTAGGTCCGGACTGTACAATTCAACATTTTGCTGCGTTAAAAATTCAATTGTCTTGCGTGCTGTGGGCGAACCTACATTGTCTTGGTGGAGGATGTTTCGTCGTGCAAACAAATGGTTGTATATCAATCGGCAACAACAGTTCTTTGATCTTGTAGAAAAATTGTTGCTACATGACCTCCTTTTTGGAGACACGGATGACCTTTATCGGCTTTTCTTCCCCTTGGAACACCCAAACAGGCGACTGGCGTTTATTTTCTGTACGAGTAAATCCAAGATTCATCACCACTGAAGATGTACACGTTTTTAGAGTTTTCAGCGTTAAAGCGATCTAGAGTTTTTTGACACTAATTCACCATAGCTGCTTTCTGTTCTTCGGGCAACAGATGCGCAGGTACACACAATTCTTTCTGTAAAATATTTTGAATTGAGGTCCCTAATAATGCTTCAATCTAGCGATATATCTTATGTCAACCTGCGTTGATGAACCTGCTCTTGGATCGTCGGTAAGACTAATCCGTCCATATTTTAATTCTTCATACCAACGAGAAATTGTTGACTGATGTGGTACTTCATTGCCAAAAACAGAAATCAACTCGGTGAGGTATTCTTGTTGAGATATTTGCTTTGAATATTATAAAAAAATGTTTTCGGTTTAATTCCATTTTTCAACTAACTTGTCAACTTTAACAGTTCGTTGTAGCTACAACACTACACGTATTACACTGAAGCTTTGAATTTACTTTAACTAAAGATGGAAGTTAATTTTTAGTACCGACATTTGATTAGTGGCGCCTTCTATGCACACTGCAAAACTTAAAAATTATCCCACCTAATAGAAACTCGGCGCGATCCGTTTATAATAGTGATGGGCATAATCTAGTATAAAGTTGGATTTAAACAAGAACTTTTACAAAAGGGATGTCAAGACCGACAGTAATCTATACAAAAATCGAGATATTTGTAAATGAAATACACATGTGTATACCCAAATGAGTAATTGAAATATTAGAATTGCTAACACGAACTGAATGAATGAGTTATTAATTCCTTCATGTCGTAAATATTCGCAAGTTACATGTACGCAATTAACACATAGATAGAATCTATCCCATTGTACTAGTTTTTAGATTCACACATTTATTTGTTAATATTTGCATTTATATATACATATATGTGTACATATGTATGTATATATATATATTTTTTTCTTAATTATACATTTTTCATAATGTGTTTGCTAATGCTTCTTAAATGTCAATAAAATCAATATTAAATACTGTTAATATAGCTGATATTTTATTAATATATGTAGATAGATATACAGTACCTGGCAACTGAATTAGAGCCACCTTTTGATTTTAGCATTTTTCTAAATTTATCAGAAATAAAACAAAAACACACATGTTACTAATACAAAATGTTTACGCTTATAGAAGATCTTACATTCATATTTTGTTAATCCTCCTTTAGCTTTAATGACTGCTTTAATTCTATCTAGCATACTGTAAATTTAAGTTTCTACCACCTCTTGCAGTTTTGCGTTCTCTTATCAATATTTGTGAATATCGACTTTTAGAACTGCTATTATTGGGTTCAGGAATGAGTACGTAAACTTCTTCAATATGTTCCATATATTTTCGATCGTATTTAGATCGGGTAAGTTGCCGGACCATGTCAAAAAGGCTGTGTTCTGCCCTTGAAACAGATTTTTTTATCGATTTCGCTGTATGACATGGTGTTCCATCCTGCATGATGCTCTCCACAAAATACACAGCTCCGATGCCATTCGCAGTTATGCATGACCAGATCATGACTGATGGTGGGTGTTTATTTTGTTTCTGTATAGCTTCATCACTATAACGTTTATTGGGTCTTCGAGTAACGAAATTAACACTTTCCGTTATTGTTTCACGTCGGGATTCATCTCTGAAGACCACCTGCTGCAAAGAGAATGTCGCTTGTAAAAATGAAATTTACTATAAAAATTGACACCTTCAGGAAATGATTTATTAACGACAATCTTCAACCGTAAAATTTCTGTGCATTTTGCCCATTGCAGGCATGGTCTCTTCATTTTTGCTGTCAACCTAAACTTGTGATCGCATCGTGCGCCTAGATATATTTATTTTATGCACTTTTAATTTATTTACCAGCTCTTTACCATAAGTTTGCCTATTTTCCGGTGCTGTTTTTATAATTAGCCGTTCGTCTCTCTCGCTGGCTTTACGGACACGATAGTAATGAATGCTACCGCTCGATATTAACGGAATATTTTCTCAATTAAGCTATTCGATGAGAAACTTTTTGCATTATTGCAATTTTTCGGTTCGAATACATGCCTAATAATAAATTCACAATGTATTATTAAAACACTTTAATACACTTCTTAACAGGAGCACGTACAAATTTCAACTAAAATTAAATATTATTCCTAGTACTTTTACATATCTAATTATCTGTGTTTAGATTCTAATAGCAAGTATCTGACCTAAAACCGATAATAAGGGGACTTTCCTAATAATATAATAATTGTTTTTTCTAGGAATAAGATCCTCTTTGAACAACTAAATTGGTTTACAATTGAAAATTTAAAATATATTTAAATACAAACGGCTTATATTACAAATTTTGTGATACGCAAGGGTGGATTTAATTAAATTGCCGGGTACTATACATACATTACTAAAGCGAACTTATAATAATACTCTAACTAGCGAACCTGTTTATTTAATGCTTATATAGACAAAATCACAATTATGGATTTTCTCGATATTAACGACTTTAAAAATGAGTTCTCAATTCTTTAGAAATTTTTAGTCTTGAAATGAATCTTTTCCTCGATTTTTCCCATCACTCACTAGTTTATATAAGTTTTAATCAATGAGATAACTTCTGCGTAAAGAACGTTTTGTTGGAAGCATATCAATTATTAAGAAGTTCTGAAATGTCAATAATCAATTGTTAGTGTACTAAACAGAACTAATTGACAACTATTATTAATTAGAACTATAAAATATAATAATAACGAAAAACTATATGTAAATACATATTTCAAAAGTTATACATGTATTAAAAACACTTCCGATCTATAAAAGAAGCAAAATATACTTGTTATAATAAATTATTTCCACCTACCTTAAAAGTAAAATCTGTACCACATAATATTTTATTTCATAAAATCAAGTACAATATAAATACATACCAAATATTTGTTATTGTTTGTTGCATAGATTTCTAAATTTTCAGTTCTACCTTGGAATAACACAATTTAATAACGTCGTCTTTACTTGCTTCGAAACCGTGTATAATTCCATTATATACAATAGTAGCAGTGGGAACGGAGAGTATGTGACACGAATACCAGAAATAAATTACGTATAGTCTTCAGAAGCTGATCCCATTACACATGGTTTAGAAGCGCCCTTTGCGGCTAGTAAACGTAAACCGTGCGACCATTACTATTGTCACAGTTATTTTCATGAGAGAATATTCCATTTAGAAGAAATATTAATTTATTAGATGAGTAACATCAGACTTTATTAAGTTTATATGAGTCCTCATGTCCTGCATATTCTAAGAACATTTTATTTTTACCTTGAAGAATGTGTTTATGTTGTATTACATTATAATTAACATTTACAGCAAGAAACCATTCAAAGTATGAAAACGTTTTCATACTCGAAGTTATAGAACTCTGCTCAACAGAATTAAACTTAAAAACTTTGTCTATATTGCGTTTCTATTTGAAATTAAAATTTAAAAATAAATCTTAAAACTATTGCAGACAGATGTGCAACTCAAAATTCAACTCAAAATAACGAATATTTATATTTGAAATTAAAATTCAGGCAACTAAATTTAAAATTTTTACGGCGTACTTATTACTTTTTACGTCAGTACTTATGAAAAAAATCTATGAAAATCGATAACGCTCCCATCCTGATTGAAAATTGTATCGAGAAAATAAAATACTGTATAATAATACTGCCGTATGTACATCTATATATGACCCTGGTTTGTACGCATTCTTTGCTTTTTTTTCATGGAAGAAAATAACAATCTGCCCCGCTTGACTAAATAATGCTAAATACAAGGGAATTGGGCCCGATGCTCCCCGAAGTATATTAACTACCGCACTTCCTTACAGTAATGTAACTTTCAGCGCGTTGCCTTTAACACCGTTTAACAGTGAACAAAAATTAGAATCATATTATTAAGTAAGCCCTAATTCATTCTGATATCCAACGATGGACGCGTGTACCCATATATGGGTAATCATCACAACATACCACATTGTGGTATATGGTATAGGTCATCATTAACTATGATTCTCCAAGCAGTCAGCCCCGCACATACTTTAATGTATTCACCGGAGTTACTACTAATTGATATTGTACAGGATGTCATCGACAGGATGATATTCTGTAAAATTTCGATTAGTACTAAGTTTATGTAAAGCTTAAATTTACGGACTAACCTATTATAGTTATATTTCACCAAAAGGTGGAAAAAACAATCATTATTTTATTTTTAAAGAAGAACGATGTTTTGATCATTTTTAATCTCATTTTTGGAGTGACACTCCATATCGGCCAATTATATATAGATGATGCTTATGAAGAGAGAACAAGCTACCACTCCTGAAAAAAATGAAAAATTTTCCAGTTTTTGAACTTTCTTTTAATCAAAGCTGTTAAGCTTGAAAAACAGAAGACAATAATACTAGACGTCACATGATCAAGTGCCTTGCAGAAGTACATAATGATCTGTAATGCACGATTTGCATAGTACATTATCGTGATAGGCAACCTCTCACGCAGCACAGCAAAATTAATAATTAATTTTGCTGAATGAATGATTAAAGTACTCAAGTATTGGAACATCCATTGCTTCACCAGATTTGGATATGGGTGACCTCTGGGTTTTCTTTAATTTTAACTATATACCCATATGATCATTATAATAGGTACACTTTACATTTTTATTTTTTAAATAAAACAAGAGCACTTTAATGAGATGAAGAAACTAAAAAAAATTCATATTTATTCTTTATAATCCCAAAAGTTTAAAATTTAACAAATAACGCAAATAATGTAAACAACAACCAAAAACAGGTTATCTTTGAACATAAGGTAACTCAATTGCTGCTCATAATAATAGGTACATTTCAGTAGTACTAAAAAATTAATAACAGTATTCTTTTATTTTTAATAAATTATTTTTGAAGATTAAAAACGGACTAGTATCCAGAATAACCACCTCTACTTTGTGCCACTTTCTTCATTCTGTTTGGCATACTGGATATTAGTTTTTGGCAAGTTTCAGGTGTAATTTCGTACCATGATTTTAGATCATCTTTATTTTTGAAAGTTTCGTTCGCTAATTTTTGTTTAAGATCACCCCAAAGATTTTCTATGGGGTTCAGGTCGGGGGATTGACTAGGCCAACTTAAAAGGTGGACGTTGTTTTCTCTGAACCAATTCTTGACTAAGGAAGAAGTATGCTTTGGGTCATTATCCTGTTGAAAAACCCAAAGCAATGGCATTTCTTCACGAGCATAAGGAAGCATAATATCTTGCAAAAAGCTTCTGTACCCCACTGCGTTCATTGTATTATCTATGCGATATAATGGACCTACGCCAATCCATGAGAAACACCCCCAAACCATAATATTTCCACCGCCATGCTTAACTGTTTTCTTTGTAAATCGAACATGGAATTCTTTTCCTTTTGGGCGACGAACGTTCCTCTGGTAATCATTTCCAAACAAATTTATTTTTGTTTCGTCACTCCAAAGAATATTGTGCCACTTTTTCTCACCTTCAATTCCACACCAATTCAAATGTTCATTAGCAAAATTTAACCTAGCAGTAGAGTTTTTTTTACGCATGAGGGGAACCTTTCGTGCTATTCGGCCGGGTAAGTTAGCTTCTTGAAGACGTTGTCGAACGGTTGGAGCGCTGACTACATTACCAATTTCCGTGGCAATTGCTTTCGAGGACTTAAACGGGTCTTTCTTTGATATTAAGACAATGTGGCGATCAATAGCTGGACATGTTTTGTGTGGTCTACCACGACTTTTTGTTGTTTTCTTCCATTTTAATGCATTTTGGACAAAATTCACGGAACGCCCTAGGCTTTTTGAAATTTCTCTTAACAATTTTCCTTCTCTTCTTAAGTTTTTAGCTATTCTTCTTTCATCAATGCTGCAATGCTTATTTCTACCCATTTACTATTAAAAAGCACACTTAATACTGAGTAATTTATTTAAACTGTAAAATATTCTTACCACTTTTTATGAAGGAATAATTATAATCAGCAAATGCCACTTTTTAAATTTCACAAAATTAAATAAACTTTTCTTGTACCTATTAATATGATCAGCTTATTTCAGCACTTACGAGGGAGCGTTTTTATATTCGCGGAATGGGGGACAAGGGGTGGAAATAAAAAAACCAAATTATTTTTCTTTTTCAATATATTCACCTGCAAGACGGATACATTTTTCACATCTTTCAATTAATTTATTTATACCCTCATAAAAAAATGATTTCTCTTTATCTGCAAAATACGCTGAAACTGCCTCCTTGACTTCATCATCGGCAGTAAATTTTTTACCCCGCAGCTCTTTTTTCATTTTCGGAAACAGGTAATAATCACTCGGGGCCAGGTCTGGGCTGTAGGGTGGGTGATTCACAATTTCGAAGCCCACCTTATGCAGGGCAGCTAACGCAACGCGGCTCTTGTGGACGGGCGCGTTGTCGTGCAAAAGCAGAACACCTTTTGTCAATTTTCCCCGTCTTTTCTCTTTAATGGCTTCTTTTAGTCGCTCTAATATTGAAGCGTAATATTCTCCGGTTATAGAAACACCTTTATCTTTATAATCAATCAACAATATTCCTTCCGAGTCCCAAAATACCGTTGCCATGAGTTTCCCAGCTGATTGTGACACTTTAAATTTCTTGGGAGGTGCTGTGCCCTTTTTATGCCACTGCATGGAGTCTTGTTTGGACTCAGGTTCATAATGATGAACCCAAGTTTCGTCTCCAGTAACAATTCCACTCAATACACCATCCTTGTCTTCATTACAGAGGTCCAAAAATGCACGCGAACACTCTACGCGCTGTTGTTTTTGCGGCGGCGTGAGCATTCTCGGCACCCATCTTGCGCTGACCTTAGACATGCCGAGATGATCGTGTAGGATTTTAAAAATTGTTGTATCGGATACTCCAACCATTTCTGCGAGTTGTTTCTTCTTTAGTCGAGCATCTTCGAGTACAATTTGTTCAACTTTTTGGATAAGTGCTGGCGTGGTCACCTCAATGCTCCTGCCCGGCCTCGGGTCGTCTTCAAGGTATTCCCTTCCTTGTTTAAATAAACTATGCCACTTGTACACCATGGTTTTTCCTGGACAAGGGTCGCCGTAAACCAATGACATCTCATTCATTATGGTCGCGACTGATTTTCCTTGCCTGGTAAGGAAATTTATAACGGCACGATATTCGATTTTTTCCATATTTCACTTTTCACTCCTGATTGTTACTTGGTTGACGATAGCTCAAAGACTAACTGTCTAATAACAATGAAACTTCGTATTTATACTAATCATGAGTCGCTGCACAGGCCACGCCCCCAACGCGCCTACTCACCCCTCTACAACCCTCGTAGCTTAAACCGTTAACTGTCAATGAATACATAAAGCGCCATTTGCATTATTGTTGTAATCGGTAACGCTGCCATATACAAAATATTTATAAAATACACATTTTTTTTTCATTTTAAAATGGGAATTTGTTATTTATTAGTATTTTAATGTTTACAAACTAAGGGTCCTATTATAATGATCATATGTGTGTATATATACATATATATATATATATATATATATATATATATATATATATATATATATACATATATATATGTATACATATATATATATATTGGGTCTGGGAAAAAGTTCGTGGCGTTTTTCCCGATAGATGGCATTGGTTGCCGATAACTAAAGAACAACAAGTCACAGCGACACCACCGATGGCTCGTTTTTTAGATGACCTTCCGAACGTTAGTTTGAGCGTAGAAACATTGTAATCGGTGCAGTGGTTGGAAAGTTATTCGCACTTGAAAATGGAGAAGAATAATGAGAAATTTCGCTATATTCTGCAATATTATTATGATAAGGGGAAGAACGCTGCGCAGGCTTGTGATAAAATTTGTGCTGTGTACGGTGAAGGTACTTTATCGAAATCTGTTGCGCGGAAATGGTTCGCTCGCTCAAATTTCAATGTGAATAGTCATAATCACTGAAAAATCTGATGAAATTCTTGAAAAAGTCCATAAGCATATCAGCAGTGTATATTGGCATGGAGCTAGGCATTGACCACAAAACTGTTTTGAACCATTTACACAAAGCTGGTTACAAAAAAAAGCTTGACGTATGGGTTCCTCATGAGTTGAGCAAAAACATATGGACCGAATTAACATATGCGCTGCTGAAACGGAATAAATCGAGCCGTTTCTGAAACGTTTAATAACCGGAGATGAAAAATGGATTACGTACGATAATCGGAAGCGTAAAAGATCGTGGATAAAGGATGGTGAGCCGTCACAAGCGTTCGCTAAGCCAACATTGACGCCAAAAAAAGTGATGCTGTGTGTATGGTGGGACTATTTTTCCAACTGGTCAGACGATTGATTCTCAACTCTACTGTGCACAACTAGAGAGGTTACGCCAGGCGATTGAAAGAAAACGGCCCGAATTGATTAATAGGAAAGGTGTTGTCTTCCATCATGACAACGCCCGACCACACACTTCTTTGATGACCCGTCAAAAATTGAGAGAGTTTGGTTGGGAAGTTTTGATGCACCCACCTTACAGTCCGGATATAGCACCCTCTGACTATCATCTGTTTCGATCTCTGCAGAACTCTCTCAATGGAATTAAGTTGGTTTCAAAAGAAGCCTGTGAAAACTACTTGATTCAGTATATAAACCACAGAAGTTTTTCATATATCGATAATAATGGAGCATATTCGGTTTATATATATATATTTTACTGAAAAAACGCCACGAACTTTTTCCCAGACCCAATATATGTATATGTATATGTATACATATACATGTACATATATATAATTTTAACAATATCTATAAATAAGAAAAAAATTCATTCTAAAATTGGGCGCTTTTTTTAAATCTATCGTCGGATACCTGGCCGCATGCATTTAAAAATATGGACTTCAAACGACGTATCGACGTTGAAGGAGATTACATCGAATACATCTAATACAATTTTTGTCATGTATATTAATAGAGGCGTATCTCAAAGTATATGGTGTCACCCCGTATCGTTGCTAAATTAACTATTCTTAATTTTATAATAAAACTTTGTATTAAAGAGTTAGTTATCTTTTAATTTTACTAAAAATAAGTATATTACAAATTTCTACAACTCAGTTTAATGTGAAATAATTTTTTCATTTTTCCATATGGCATCAAAAATGAAAATGTTAATACATACATCACTGTGCTGATATTAAATTTAATTCAGATTCCGGCTTACTGTTCAGTATCCATGAGTAGAATTACACGGAACGTGTTTGTATATTTCAAATGTAAATACGTACTTTGGAATACACGAGTGAACCGAAACACTTCGGCTAAATGAAAACGGCATAATTGGAAACGACGTTGGTCTGACCCATTTTATTCGAGCGTTGTGATTACAATTCAAAGGGGTGCCATTTCTGCTGCTTCATCTCGGAACCCTCAAATATATATTTTCGAACGTGACTGAGAATTTCTTTCTACTACGGTAATATCGTTAAGAGAACTGAGGGAGGTGTGAAAGTCGTGTTGTGGTTATAACTTGTTTTTCCACATGAATCGGAAAATATTATTATGGCCGTCTTCCCTAATATTTCGAACACTGTGCTACATCGTGTTGAAATAATAATAATAATAATAAATGATCTGAAGCAAATGTAAATAACTTTCTGTTTTTTCATAAGAAATGTGTTTTCATTTTTCTTGTAATGAATTATGAAAGATATAGCTACAATAAATCAAGAGCGAAGGAAAAATGTTATACACTTTGAAAGAAAACTGCTTATGAAGAATAATGAATTAAAATTTTAATTTTCCAATATTAAAAAAAAAATTAAGTCATATTAAAATCTTTATTTACCTTAAAAAATGTACATGAAGCACTAATATACTACATAATTAATAAAATGTCGATTCTCAATATGACTTAGTAAATTTTCTGCGCAACTAGTTAATGGGGATCACCATATATATCACTTGATACTATGGTAAATTTATTATGCACAAAGTTACTTATCTCTTATCTAGACCCTTCAGTGCCGTTTGGTGTTGAGGGCAGTTTTACTCCGCATATTCCTGTTTTTTGTCTTCGTCAATCTTTGCTCCTGTTGCAGATCTCTGTTTCTAGCATTTATATAATATCCTGGTTCGAAGTTTTCACAGATCTTCCACGTCCTCTCAAACTTCCCCTAAGGGTTCGTTTCTAATCTTGTCCAGTCTGGTATTCCACTCTTCTTAATATTGTTATCAACTTTGCAATTATTTTAAATTTGACTGACAAAATTCACTTCAATCATAGTTGGCACGAATACTGTCTTATAAATCTTACTTTTAGCTATTTATCCACATCTATCTGTATATATTTCCCTCGCTGTCTACAATTTATCCTAAATATTTCAAATCTTCGGATAAGTTTATTTTCTGGCCTTCTCTTATTATTTCAACTTCTTTTCCTCCTCTTGACATTAAGAGGACTTCGGTCTTTTCTTTGTTAATTTCCATTCTAAATTCATATAGAGTTTTTGCCATATTTTTATTCCTTTCATTCCGAGTTCATTTAGTGAGGTTAATATTAAATCCTCCGTTTCTTTAATAAAAACTTGTTGAAGGCGACTAGTTCCCACTCTTATGTCTTTTGTTGATATACTGACAATTCTAACTATATGGTCAGTGTAAAGTACCGTGCCGAGAGTTAAGTTGTCAAAGGGAAATTCTATAGAAAACTTCCTTTTAGGAGTATCGAACACCCTGCTATTTAACGTTACATGGTCAAATGCAACAGTATGAAAATCAAAAAACCAGTGGTAAGTACATCAAAAAACAAAATGTTGGGAAGAACATGTGAGGGGTTTTAAAATTACAAGGCAAAAACTCTGTAGAAAAATAATAATGTGGGAGTCAACACCGTAAAGGCAGTAGATCTGATGTCCCACGGGAACACTTAATAAACTAGGTGATCTGTAATGTCTAGGGTTAGAATGCATAAACTGGTAGAATAGGACCAAAATTACATAAGGTAAAGGAGCCGTAATCCAACGCAACTTCGGTAAGCACATGCAAAGACACCAAGAAACTCCAGTGAGCGTCACAACAGATTTGAAAGAGTCGCAGTACAATAAGCTTTATGGACACTTCAGATAATCTGAATTTGCTTGTCCTCTTCGCCGTGTTAATCTAGGCTATTTTTAAACAAGTTAACAATAACCATCTTGTCTTGTCGTGGTTGCACATGATGTGCCTTGATGTAGAATACCATCTACTTACTGTCTTTGTTGATTTATACAGATTAATTCATATTATTACGAACTCCACAGACTTTATATAATATTTTGCACTTGTTTTTTAGTCATTTCGGATACACGTACAAGAAAGTCGTTTCAATACATTTTGCGGACAGAGTACTCATTTTAACATAAAATTTTACTTCGCACAAGGACTCGTATTCAACTAAAATTTACATTACACATTAGGAACAGATTATCCCCTCCGCAATGAAATCGACCACTTTTAGTTATTTTTTAGAATTTTCTATCGTTTTGTTTTTATTTTCAAATGGTCCTTACTTAAAAAATACGCCTCGTAGTTGTACCTAGAGAAGTCGAACGTTCGAATCACGTTTGGAGCGTTGCGATTTTTAAAACCTTTTCTCGTGTCGAAGGTGGTTGTTACCTCTTATGGTACCCTTTAGCGTTGAGAAAAAATAAAAGTAACACCACGCCCTCTTAGGAATAGAAGAGGGTTAATAATAAAGACATGAAACATACAGTAAAATATATTTCTTACTCCTGTGATCATACGTCGTGTGGCATGCCTTTCGTATCTAAGGAATTTTCTTTCGAACATGTACACTACCGGTCATATTTATTTGCCCACCTAAATTTTATGTGTTTCCTGAAATACGGATTATCTTTCGAAAAATCTGTATTATAATTATTCAACAATATTATTAGTGGACGTAATTTCATATGAATTTCTACGAAAATCTTAAATTGTTTATGATATATTGTAAAGGTGTCATAAATTAGAAAAATACCATAAATATTATATAGGCTAATCCCTACAGTATTAACAGTTTTACCTGGATTTCCGAAAGGTATTACCAATATTGTGTTATTGTACTAACTAATTACTAGAGCGGCGACGAAAGTGGCAATACCATAGGCGGTACGGTAGAACGGGCAATTGGTGCGCAGTGAATGAGATCATTCACATCAAATACAATACGGTTCACGGTTGGTGTTTAAGTGTAAGTTATAAACTGCGGCGAAAGTGTCCGTAGCAGTGCCGTGTCTAGACTTATTCTTACACAATTAGTGCTTACCTAGTAATATGTAATTTCATAACCCTGGTAATGTGTTGTGGAAGTAACTGTACATCTGCATCATTGCATACGTCTCTACGGTTGCTTCTATAAATGACGTCCTTCGCGACGAGAAAATGTTTTTGTATAGAGAAAAAGATCGTTCGGCGTCTATTGATGTAATTTTGGCAGAAAGAAGCTGTTGTTCAAAATCATTCCAGGGCTCACTATTTGCACATTTGTCATAAATAGTTCGTAAAACATGCAAGTCCGGATTTTTTTTTAAAACACTTAATAATTTTTGATGAGCTCGTACACCAGCAGCGTCAGTTAAACTATGCAAATGAGCGGTCACATTTTGCACTATGCATAGTGATGCGTCTAAGGGCAGCGAATCGTTTTCGTTTTGAAGTTTTGTAATTGCTTCTACTAATGGATGGTAATTGTTATATATGGTATGCAGATCTTCCAGAATTTGGGGATTTTCAAATTGATGTTGACTGTCTCTGATTGCTTGGGATTCGTTGGCCTAAATTTTGATGTATCGCATTTAACTTTGTGAAAATTCTTATGGTAATAAAAAGCTGCATTTAGCCACGTGCCCCATCGTGTAAGAATGGGTTCCGGTGGTTCCGAAATATCTAGACAAGTTTTATGAAATTCTTTAAGTCGTTTAGGGGATTTAAGAAACACTTGTTTGGTGGATCCAATCAAATGATCAACGTTTTTATAACTACTTCTAACATTTTCAGCAACTAAATGAAGAGCATGGAGTACACAAGTTATGTGTATTAATTTAGGAAAAGTTACTTTCAGTAAACGTCCGAGTAGTAACATAGTAGCAGCACCATCTGTTACAAGCATGCAGACTTGAGTACTATGAATGTGAAATTTCTTTAAGGTGTTCATTATTATTTGCCGAATATTTGCCGCAGTACATGCTTGTATACGTTTACAGGCTAACAAATAGGGCTGTGAAAATGTGTTGGCTGATCAAATACGTACGATTACGTTTATTATACTATTTTTTTTTAAATCAGTAGTCTCATCTACAGTAATCCACACATTTTTATTATGCAATTCTCTTCTTGCTATATTTTCAAGCCTCTCTCTTAAACGCGGCAAATGTTTCTGTAAAGTTCTTCTTGCAAGTAATTTATAATTTGGCAGATATTTATTCCAGAACACTTGAAAAGGGCATTTGCTGATTAAACGAAGCGGCAAATTACATGCAGTCAACATAAATAAAAAATCATAAAGGAATGTTGCATAAGGTATTTCATTTCTTTTGTTCAGTTTATGTATTGCACTGTTCACATGTTTTTTACAATTGTCTTTCTTCCGTATTATAAGTCGCTTATTACAAACCAAACACAATACTGCACATCCATCATATTTTAAATCGGGAAATTCTGCTATGTATTTTCTAACCGACGTAGCAAACGGCACAGACTTTCGCGACATGTTTGTGTGAAGTTATTATAAACACTAACCGTGAACCGTATTGTATTTGATATGAATGATCTCATTCACTGCGCACCAATTGCCCATTCTACCGTACCGCCTATGGTATTGCCACTTTCGTCGCCGCTCTACTAATTACAATATTAGGATGTGTTATTCAAAAAGGAAAATAAATTTTATGTCAGTTATCGTTCATCTTTTGTTGCGAAAACAGTGAAATAGCGAGTTATTGTGAATATTTTAATGCAATGCCGAAGACGAAGGAATTATCTGTTGAAGTGCGTGCTATGATAATTGCTTATCATCGTACGGGTAAAAGTAATCGCGAAATTGCAAAAGAATTACGATTAAATCGCAGAACCGTTGATTATAACGTTATAAAATTTGAAGAAAGTGGTACATTTTCCAACAGAAGAAGATCTGAACGACGCAAAGCGACGACATCTGCAGATGACCGGCATCTAATACGGATAAATAGACGCGATAGACGAAAAACAGCACCAGAAATTGCTGCTGAAATGAATAGAGCGCGTGCTAAACCAATTAGTGTGTCCACGGTACAGAGAAGCTTAAGGCAAGCGGGTTTATACGGACGAATTGCTCTGCAAAAACCACTACTACGAAAGCAAAACAAGATAAAACGACTAAATTGGGCTAAAGAACATCAGAATTGGACGATTGATCAGTGGAATAATGTGTTGTGGAGAGACGAATCGAAGTTTGAACTTTTCGGTAGTAAAAGGCGAATATTCGTAAGAAGATCCGCAGGAGAAAGAGTACTGCCAGAATGTATTGCGCCTACCGTAAAACATGGAGGAGGTTCAGTAATGATTTGGGGGTGTTTTGGTGGAAGATCTGTAGGCGATCTCGTCAAAATTGAGGGAATCCTAAGAAAAGAAGGCTACAAGTAAATTTTAGAAAATAACGCTCTTCCTTCAGGACTAAAGATTTTTGGCGAAAACTTTGTATTTCAACAGGACAACGATCCGAAACACACTTCTAAATTGTGTAGCGATTACTTGTGTCAACTAGAAGAGCAAGGGCAAATCTCTATAATGGTATAGCCAGTTCAAAGTCCTGATCTGAACCCAATAGAGCTTCTTTGGGAAGAATTGGACCGGAAGGTTCGAGAACGTGCTCTATCATCCACCACTGTACTATGGGAACAACTTCAAGAAGCCTGGGCACAAATTACAGAAGATACATTGCAAAAATTAATTGAAATAATGCCGCGGTTATGTGCCGCAATTATCAAAAATAAAGGTGGGCACATTGATGAGAGCAAAATTTAATAATAATTAATGATAAAGTTTCTATATAACAAAAATGTAAGTATTTTATGTTTATTTTACACTGTATTGGTACAATAAATAAATTTCCAGTACACATTTAATAGTTTAATAATGTTGGCTAAAACTAAGGGTGGGCAAATAAATATGACCGGTAGTGTACAAGTATATTTATTCGAATTATGTTGATGTAGTCTAGCATAGAAACACTATATCATTTGCATAACAATTTGCATTACAATTTTAATCAATTTTTATTGATATTTAAATTTGTATTAATTGGTTTTAGTATGTTCGACGAGAAGCTATGAAAATATAAAATCTGACGGCATTTGCTTATAGAATTTCTGAACGACTTTAAAACGCTTTTTAAAATTAATTTTTCGTCATAAAAATGAGAATAATTCTCTTTGTATCCATTTTAAATTTCAGTACTAATAATATACTTATAATAAATAATCGGATTTTGTAAAGATAAAAGAAAACATATATATCTACATCTGCTTGTCAGATATTGTCATTTCAAAATATTTTAAAATTACTTCCCTTTTATTCCATTCGTTTATATACTTATATATATACTTACATATATATATATGTATATATATATATATATGCTATATATATATATATATATGTATATGTATATGTATATGTATATAGCTCTTCCTACGGTATAAGTACCGTCGATACATTTTCTATTCCTGTACTTATTTTCACTCGATTTCTTCGCGTTCGGAAATTATTCGTTTAACTTCAAGAATAGCGGACTAAATCTATCGCGAATGTCCTGTAGGACAAATAAAACAATTTCTTTGACTAGGAAGCGAAATATAAAATGAAAGACCTTGCAAATTCAGTTTACGCATTCAAATTGCATCTACAAAACGCTGATGATAATTACTTCGAAATGTTTTTTTTATTTTCATCACAGTTTACGTGAAGCAACTGAAAAGCCAAGTCTATTAAAAATTTAATTGTTTCAAATCTTAAACGGACAGCATTTTTTATTATCATAATCAGAAATAATTAACAAATATACAGTCTCTGGAGTGAGAAATGTATCGGTATAATAAAATGTTTGAGAGATTACAAGTAAAATTCTTAGAAAAACAGGTACTGATGATGTTTACCCATAGCGCTAACTATCCTCAATTATGGTTTCATAACGTTAAGTACAGCGTATATAAAACTATTAGAAGCGGTTTTCTTGAATATCACCAAAGTCTTTGCCACCGTATGATACAATATTTTTTGTCATAAGATGATCGCCATGGTTATTGATCTTCTTGTAAGAATGCTTAGATCATACGTGAGGGTATGATCATTCTTCACAAAGTTGAATGAAGGCAGATCTATAATAAGGCCGACCGGGGCTGGGACTTCGTGGGATTCTCTTCCGAGCCCCGAGCTCATTTTTAATTTACTCTTCCCGGAGTGAAAAACTTCTCTGCAGACGACTGCAAAATGCTATAGATATCTTCTCTAGATAGGTAGCTAGCAGGAGCTTCACAGTCAACGAGGGCAAGTGACAGGTCCTCAGAATTACCGACAAATTATACCCGCTCTACGATTACATCTCGATGGGAAAGACTCGAGTTTCTTAGTCCTACCAGTATAAACGAGATAAGTATGTATAGAAAAGAAATTCAAAAAGAGTGTGCGAAAACTTAAAGAATTAGGCAGAGAAACAGCGTAAAAAATCAAACATAAAAAATTAGAAAAACACGTGGTTGGTTGATAGTAATTCTCCTTTTTCTACTAATTGCGGACGCTGTTACTTCACCTCCAGATCATAACAATGCACCCAAATATCCATTGACCTATTTCCAGTGTTCACATATCGCCATTCTATTTGCTAGACATGTTTAAGCATATGTACAAGAGTACAAACACTGTCAAAAATGTTAGAGTTGCGAAATAGTTAAACATCGGTTTGTACGAATAATTGTTCCAATATTGATGGTTACCTTAGCTTAATGCACATACTGGAGCAGCTGAACCACCTTGAAACTCGCAGCTTCTTAGACCACTTTTAAACTTTACTTCATCGAAAACAAGACACATCCTGCAATAAACCATTTACTAAAGGGATTTTACACACTAACATCCAACTTGATGGCATATGTTTGCTGTTTAATTTCATTCATCACGATTTTCAGAGGCGACAACATACGAGTAACAATGTCACAACTTTCAAGCCTTGTCAAACTCAAATAAATGCAATTTTCACTTTTCAAAATGAAAGAGAAATTTGGATAAAATACTCTACATTAGGAGTTTTGCAGCTTGTAACAGAGAACGGTAATAAATTCAATCCTAGTCTTTGCTGAAAAGCATTATTATCTTAGAACACATAAATTATGCTCATGGTTTGGAATTTTCAAGACGGTAGTAATCTCAAGTAGAAGTATTAAGAAAGTAATTTGCCAGATTCAATATGAAATTCAATTAGACGATTTAGATTCTAAACAATAAATGTATACTACCTGAATAAAGAATTACTAAGGACATAAAAACATGGTTTTTCACAAAATATTCTTTTAATACAAATACATCTAATATTTTTTCCACATACTGAAGTATTGTTAATATTAATATCTTTCGAATCTACTGTCGAATATTTTATAGCGAAAACCGAAAAAGTGTAACTAGAAATACATATAAACTTAAAACAAAACTTTTATTACTAGAACAGTGAACAACAATGAAAATCTAGAAAATATAAAATATTGTATAAATAATGATACATATACGTGAAATAAATTTTATTGCGTTAGCAATTTTAAAATAATTAATCATCTATTACTTTTAAGCATCGCAGGAAGCTGTCCTGAATTCTAAAGGGTTTTCCAATAAGGACTTGACAACTTTTTTTCAAAATAAAATGCAGACCATTTGAGATATTTCAAAAACTTTATTATCGGGTTGAAGTACAATCAAAACATTTATGAATGGAATTCGACTTCGTTCATATGGCCACCGCGGGCACGTTTGCAGCGGTCGATTCGTTGGACCCAATTTTCGATGACTCGGCCACATAATTCGGCCGAAACGGCTGCTATTTCGCGTTCAATGTTGGCTCCGAGCTGTTCCAACGTTGTCGGCTTGTTGGCATAGACCAATGACTTGACGTAGCCCCAAAGAAAAAAGTCTAGAGGCGTTAAATCGCACGAACGAGGCGGCCAATCGACTGGTCCATTTCTTGAGATAACACGCTCATCAAACTTACTCTTCAATAAATCGATTGTAACATGTGCTGTGTGGCTTGTGGCACCATCCTGCTGAAACCACATGTTGTCCAAGTCCATATCTTCCAATTCGGGCCAAAAATAATCGGTAATCATGGCGCGATAACGATTACCATTCACAGTAACGCGACGATCATTATCGTCGACGAACCCATTGAGCCAAAAATGCGCTTCGTCACTGAAAATGATTTTGCGATGAAATTGATCATCTTGGCGCATCTTTTCCAGAGCCCAATCGGAGAACGTACGTCGCTTCAAATGGTCCATCGGCTTCAATTCTGGAGTCAGCTTGATATTGTATGGGTGTAAACCAAGATCCTTACGCAAAATTCGCCATAAAGTGGTCTGGGCAATGCCCAACTCTTGAGGACGCCGTGGAATTGACTGATTTGGATCATTTGCTACGGACGTTTCAACGGCAGCGATATTTTCGACACTTCGACCAACCCGTTGTCTCACTGGCACGGCAACATCACACAACGAATATGTAGACTCAAATTTTTGCACTAAACTTGTTACTGCCTGTCTACTAAAGCGAGAATTACGACCGAAAATCGGAGTTAACGCTCTTAAAGTAGCGGTCACCGACTCCGAATTTCTGTAGTAAATTTTTATAATTTGCAGACGTTATTCGTTGGTGTACTTTACCATGATGAAAATGTTAAGTTTACTGAATAAATTGACAGTGACAGTTCGATGATTAGTGAAAGGGTGCGTTCACAAATTTAATTAAAAGTTGTCAAGTCCCTATTGGAAAACCCTTTATATACACAAATATCGCAGATTATATGCTTTGTGCAACATTTAAAATTTGATATTGACGCCAGATGTCACATAAATTTTTTATTTAATTTTAAGGAAGCATTCCTTACCATCCTGTCAATACAGAAAAGAATTAATATTAGGAAATCGCAAATGCCTCATTATGCAAGTAATACATATATAAGTGTTAATGATTTTATGTTTAATTTCACACGTGGGCGTTAAATATACTAAATGCGAGTTGCAAAACTGCAATTAAAGTCATTGAAAATTGATGGCAGTAGATTATGTTCTTATTATATTGAATAACTAATCGACATTCCATTAATGTTTAGTCAGTAAGTAACCTTTCTATCAATTACTACAGTGCTTTTCAAAATTATCTTATAATTTCATCAGGAAGTGCGTATTAGTATACAGTATTAGGTTTTCTCATATTTTTACTTTATTGTAAACAATAATCATTATACTCAAGCGAATTCTGATGAATTCGGTTTAAAGCTTTTTTTTGAAGGCATCGATTGACCCTTCTGACGACTGGAACCTTTGACTACGCAGTCCGTTCTTAATTTTCGTAAAGGAAAATAAATCATTGGAACTGTACGGAAGATGGTCCAACTATTCGACGTTTTGTCGCGTTAAAAATTCAATTATCTTGCGTGCTGTGTGTGAACTTGCATTGTCTTGGTGGAGAATGATTCGTCGTTGGGGGTTGGTTTTTCGAAGCTCAACGATGACTCGCGGTAAACAATTGGTTGTATACTAATCGGCAGTAACAGTTCTTTGATCTTGCAGAAATATTGCTGCTACATGACCTGCTTTCGAGACAAATGTCGCGACCATCTTTTTGGAGACTTCGTGTACGAATGACTTTTGTCGGCTTTTCTTCACCTTGTAACACCCAAACCGTCGACTGGCGTTTATTTTCGGTCTGTCAATTGACACCAATTCACCCAATCTTCTTCCTGTTCTTTGGTCAACATATGCGGCATCCAACGGAAAACTAATTTTTTACACACAGTTCTTTATGCAAAATTTTTTGAATTGAAATCCTTGAAGTTCCTAATAATGCTTCAATCTGGCGATGTCACATGCCGATCTTTGCTGATGATCTTTCGCACAGAATTGACGTTTTCCTGAGTAACAGCCGTTTTCGTGAACCTGCTCTTGGATCGTCGCTAAGACTAATCCGTCCACGTTGAATTCTCCATACCAACGAGAAATTGTTGACTGATGTGGTGCTTCATTGCTGAAAACAGAAACCAACTCGGCGAGGCATTTTGTTGAGATTATTGCCTTCGAAAATTATAAAAAATTCCGCGAAAATGTTTTCGGTTGAATTCCATTTTTCAATAACTTGTCAACTTTGATAGTTCATTGTCGCTACAACACTACACATATCGCATCAGTACTGACATTTGATTAATGGTACCCTCTATGATCCACTATGCAAACCTTGACATCCCACGTACATCACTTTTACGTTTATTTAAATAATTATTAGTTAATTCAACTTATAAAAAAAATGATATCGAATAGTTTGTTGAATTAAGAAATTGCTTTTTCTCGGTGCGAATATTAAGTCATTGTAAAATAGTCGACCAGTTTATTGTTGTGTAAAATGTGTTTTTACAACTACTAAGGAATAAATAAAAATTTGTCAATTTAGTATCCTTAATTTTTGTTGAATTTACTGCTTTCATAGTAGTAAAGTAGTGGCTAGTTCGTGGATACATCTTCAATATGTTGCTAGCTGTTATTAGATAGGGTAAATTGAATAAACTATTTTCACATGATAATGTCTGTGTGTTTGATAAGGTTTTACAGCATTCGAAACAGTTGAAATTGGTATAACAATATAGCAAAAAAGTAGATTATGAAAAGGAAGACTGAACTGCACTCGTAGATTAATTCTGTAAAACATAAATATTCTAGATATAGATTTATTATGGATTTGCCCGTTCATTAAATATAAGGACTTCGAAATATATTAATGTAATTACTGGAGCAAATACACATACAGGTATGCAACCTTTTTCATTTCTGAGTAATCATGTACATTAATATGAAAGAAAATTATTTGTAATTCACATTATTTCCGTACACCTGTTTTCACAAATAAATCAATTAATGTATGTACTTTACATTCCGGCTAGAAATAATTGATTTCTTGTCCTTGCTTTGTCACTACAAAAACAGCACTGTTATTCAACGGCTTTTCCTTATCAACTAGTTTTTTTTATAAAATAAGAATACTTATTTTCTATATCAAGATTATTGCAAATGCATATGTATAGTTTTCAATGCCTATACAGACTGATTCATCAAACTAACATAAAAAATTTTTGAATTATTTGTAACACCAATTTAAGATTTGAAGATTCCTGATAATAATTCTACATTAAGAAATAACCCGATCAAGTACAAGTCATGTTAGAATTTGTTCCAAAGATCAGCCAATTATAAAAAGATATTTTTAACACAACACTAAGAACAATAAAATAAAAATAAAGAATACACTTTTCACATTTTATAATCAAGAGTTTCAAAATATTTTCTGCGTCACTTAATAAAATAATAATGATAAATTTTGTTTCTAAAAGAATATGCATACAGGACATATCAGTTCATATAAGACAATAGCAATTACTACTTACTACGTACACTCATGCGAGAAACACGTCTCAATAATAAAAAAAGATGTTATAAATTTGGACATACAAAGTCATTTATACAATAACAATTTATCGTAAGCAGATACCGCTTAAGGTTGCTTTTATAATATAATATATATATATATATATATATATATATATATATATATATATATAAATAATTATCAGTTCGTGTATCGTATTTATGATTTACAATTACCACTCGAAAAAGCGTTTCTGTTCCTAAAAAACGAAGAATAGGAGATCTAATATATAAATATCATAAAAATTCTCTGCAGGAATCCCTATAGCCCAACCTAAAGATAATTCTCAGGGCCCGTTTTTGCATAAGGAACAACCTGCCCACCTCTGGCGACACTCCCCAGTGTATCACACCATATCTCATGCAAGAAACAAAATTAGCATGATAGAAAGAAAGCAGTGTACTCAAATTACAGGATCTGCGGAGCTGCTTAAGGGTAAAACACACCTTAGCCAGATTTCTGCATACTTCATCTATAGGTGCAGATCATTTAAGGTTTTCGTTAATTAGCAAACCAAGGATTCTTGAAGGTGAAAGTATACCAATTTGGTTTTAAGTATATATATATATATATATATACAGTATTGGAATATATATTGGGTTGGCAACTAAGTACTTTCGGTTTTGTAGTATAAAATAAAACACTTTTTTTTATAACAAAGAATAGTTTTTAATCAATTGTATATTTTCCATTTTGCTCAAGGACCTTTTGCCATCTTTCTTTCAGCTGCATGATTCCGCGCTCATAAAATTTCTGGACCTTGTCAGCAAAAAACTGAACCAGGTGCGAGTGAAGGTCATCGTCATTTGTGAAAGTTTTACCATTCAAAGAATTCTGCAAACTTCGAAATAATGGTAATCAGATGTGCTAGATCAGGGCTGTATGGGGGATGTGGCATCACTTCCCAGCCAAGCTCCGATAGTTTCCCACGAGTTGCCAAAGAATTGTTGTGTGCGATACATGTAGCATCTCCGCAACCTCGCGAACAGTTATATGACGATCCTCTTCAATTATGACTTTGATTTGGTCATCATCAACTTCAGTAGGCCGACCAGAACGTTGCTCATCTTTGAGGGAAAAATCTCCAAAACGGAATTTTTTATACCAATTCTGGCACGTGCGCTCTGTTAAGCAATTAGCACCATAAACTTCACATATCTTTTTCTGAGCCGCAGCAGCTTTCTTTCCTTTACGGAAATAAAATAGTAAAATATGTCGAAAATGTTCGTTTCTGCACACTTTAATAAAAATCACGCACTACTTGCTTCTGAAGTTACGTCAATGTGATTAGTATCACGCGACAAACAGTAAAGTACAGCACTATCATGCGTTATACAAAAGATAAAGCAACGCTCTCTATCAGTAAAAACTGAAAGTACTTAGTTGCCAACCCAATATATTGTATTGTATATACAATATATTGATTTCAAGGAACATAGTCTCTACTATATACACTACCGGTCATATTTATTTGCCCACCCTTAGTTTTAGCCAAAATTATTAAACTATTGTGTATTTTATTTATTGTACCAATTTAGTGTAAAATAAACATAAAATAGTTACATTTTTGTTATATAGAAACTTTATCATTAATTATTATTAAATTTTGCTCTCATCAAAGTTCCCACCTTTATTTTTGATAATTGCGGCACATAACCGCGGCATCCTTTCAATTAATTTTTGCAGTGTATCTTCTGTAATTTGTTCCCAGGCTTCTTGAAGTTGTTCCCTCAGTACAGTGGTGGATGATAGAGCACGTTCTCGAACCTTCCGGTCCAATTCTTCCCAAAGAAGCTCTATTGGGTTCAGATCAGGACTTTGAGCTGGCCATACCATTATAGAGATTTGCCCTTGCTCTTCTAGTTGACGCAAGTAATCGCCACACAATCTAGAAGTGTGTTTCGGATCGTTGTCCTGTTGTAATACAAAGTTTTTGCCAAGAATCCTTAGTCCTGAAGGAACAGCGTTATTTTCTAAAATTTCCTTGTAGCCTTCTTTTCTTAGGATTCCCTCAATTTTGACGAAATCGCCTACAGATCTTCCACCAAAACACCCCCAAATCATTACTGAACCTCCTCCATGTTTTACGGTAGGCGCAATACATTCTGGCAGTACTCTTTCTCCTGCGGATCTTCTTACGAATATTCGCCTTTTACTACCGAAAAGTTCAAACTTCGATTCGTCTCTCCACAACACATTATTCCACTGATCAATCGTCCAATTCTGATGTTCTTTAGCCCAATTTAGTCGTGTTATCTTGTTTTGCTTTCGTAGTAGTGGTTTTCGCAGAGCAATTCTTCCGTATAAACCCGCTTGCCTTAAGCTTCTCTGTACCGTGGACACACTAATTGGTTTAGCACGCGCTCTATTCATTTCAGCAGCAATTTCTGGTGCTGTTTTTCGTCTATCGCGTCTACTTCTCCGTATTAGATGCCGGTTATCTGCAGATGTCGTCGCTTTGCGTCGTCCAGATCTTCTTTTGTTGGAAAATGTACCACTTTCTTCAAATTTTTTAACGTTATAATCAACGGTTCTGCGATTTAATCGTAAGTCTTTTGCAATTTCGCGATTACTTTTACCCGTACGATGATAAGCAATTATCATAGCACGCACTTCAATAGATCATTCCTTCGTCTTCGGCATTGCATTAAGATATTCACAATAACTCTCTATTTCATTGTTTTCGCAACAAAAGATGAACGATGACTGACATAAAATTTATATTCCTTTTTGAATAACACATCCTAATATTGTAATTAATTAGTACAATAACACAATATTGGTAATACCTTTCGGAAATGCAGGTAAAACTGTTAATACTGTAGGGATTAGCCTATACAATATTTATGGTATTTTTCCAATTTATGATATATCATAAACAATTTAATATTTTCGTAGAAATTCATATGGAATTACTTCCACTAATAATATTGTTGAATAATTATAATACAGATTTTTCGAAAGATAATCCGTATTTCAGGAAACACATAAAATTGGGGTGGGCAAATAAATATGACCGGTAGTGTACATATCTTCAAACTCCTGAAACACTTTTAAATTTGGCTGTTATTAAATTTAATTTTATGATTGTCTTATCAAAACAAATATTTTAATTTTCAAAATATTTAACATTCTCACACAATTTTATATTGACCACTAGTTTTCCAATTTTTTTACAATCAGTAGTGCATAGATCATTATCAAACACTAAAATAAGTTGTTTATTATAACAGGGATGTGTCTTATGTGTTGTGTATCGTTCGTCAGGTTAAATTTTGTTTAACGCTTAAAAGAGAAGTATTAGTTAAACATATTTATCAAATGTTATCTACGATTACCACAATCGCTATCCAAGAAGTGCAATAAGCAATAAAAGCACATTAGTCGAACACCCTCTTTCATCCTGGAATTCTGAACGCTGTCTGCACTGGTCGTTCAGCCACAATTATCACCAGTCAGATCTTAACTGTAGTTAAGACTGATCAGTTGAAAAATCAAGAGAGATCTCTCAAAATCAACCACTCATTAGCTGAAAAATGACTATACGGGAATCTGGATATTTTGATTCCTCGATAATTGGCCGAAAGAAACTTCTGAGATCAAACGTCACTAGAAGTATTTCTGAATTAAGTGGTTGTTATGGTGATACAGTTTTAAAAAAATGTAATTTTATTGCAAAAACCTGATTAACAACCCTAGAAAGTGGTGATAAGTGAAAATACGCAACGGTGTTCGAAGTGATCCATAGCTCGAACAGGTCACCAATTCACTTCAAAATTATCTGAGCGGTAACAAAAAATAGAACTTACGTTACTTCTTCGAGCATGTACTAAAACTTTGCTGCGAGAATGATATAATTACATTGTCTAAACATCAAAGCAAAATGGAAAAATTATACTCGATTTAAAAATTAACTGAATACAGTATGTTTCTAATTAATTTCCAAAACAACCGCAAAACATGGTGCATAACCTAATAGATCTAATAGATCAAAGGAAGAATGTTATATAAAATTTATTAAATTCTAAATACAAAACTTTTTCGTTGTGTGTATTAATTTTCATGGAAAGTTCAAATATGTATAATATATATATCGTTTAAATGTTATATGTTCAAAAAGGTGTTACTAAATTTTCATTACGAAATATGTGTCTAAAATATTTTTTAATTATTAGAACTTAATCTCATAGGTGATCTAAAACAAGGCAACTCTGTAATAAATGGCCCTGCACAATAGTATAATTACTGTATTTTGTAGGAATAGATCTTCTTTGAGCAAACAGTATATAAATATGAAATATATTCAAATACAAATTACAAGCTTCTTGGAACGCGAGAATGGTCCTCATTCAAATACAAGGATCTGTACAGTTAGACTATATCAAGTCTTTCTAAAACGTGGCCCAATAAGAGCGACATTTGATTTTCGTAGTATTCTCTTTTAATCATATACGTTCTGATATAAATGTCATAAATATTAAGTAGACATAACTCGATTATCAAAAATGCTACGTTATGAGAATGAACAGCGCACATTTTTAAAACTTGTTTTAAATACGGGGAAGCTTGGTGAAAGAAGTTCACAGAGTACGTACATTTTTTGGTAGAGGAAACGTACCAAATCATTCCATGTTTAAGCTATCGAAAAATAGGAGAATATTCAGTTGTCGATTAAGACAATCTATCAAAAATATTGCCACAGTGGCTGAAAGTGTTGCTAACCAATCTTGTTTTGCCATCGTTCACAGTGACAACTCCTGTGAATTTAAAAAACCACTTTACGGAGGCGTTTAAAAAATGGTTTTCATCTTTAACCTTACAAGGTCCAATTAACTCTGGAACTTTAGCCAGCAGATTATGGGCAGCGGCTTACTTTTGCTAACTGTATATTGCAAAATCAACAGGTGAACGATGAGTTTTCGCTTAGTGATGAAGCTTTAAGATACTGGTGTGAGTTTTGGGATAACGGCGTTATTGGGCCAATCGACGACGAAGACGACAGTGCAGTTAGAGCTAATAGTGATCGATAAGGGAATATCTATGACCTGCATTGGTCGGTATGGATCTGAGACTGTGTCATTTCACGCAATGATAACCATAATTCGCCACTGAGTTCGTGCGATCTTGCGCCACGCGATTTTTGGCTATGGAGTTTTTTTTGAAGTCGCACACATATTCCACCCGATCAACAACAGATGAAATTTGACCCGTCATTGATGGAATTAGTCACTAAAAGAGCAAGAGTCTGTCATGTATTGGATGTTCCCTTTCATACTAAATTCTAGTTAATGTACTTGAAGTTGGAATAAGAATTGTATAATTTTTTTAAAAAAATGAAACGAATTAAATTTTACGCTCTTATTGTGCCAGCCTTCAGTGAAGGCAACAGCAGGTAAACTAATAATAATGGTGCACAAATTACTGAACTGCCTTAGATTTATTTTCAAGAAATTTTGCAACAAGAAAAGAAGAATGTTCAGAATTTGCAGAGTTGTGATAAAGGCCTGAAACGGACATTATTGAGGATTATAAAAATAATTATGTTAAAAATATTAGTTTCTTATTTCCTTTGTATATTCTTTGTAAATGTCAGTATATACTTTTGAAAATTTCTTACTACTTCCAATCTTTGAAACAGCAGCGTATAATTGTAAAGTACTACTGAAAAAATAATTATATTTAGAAGCACTTACAGTTTGTCCGTATTTCATTAAAGAACACAGCTAATGTCTTGTGTATAAACGCACAATCGATTTCGATAACAATAAATTTATTATATATTCTTATACTAATCTATCATAGCTAAAAATATATCCCAACAAATTGGCTCAATAGGCGAACAAGGACAGTTATATACGTACGTACATATATAACTCAAATATCTGACAATTTTCAATTATCGAATTGACTGTTATAATAATTAAATTATGCAACTTGCGTATGCATGTATGTACATACATACATTTGCTAAATAAAATTATACGAATTTAATCCTAAGACTAGAATATTTACCATCAATATAGAATATTAGAATTAGTCGTAGGTTTATATTACGATGCAAATTTAACCAGCTGAAGTCATTTATCATAAATATTAGCTATTTAGTAATGTTATATTAATTTTCATTATTGATTTTTCGAATATTGTATTACCGTAACCGATTAGCGCCAGAAGTTTCAATAAAACTAATGTTCTCACGCTGTTTATTTATACCGTCATGTGTCTGCCCATGTTTCTTCTATTTGTTGATTAAATATTCATATTAAAGAAAAAATCCTTATGAAGCCTTAATATTTATTGTCTACAAATAGTCAACGTGAATTTCTATTAATAATTTTTTGCGAAAATCATAAATTAACCAGGCGTGTTATCATTGTTTACGAAAATTTTAAAATTTTCGAATAAAACTGATATTAATGCACAATTCAAACTTGGCAAAAACTTTTTAATTTGTTCACGTACTTCTAGTTGTATAGCTCTGCATGCACTTGGAATTATTCAGAAAAAGTAGCGCAAAAATTAAACAACCAACACAAAAATACATTTTATTATAAGTTTCATAGTCTATTAAAAAAATTGGATATAGATTTGAAATTGTTTAGATTAATGCTAAAGTAATCGAAGTTAATATTTTTTTGACTTCCTTTGACATTTAGCTTTAAGCGCAGAGATATTCTAAAAACAAAATTTTTATTTCTTATGGTATCTCCTCTCATTCTTCATACGGAATTTCCGCCTGCTTGAATCGAATACCATACATTTTTAACTTCTGACCGTAAGTATGGTTTCTATGGAATTGATGACGAGGATACGCACCAGTGTTTGCAGAGTATGAAGGACATTGAACCAATCCACATAAGTGTCAATACTTCAAGTAAATTTTGTATTTTTGTTGATTGTTGTGATATAGGATTCATTTATTGTAATTCTGGTTTTACAGTTCCTCCCATGCAATGCTCTCGACAATGTAGACTATATTTTGAATAACCGGTAACTTTATGCGTAAATCAGATTATTTATGAACGGCATGCGCAATATATTTTTCTTCAATTTACTTAATTTCCCATGTCTTCCTGATCTTACAACATTCTTCCTAATTAATTATTAATTCTTTTAATGACACTGTATTGTTGCACGATTCTCTGAAGTACACATATTGTAGCCCCATAAGATTTTCCCTTTATCCCGATTTAAAATAACTTCTTTCTCTCACAGATAATTTGCCTATATTTTGTTAAGTACTGTCTTCTTAAATAAGACAACGACACAAAAGCACAATTTGTAATTTTGGCCTAATTTCGATTACAACACCGCGAAATACCTGTGTATGCAGAATTTTGCATCATATTTTAATGCAATGTAATTACATTTTTCTCATTACATTTCATTCGAATATAACGGGTGTTTTTTTTAGAGGTATAGAACTTTAACTTGGCAACACTTTTTTAACTGGCGGCCATTTTGTCAGCTGTTAAGTGATTTATATTTAGTTTGGTTTGTCATTTCATCATGAATAGACTGACGCCTGAACAACGCTTGCAAATGGTGCAAATTTATTTTGAAAATCATGGTTCTGTTCGAAATACGTATCGCGCACATCGTCAATACTACGGTCAACATAATCGTCCATCAGAGCAATTAATTCGATTAACTATGGAACGTTTTCGCACCACGTATACTCTAAATGATAACACGCATCCAGAGAGACATCGTACAGTGCGTACAGAAGAAGTCATTGCTGCTGTAGAACGTAGCGTAGAGGAAGACCCGAATCAGTCTATCCGCCATCGTGCACAAGAATTGGATATGTGTCCATCCACTTTATGGAAGATTTTGCTGAAAGATCTAGGTTTGCGTGCTTACAAAATCCAACTCGTGCAAGAATTGAAGCCACACGATCACCTAGCAAGGCGTAGATTCGGTGAATGGGCCCAAAACAAGATTGCCGTTGATCCCGATTTTCATAATCGAATTTTGTTTAGCGATGAAGCTCACTTTTGGTTGAATGGATACGTCAATAAACAAAACTGCCGTATTTGGAATGATGATAATCCTCAAGTGTATGTTGAGACACCGTTATATCCAGAAAAACTGACTGTTTGGTGTGCTTTATGGGCTGGTGTAATAATTGGTCCGTACTTCTTTAAAAACGAAGCTGGCCAGAACGTTACAGTCAATGGTGACCGCTATAGAGTCATGATTACTGACTTTTTCGTTCTTCAATTGAACAATCATGATGTGCAGGAGTTGTGGTTTCAACAAGACGGCGCAACATGTCACGCAGCTCGTGCCACAATTGATTTATTGAAGTTTCACGTTTCGGACCCATGAATTGGCCTTCACGATCGTGCGATTTAACGCCGCTTGACTATTTTCTGTGGGGATATGTGAAGTCGCTAGTCTACGCCGATAAGCCCGAAACGATTGACCACTTGGAGGACAACATTCGCCGCGTTATTGCCGATATACGGCCACAAATGTTGGAAAAAGTCATCGAAAATTGGCCCTCCAGATTAGACTACGTCCGAGCCAACCGTGGCGGTCATATGCCAGAAGTCATATTTAAATTATAATGCCAGAAGATTATCTTTCGAATAAAGTAAATTTCATGTCAATTTAAAAAAATCATATTTGTTTTATTCCATTTCAAAGTTCTATACCTCTAAAAAAAACACCCGTTAGATATGCCGTTTTTCAAGACATTTGTTCATTATATTTTAGGATTCTATATATTTCAAACGTTTCTTCAAATTTTAGTAAAGGAGATTTTTATGCCCCTAACTGTTCGGCTAGAAACTACCTATTGTAATACGATCAATTACTATATAACTGCTTTAATTATACATTATCGACCATTTGTTTGAGATACCCTCAGTAAAACAAAACTAATTTCATATTTATTGCTTTCTAACAGATGTTTACGAATGCTCATTTTACGATACTGAAAAAGTGGAATTTAGTTTTATTTACATAATTTACTCTAAAGTCATCTATATGTGATATGTGCTATCACTCATTTTTTGAAAGTCTTTCAGTAGGGTGTTTCAAAAATGATCATGTTAAATTTAGTTTGGTAAATGAAGTTTGTTGAACGCTGTTGCGTTGTTTATTAAACAAGTAATGTTTTTTGCCGATTGCAGGCAGTGGTTTTATGTCCCACTGGTATTTTTAATGTTCAGTTTGTCTCTGATTTATTTTTCACTGGGTTAACAGCACTTGCAGAGTTCACACTTAGAGTACAGCTTTTTTAATTAGGACCACTTCAGTTAAAATATGGTCCGGGATATTGTACTGCTCGTATAGTTTTTATGGAATTAGAACAGTGACCACTTACGAGAGTGATAGATAGGGATAGATGTTGCCGTTTCTGACTGTTTTGATATTGCGTTGGTAAATTATCTTCAAGTTTGTATTAAGTAGTTAAAAGACAATGTGCTATAAAAAATAAACAAAAACCCAATAGAAAATGGAATTTATACTATAGTAATAAGAATTAAGGAAACGACACAACATTGGCTAAGACAACATATTCCAGAATTAATTGAAGCGATAGATTGACAGAAGACGAGACTTAAATCCGCAGCTAACGATTTCCCTCTGGATAAGTGTGTGGTTGAAAACTTGTATGAAAGCAACCGAAAGACGTTTTGAATAGTACATGTATATTTTATAATTGTACTGTTATAGGAAATATATAAGTATGTATAAAACTTTTATCGTTTTCATTACTTTCAATTTATTTTTGATTAAATTAGTTTTGATGGCACGACTAAGTATAAGTATATCAATAAAAGAAAACAAAAAATTGTATAAGAAAAATTAGGGGGTACTTCAGAATTGTAATTTTTATAATAACTAAAATTTCTAAAATGCTCATACGTTGACAAAATTTTGAAAGTTTAAAAACTTTTAAATACCTTAACTACTTTCACAATTTATCTATGATTAAAACAATCTGTTTTATGACTTAAAAGTATAATTATTAACGATAATGTTACCTAAAGTTTTTACTATGTCTTTTACATAAACATGCCTACCTTAATATTTCTAAAGTAAATATTCTCCTTCTAGGTGTTACATACCTTACCACACCTTTCTGGTAATTGTTTTTCTTTACACCAACACTGCAAATAAATATTAACGTTTGCAATGTATTTTTAGAACAATTTATGTAATACATATGTAAAATATACAATACTATTCTACAGGTTATGATACAGCATTACCGATAATATACGAGGAGGTACCCAAAAATAACCGAAATCACTCGGTAAAAACGTGTATTTTATTTTTTTTACAAAAAAAAAACCTTAACACCTTCAATATACTCTCCACTTAACTTTATACACTTGTCCAATCGATGATTCCATTGTTAGAACTAGTTTTTTGAATTGCTGTGAGCTGCTGTGTTATTTTTTCCTCACTTCTTTCACATTGTTAAAACGATGTTTTTTCATATCCTTCCTCATTCATGGAAACAAACAAAGTCGTGCAGAGCAAGACCAGATGAGTAAGGAGCGTGGAGCAAAGGAGTCATACTGTTTTTAGCCAGGAACTGGCGCATGCAAGGCATGAACTTCGCGGCGACTCTTGTCATCCCTAAGTCTGCCGACAAAATTCGCTGCACCGAACTCCAAGTTATTCCAGATAACTTCGCAATTATTTCAATGGTTCGTCGTTGGTCTTCAAGCACAATTGTATAAACTTTCTCGGCATTTCCATCCGTTCTGAAAATTGATGAACGTCCAAAACGAGTTTCGTCATCAATTGGTATTTAATTTTTTATTGGAACAAAAAAAACACTTGAATTTCTCACATAGCTGTCAACCTTGTAAGCAGTTTGCAAGATCAAAACTGTTTCTGCAACCTTTTGTCCGAGCATGAAGCAAATTTTCACAGCCCCACGCTATTTACTTACGTCCGACATTACATGAAACATCGAGCAAACGAAAATGCTTTTACATGTAACAAGACATAACCTTATTCAGCGAAAGAACCGACTGCATCGCACGCAGAACAAATTATATCATGCGGCACAATCGCTAGACTTCCCCATTGAAAATTTATGGGCTGCCAAGCCGCAAAATATTGACGATCTGTGGAGAATATGCCAATCCGAATGGCAAGCAGTTTCAGCAGAGACATGTAGGCATTTGGTGATCTCGTTGCCCCATAGGTGTCAGGAGGTGATAAACGATAAAGGTCAAGAAAGAAAATATTAAGTATTTCAACCAATTAACTAAGTAAAAATGTTTTTGGTTAGTATTTTGGAATTTATTTTTTCATTAGTATTAAGAAACTTGTTTATTTATTGTTATAGTTATGTAACATATTGGAATAAAGAGTTCAGTAAACTTGAATATCTTTTATTTAACATATAAATTGATATTTCAGCAAATTTATAACCACTGCTATTTTCGTGCACATGACTACATATAAATTAGCTAATTTATGTGCATTTGTTCACATGTTTAGACTATCTTTTCCTATATTTTTTGATTAATAATATCGGCATATAAAATTTTAATATTTATATTTACTATTGTTATGCAAACATGCCATTTTCAAATTAATTTCGTCTTTACTAATAAATTTAATCCCTTTGTATGTATTCAATTTTGAAATACCTGCCGGCTGCCAACCCATTTCACGGCTAAACAATATCAAAGGAAATATCTATGCACGACTCAGACTCATAGGCATTAAGTCCCAAGGACCGCAGGAAGCTCCTCAGTATTTATTTTATTTTAATATAAATTCTCCTCTGCACATGCTGAAAGGAATTCGTAATATTCATACCCACTCGTTGTTATGGTGCCAGTGTAATAAAAAAGGATATGGCGATAGAACGATTGTTGTGTCAAAGCAGAATAAACGAATGTGTTATGTTGCTGTTACTCGACAACAGAAACAACTCAACGGTCAGTCTCTATCCTTTCCTATTCAGATGGAGTTGTAGATACAGCTTTTGTTCAATAGAAATTCTTAGTACATTGGTTTCTTTCGTTCCTACGCATTTCTTTTTGAACAAACATCTAAAAGTAATATATACTAATTTTGATTTTTCACAATATCAACGATTATTATAGTAGTAATAATTAATATATATAATTAAACGTAATAGTAACGTAGTGTCGTACATACATACGCATAAAGAAATGCAATTAATGTGCATTAATAATAATATAAAAATTAGTAAAAAAAATTAAAATAAATATATTCAATATAAAATCATAATTAAAAGAAAAGATCATATTTCAATGTTTGTTTCTTGTCATATTTTTATTTAACGCGTTTTAAGGATTTATGCCTAGAGCGTGGTAAATTAGAAATTACCTCCAGTTGAACGAATTCGACGGAGGTCATTTGTTTTCAATGGCTTGTGCGAAGGTGGTTTTTCGTTCATAGAAATTGTAAATTTGCTTTAACCAGAACCAATCTACCATCATCAGTTATGGACCAATGAGAGTCGGGAAAAACTGGGGGCTGAAGAAAAACTAATGAGATACAGAACCGCCACCTTCGCTTAATAGCACTAAGAGGCAGATTCTCCAGTACTAGATCAATTGCTAATCTATGGCTAGGTAATAAAAGTTGCCCTGTGGCCCTTCGACCTGTTTATCGCTAAATTAGGAATTCCAGCTTGCTATCCTGTCGACCACATCTTGTATTACCGTTTACGATGGCAACGTTTGGAGTAGTGTAGGATGGTGTTCAGTGATGAATATCGATTTTGTATAGGGATAGATGATGGTCGCCTGAAAATTAGACGAAGATTTGGGGAAAATAAATTTTCTTGAAAGGCTTGTGCTCCCGTGGGAGACATGGTATTGTGTTCTATAGCATATAGGAGTAGGTCTCATTTGGTCTTCATCCGTGACATCATGAACGCCCGACGTTATCTTGAGAAAGTGCTGGAACCCCCATATCTGCAGCAACTCGAAGACCCAATTTTCTAGAAGGATAATGACATTCTTCTCTACGTAGCGAGAACTTCTCTAAATCGGGTCGAAGGGGTTCATGTTAATATCTTACCATTACCACCCGGATTTCCTAACCTCTCGCCAGTAGAATACTTGTAGAATATTTTGGAAAGAAAACCGATGAACTTAACGAATCCCTCGCAAACACTAGAGGTTCCCCGTAATTAATTGCAGATTGCTTGGGACACCAAACCTCAAGAGGACACCGATCACCTACTGGCATCATTGTCATGAAGAGTGAGGGAGTGTGAAACTTTGTTCGTTTTCTTTGAAAATATATATATATATATATATATATATATATATATATATATATATCACAATTGTTCTGGGCTAAAGAATTGCTACAAAATAATAATTAATAAAGCCAAAATTAAGTTTCAACGAGAACTAATTTTAGTTTCTTATCTGTCTTTAAAAGTCAAAACAAGGTAAATACACCCGTTGTTTAGCGGACACATGGTGGTCACCCACCTAATAGTGCACATATGTTTTAGAAAATACAACACATAGTTTTAAACTGAACAAGTAAACTCAATACTTCCATTTATCAAGTCACATATGGTGATCGCCCACTTAAATATTTAATAAAATCAAATAAATAAATTTATCGATCAAATCCAGACAAGAAATCAATTAAAAATTAAATCCAGAATTGTGATTAATTTAATAAAATATTTTAAAGAGCTATTAATACCTCTATAGAACCATAAGACCTATAATATATCACCACAATACAATAAAATAAACTTAATAGGATTTTATGCGCACAAATATTTACAATATTTTTCTACGTCTTCTGATTTTCAAAGTTGGCGAATTTTCTCGTTTTGATTGTTATCCCATATACAACGCAGCAAGACTTTCCGTCACTAATTGGGCGCAACCAGCGCAGTCAAACATGTCGTGAACTCTCTACTATCTTCCACATCATTGTTTTATCATTTCAACGTCTTTCTCAATATATCCCAATTTAGATTTCTGAATCCATTATGCATTAAATTTATTCGTTTGAACTTTTACATTAAATTCTCATTTTTATGGTTTTGTATAAAATTTCGAAAAACGCTACTGCCATCTATCGGACGTTTTACTCAGTGTATTTAAAATGTATCCCTTTAAAATATTGTCTCACGATTCCTGCAATCTTCTTTATCTTATGATTATTAATATCGATGATTGATATAATATTAACCTTGGTTGATATAAAACAACGAATTATTTTGTAATCCAAGTATCCTTGGAAATGTAGATTAATGGATTTGTATATTTCATTTATCATTATATGGGACATTCAGGTACACATATTCCAACAACTGTTGTTTCAATTATTCTCACCAAAACAAGTAAAAGTCTAAGGGATGTGTCTAAAATACAAGTGTTTTGTTATTTATGATAAGTGATCCCACACTTATGACCTGTAGTGTATATATAACCTGTCTTTGAAATATACTCAAGTTGGATTTATTGGTTCCAGATTCCAGCAACTTGCTAAATTATACTGGTATAACATAGTATTATAAGTAAATTTATACTATATCCTATATATACATATATATATATATATATATATATATATATATATATATATATATTAGCATTATAAAAAATTATTTGTGAATTCTTAAAACTAAAATCAGTAAGAGTATTTAAATTAATATTTATGCTTTATTGAGGTTGTGAAATATAAATCTCAGAACGTAAAGAAGATTTAGTAGTTTTCAAGATATATAAGAAAATCTCGCGCATCGAGAACTCCAAAAAGTTTACGGAGATGCTGCTCTAAGTGAAACAACGTGCCGTGATTGGTTCCGTCGCTTCAAAGACTGGTGATTTCGATGTTGACGACCGTTCGCGTGAAGGAAGACCAAAAACCTTCGAAGACGCTGAATTGGAGGCATTGCTCGATGAGGATCCGTGCCAAACGCAAAAAGAGCTTGCTTCAGCATTAGCAGTTACCCGCCAAGCCATTTCCCAGCGATTGCATGCATTGGAAATGATTGAAAAATTAGGAACTTGGGTTCCTTATGATTTGAAGCCAAGAGACGTTGAGCGTCGTTTTTTCGCCTGTGAACGACTGCTCCAGCGGCAAAAAAGGAAGGGTTTTCTTCATCGCATCGTTACGGGTGATGAAAAATGAATTCATTACAGCAGCCCAAAGAGAACAAAATCATGGGGACGGCTCGGTCATGCTTCTACGTCGTCGGTTCGGCCGAATATTTATGCTGCGAAGGTTTTGCTGTGTATTTGGTGGGATCAGGGCGGTGTTATTTATTATGAGCTATTGAAACCGAACGAAACCATCACTGGGGAACGGTATCAAACTCAATTGATGCGATTGAGCCGAGCACTGCGCGAAAAGCGGCGACAATACGAGCAGAGGTACGAAAAAGTGATTCTACAGCATGACAACGCTCGGCCTCACGTTGCCAAACCCGTTAAAACCTACTTAAAAGCGCTCAAATGGGAGGTCCTACCCCTCCCGCCATATTCCCCAGATATTGCGCCGTCCGATTATTACTTGTTCCGTTCGATGGCATTCGTGGATAGCCTCAAAAGACGAACACTTCTACCGTGACAGTATTCGAGCTCTGCCAGAAAGATGGGAAAAAGTTATCGCTAGCGATGGGCAATATTTTAAATGATTCATTTGTAAACATTTTTTCACAATAAGGGTGCATTTTCATCAAAAAAACAGCGAGAACTTAGTTGCACACCTGTATACACATGTATGGAATATTTCTATTAAGAATTGTAAACCTTTTATATTGTATAATGAATTCTTGTATATAAGAATAGTATATGTAAAATTAACATCTTAAAATGACACATTTAAAGATCTTAACAGAATGCATGTTTATTTATGTCCCTTCCCCTTATTCATTTAAATGAAAATATTTTTCACATTTTCTAGAAAAATTGGAAATCTACGAGTATTAACATATGTGGAACTAGTAAATGTGAGTTCATCTTAACCAGCTATTTTTATGCTCTGATGAAGCAGAATATTTTCTTTTCTCGTTTAATGCTGTTACTGATATCTGAATCTATATTATTCAAGAGTAGTAATGTTAATATACGTAATTTACTCCTATTGAAGTTAATGGTAATGATAAAAAAATATAAATTTAATAGAATTAAATGTTATATTGAGAAAATAGGGTTTTACATATTTAAATTGGAACTACAAATCAGAATCTGATAATACTGGTTATGAAACTCTCTATAATATAATAATTAATCATAAATAAAATAAATCAAACGATAATGCACTGTGGGAACAAATCACAAACTGAAACTGAAATGTTTCGGTATTCGAAAAAGTGTTTAGCTTGAAAGCATCATTTTCCTACAACAAAACAGTACAGCCGCTCATACCACAGCCTAAATACTGAATTTTTTCGTCAACTCTAAGATATAACTAATATTTTCATCTGACATAGCGTAGCAAGTTGATAATTTGCCTGTCGGAAAGGAAAAAAAAAAGTCGCCAATGATGGAATGTTTTTATATTAAGAATCGATAGATTGTATATGGATAGCTAATTTTCTTTTTCTAAAACAATGTTGACACTGTAGTGTAGCTTTTGATTTCTTTCTATGAATATATCGTTTATTTTTTATTTGACAAGACATGATAAAATAATTTTGTTTCATCCACATTGTATGTCTTATATTCTCATATTTACTTAAAATCAGTTTAATTTTGGACATTTAATAACTGACATCTTATGCATCTGTAGTATCCTCAGAAATTGTTTTGAAATATTTTAATTATATGTACAATGTTTGAAATGCTGTTTGCATTAAAATACTTTGTAATGACACAAAATCTTCAGTTTTTATAGGTACCATTTTCTTCACATATTTAGTATCACCTTTATTATAGATCTTTATAAACCAACTGACTTTTTGTTTATATATTTTAGTCTTTGATTTACATTTACATCAGAATCTCATAAATCTATCTAATATATCCCGGTGTTTTATTGTTAAAGCTGCTTGAATCTTTCGAATTTTAAGTCTTTGTACTTAATGACGCGCACTTACTTTTCTCTTCTCATATTCTATTCTTTTTTCTCTTGAAGATAAAATATGTTTTTCTATGATGATAAGCGCAGACTTTAGAGGACTTTATTAATACTGTTTTTATTATGTTTTTGAATAGTCCAAGAAACGCGAATATACGAAATAATTATTACGCAGTTAAATACAACATTAATAAATTAATGTACAAGATGCAATTACTCTACTTAAAAGTATTTACTAATCGTAGTAAATCGTGAATGAAGATAAATGTACAGTTACATGCACACTATAATTTAGCGGAGCATAGTTTACCCAAATACCATTTGTTGAAAAGAGGAACTGAATTAAAACAAATGCAATAATTACAACATACAAGAAATCCAGTGTTGGATATAATACAGATTTCTCACCGTTTTATTGTTCCCTCGCGTCCAAAGGCACAAGTAATAAAAGTCGACTGAGTTAAATGTTCATGTAACAACTACGTGAAGGAGTTATTGGATAGTTCAGAAAATAATTACGTTTTTACTCGCGAGAGTTGTTAGTTGTATTTTTAATTAACCAACTTTATTTATATATTAACCGACAGCTCACATTTCAAGGTTTATCTATAAAGAAAGAAGTTGTTGTTTCCCTGTTTGTTTTCTTTTTATCGTGACTTTAAAAATTTAAAATAAAGTCGGTGTACTTTGTTTTTTTGTTACCGAAAAGGTAACCATACAGTCGAAGCAAAGAATAAGTTCTATAAAATGTTTCGAAAACAGAACACCAGTACTGAAACTAATTTACAAAATTTCATTTTGGTAATTTCATTGTTAAGGATGCACCTCTCTCTAGAAGACCAGTTTAAATGTATATTCACAAAGATAAAGATGTCGTATTTGATTCAAAACGCAGAACAATAAGAGTAATTGCTATGAGATTAACCTGGCCTTGCTTTTAATTTAGTACCAAATCTTCTCATAGTATCACCTTTATTATAGATCTTTATAAACAACTGACTTTTTGAGGTTATATATTTTAGAACATGAAGAAGAAAAAGGTAGTCAACAGTGATTTTATATTGACTAAAGCGAATCATAACATGGAATGAACAATAGCAAAATTCTTTTTTGACGCCAATATTAAACGCAAACGATCATGCTGTAGACCAAATAAGCTAAGCTGGCATTTACTTTGAAAGCAAAAAAAAATGTTGTTTTCATTGTTAGTCAAAAAAAAGTTTAAATGTATATTCACAAAATAAAGATGTCTAATTTGATGGTAACAAGGGATGCTTTTAATTTAGAAAAGTATTCCTTGATCTTTATAAACCAACTGACTTTTTGTTTATATTGGTTACATCAAAAGTTTTTTAACATATTTGTCAAATTACTTTGGCCTCGTACAAGTTTGATGACCTTGAAATAGAAGCGTCAGAAACTATTAAAGCTTAGATGGGATATGCTACTACATCGAACATATTTGCTAAATCTGGCGCTTTCCGATTATCGTTTGTTCGTAATTCGTTAAATGGAGAAACATATTATTCCAATAAAGGCGTCACAAATCACTTGGCTTAATTTTCTACCAATAAAGATCAGAAGTTTTACGAGCAAAAAATCCTGGTATTACCAGATAGATGGCGAAATGTATTTGACCAAAACGGTTAATACATAACTGAATAAAATACATATTATAAAAGAATTGTTATTCATTTTCATGGAAAAAAAGGAATTTGCATTTCTAATAACTCTATAAATTGCTTTTTTAAAAATTTACTGTGTTTCATTTGATCGTGGTGTTATAAATATTTAATTGCAGAGCAAATGTGTTCCGCTATGATATAGTGCGAACACTTCGCTATAAAGATAGTCATTCTCTGTAGTATTAATAATAGTTGTTTTCATTTTAATTATGCCTAGTATCAAAAAACTGAGTTGAGCTAAGTAATTGAATCTATTTCAGTTTATTTAAAGAACACCAAAACTGTCACGTATGTATCGTATATGTAACCTATAATTTAATAATAAGTTTATTACATACTTGTTCTAAGCTTACAGCATCTTGTGTTATATAATAATAAGTACTTTCCATAATTGATAATTACACGTAAATTGATAAAAGTAACTTATAATTACGTATATTTATAAACAAACACAAATGCCATATGTACAGCATATATCTAGAAAATTCAATTCAGATAAACATTGTATAGCTACTCCTCTTTAAACAACTTATAATCCATCTGCTGCCAATACATCTGTATTTTTATATTTTACTTACCACTAGTTGTTCCGCGTTTGAGTCTCCCGGCATAATTTCCTCATTCCATATATTCAAAATTACCGCACATTTTAAAAAAAAATACCTTTTTTTCAACCCACTGTTGATTCTATGCACCCGTTTCATAATTCATATAAAAACAATAGCATAAAATTAATATGGTTTTAAGAAACTTGATTTAAATATTGGTTTTCACCCCCCATATTCGCTAGAAAAATGAATTAAAAATAACAAAGACAAAATAAATATTGCTGATCTTAAAAAAATGCTGTAGGGAAAAAGATTTGGCTCAAATGAGGAGGTCATCGCTGAAACTGAAGCTTATTTTGAAGCGAAAGATAAATTTTTTTATAAACATGGTATTGAAAAATTGGAAAAGCGTTTGGAACCATTGTATCACCCTAAAAGGTGATTATGTTGATGAATAAAAAAAAAATTTGCAAAAAAAAATGTTGTTTTCATTGTTAGTCTCGGGACTTATTGATCCATGTGTTAAGGATGCACCTCTCTCTAGAAGACCAGTTTAAATGTATATTCACAAAATAAAGATGTCTATTGATTCAAAATGCCGAACAATAAGAGTAATTGCTATGAGATTAAACTGGCCTACGTCAACCGCTTTTAATTTAGTACCATTTTCTTCTCATAGTATCACCTTTATTATAGATCTTTATAAACCAACTGACTTTTTGTTTATATATTTTAGAACATGAAGAAGATAGTCTATTTCTAAAGCGAATCATAACATGGAATGAACAATAGATTCTTTACGCCAATATTAAACGCAAACGATCATAGACCAAATAAGCTAAGCTGGCTCAAATTACTTTGAAAGCAGATGTTCATAAAAAAAGTGATACTCTTTATTTGATGGTATTTCAAGGGATGCAAGTGATTCCTTGAAATAGAAGCGACCAGAATTGGTTACAGAAAAAGTTTTTTACTATAATGACGCCAGGCCTCGTACAAGTTTGATGATTCGTCAGCTTAGATGGGATATGCTACTACATCCAACATATTTGCTAAATCTGGCGCTTTCCGATTATCGTTTGTTCGTAATTCGTTAAATGGAGAAACATATTATTCCAATAAAGGCGTCACAAATCACTTGGCTTAATTTTTTACCAATAAAGATCAGAAGTTTTACGAGCAAAGAATCCTGGTATTACCAGATAGATGGCGAAATGTATTTGACCAAAACGGTTAATACATAACTGAATAAAATACATATTATAAAAGAATTGTTATTCATTTTCATGGAAAAAAAAGGAATTTGCATTTCTAATAACTCTATAAATTGCTTTTTTACAGAGTTAAGTTTACTGTGTTTCATTTGATCGTGGTGTTATAAATATTTAATTGCAGAGCAAATGTGTTCCGCTATGATATAGTGCGAACACTTCGCTATAAAGATAGTCATTCTCTGTAGTATTAATAATAGTTGTTTTCATTTTAATTATGCCTAGTATCAAAAAACTGAGTTGAGCTAAGTAATTGAATCTATTTCAGTTTATTTAAAGAACACCAAAACTGTCACGTATGTATCGTATATGTAACCTATAATTTAATAATAAGTTTATTACATACTTGTTCTAAGCTTACAGCATCTTGTGTTATATAATAATAAGTACTTTCCATAATTGATAATTACACGTAAATTGATAAAAGTAACTTATAATTACGTATATTTATAAATCATATGGTCCGAACAAACACAAATGCCATATGTACAGCATATATCTAGAAAATTCAATTCAGATAAACTCAGTATAGCTGCTCCTCTTTACACATACTTCATAATCCATCTGCTGCCAATACATCTGTATTTTGCCTTAAGCTATTTTACGAATTACCACTAGTTGTTCCGTGTCCCAGTCTCCCGGCATAATTTCCTCATTCCATATATTCAAAATTAGGGGACATTGTAAAAACGATTCGCTACCATATTTTTTCAACCCACTGTTGATTCTATCGTTTTCCGTTTCATAATTCATATAAAATAAAATTTCTATAATAATTAATATGGTTTTAAGAAACTTGATTTAAATATTGGTTTTCAAACTAACAATACGCTAGAAAAATGAATTAAAAATAACAAAGACAAAATAAATAATTCCAGCAAACTTTCTTGTGGTGATATATATATATATATATATATATATATATATATATATATATATATATATATATCGGACAAACTATATGGAAACAAAGATAGTAGAACACAAAAAAGCTTTAATTATAACAAAAGTGGTTCCAACTATGCCATACATTTAAATACTTGTAATCATTCTGTTAATTCTGATTTCATCACTTTACACTCAGAAAATAAAGGCATAAAGTTATCTACTTGAAACTATAGAAATAAAAGTGTAACAATTTATTAGATGATCAAGTAGAATTGAATAATTCTTTACTGTCAAACTTATTTCTGTGTAATTACCCTTAAATTACTTTAGCTGACTAGAATACATTCCGTTACCTCTTAGTCGGAAGGAAGCCATAGTGTTTGTGAAACAATTGTTACAATTTTTTAGAATAAAAATTTTGTGAAAATCACACAATTGTGTTTTTAAATTTATTTATAATAAATCTATTATGATAGGTTCTGCACCAGTGTTATTTATGTGAGTTAATGCATTCTGGGTTGTTTATGTTTCGTACTGCTTATTATCATATTTGTTGTTGCAACTAGATTACATAATCTTTGACCGACCATCATCGTTTGTCTTTTGATGAATTTTGATGTATTTATCCCTTCTTATCTGCGCATTAAAGTCCCCTACCACTATAATTATATCTTCCTTTGGCATCTTTTCCAACTTTTCTTCTATCATTTCTTATAATCTTTCATTTTATTCTATTTCGACATTTATTGATGATACTTCGTAAGGTGTCGTCTTAATCTTAAAGAATAAATGGTCTGAGTTCTTGTACGTTTCCTTTCATTCTTTCCAATACCATAAAAGTTGCTACTCCTTCTTTATTGCTACCTAAATAAAGTATCGAAAAGTTCTTTTTGGTTATTCTTTCCAGTCCTGGCCATCGTATCTAGTATAAAACTGTTATGTCTATTTTATACTTTTATATCTCTGAAAATATTTCTTGTGTTTCCATCTACCAAGACCATATTCACATTACAAATTCTTAGTACTTAATTTTCTCTCTCTCTTCTTTCTTTTTAAACCCCCTCCCCGCCAAAAAGAAACGAAACAGGACCTCTGGCAACATAAACACATAAACATGAAAAAGTCTCGCAAATGTAAGATGAAAGAGATTTTCATTATTATTTATTTTTATGTAACAGATCAAACTGCTTCACTATGTATAAAATAATAACTTAAAAATTTATTTTTCTATTACTAATCAGAATAATGATTCCGGTAATACTGTTTCTCAAGAACTCGTGTATATACTATGCATTCTAATAAAACTTCACATTAACATATTTTCAATTGATTTAAGACCATTTTAATATAAACATTTCATACTTTTTTGAAGATTAAATATGTAACATAGTTAACAAATTTTTAGTTATAAATATTCTGTTCATAAAAATGCAGCTTTTCGGTAAAGATGTGTGTATATTGCCTGATAAAATTTTATTTATTAAACTGTCTAATAAATATCTATTAACTTGCCTTTTAATATATTTAATAAATTTCAATATAAACTTCGTACCTATTTCAAAGAATTTTAAAAAATATTTGATATTATATAGTCGTCAGTTAAATCTTTATTTATCAGAATGTAATTACTTATTTTAGAATAATGTCCTAATTAACACGTAATCCATATACTAAACTACATAGTTTACATACTACAAATTGATATTAAATGGAATTCTAAATTCATTCTGTTCGTGATAGAGTTCGGTGTATATATATATTTGTGTGTGAGTGTGTGTAAGTGTGTGTGTGTATAGTATTTTTTAATGTGAATTATTTATGTAGTGCTATATTCGCTAGTTCGTGTTTAATATGTATAAGGGTTATGTATATGTTATGTATAAAATAATCTGCCAATACTTCGACTAGCGCGGACATGTCTTTCAAATAGAATGCACTAAAAGCAAACAAACGCGACTGATACTACTCAGTTCACATAGCAAAATTGTTTGTTTAGCTCTTCCCTCACACCGACACCAAATAAACACATATCTATATTTAAGATTATAATTGCAATCTCAGAGATTAATATTAACAAACACATTCCTTTACAAGGGTTATTTATTAAGTAAAAAGTTGTGCATTATTATTAATCTAGTCAAATTATACATTTGAATGTCTTTAATCACTTTTAATACGGGATGCGGCTACTTAAAAATGAGCTCTTATTACATATAATCGAAACCGAATATTTATTTTCTACTCCACTCGCCCAAGTGAAGCTGTATCAAAGTTGTTTTTCATCATCTTTAAAATGGTTATCATTTTTAAGTCAATTCTACAAAACTTTTAATTTTGAAAAACAGTTACAAATCACAGTAGGTCATTTTGGAAGAATGAAAGGCGTGCTGTTATACTGGAGTTCTTTTATTGACCAAAAGTTTTTGTGGATTTATTCTTGCATAATGTTGATCGTCTGACCATAAAAACATTTCATTCTCGTAAGGTGAATGTTCAGTTTTAGCCGCTATGAGCAATGATAGACATTTATTATAGAACAGAAATTACCAACTCTTCAGCATCCATGCCACCTTGAGCACAATTTATAAATATGGCCTTAACTATTTCATTGTAATGCGTTAAAGGTAATTCCGCTCAACTACGTTTCATTCTAGATTACTAGACATATTTGCTCAGATCATTTACTAAGCTTAACTTCACAGGAATGAATAATAACATTCAAGTTCACAAATGCCCGAGATTTTACTAAATTATATAAATAAAATTAATGGTGACCAATAAAAACATTTATTACAATGGCAATAACATAACGTCCGCCATATGGTCAAAAAAGACAAATTCTCGTAAATTTAAACTAAATGCGACCGATTTGATTTAATAAATAATATAAAAAAAGTATTACATTTAAGAAAGTTCACAGCTTTTTGGTTTATATAGCATAAATTATCGAAAATATCTACGTATCTTAGTATTTGACTTTAACCCATATAAATTGAATTAAGATAACTAGATAATCTTAGACTTATTAAAAGGAATCATTCTATTATTAATAATATATATATATATATATATATATATATATATATATATATATATATATATATATATCTATCGACAAACTAGAAGTTCTATGGAAACAAAGATAGTAGAACACAAAAAAGCTGTAATTATAACAAAAGTGGTTCCAACTATGCCATACATTTAAATACTTGTAATCATTCTGTTAATTCTGATTTCTCCACTATCTATCATATCATTTCGGTACAGAAAAATAATGAATAACAATATTCTTTTAATTGGCAAATATCCGTTACGCAATGCGTAACTTATACGCTCTAATAACGTAGTTATCGACAAGCGAGATAGACGTGTTTCTCACTTTGTCGTTCAGTATAGTGGACGACAGAGGGAGGCGCTTTTGTTATTCATTATTTTTCTGTATCGAAATGATGTGATAGACGCTACCAAGGAATCGTTCATTAATAACACAAATCTGCCTGACGATCCGTGATATCAGTGAAACATATGTAGTAGATAGGGTGTTATTAATAATAGAATGATTCCTTTTAACATTCTTTTAATTGGCAAATAGCCGTTACGCAATGCGTCTCTCTTATACGCTCTAATAACGTAGTCATCGACAAGCGAGATAGACGCGTTTCTCGCTTTGTCGTTCAGTATAGTGGACGACAGAGGGAGGCGCTTTTGTTATTCAATCTTAGACTTACTGAAAGGCTAATTATTTATTATGGTTATTTCAACAGCGAAACATTAAATATCATCCACAAATGTGTATCAATTCTAAAGTAAATACACAAAACTGCATTAAAGCCAGTGGTGACGTTATATAGAAAAAAAATATATTTCCGAGTCTTATTATTCACTCATTTCAAGCTCTTGGTTTTAGTTTCTTTATAGGTACTTCAACAGCAGTATTTAAACCAATTCTTCAATTACAATTTGTTCCAGCTGTTTAGAATTGACATAATGTATTTTTAATGCTCTCTTAACTTCTGGTCGCGGTGTTAACTAAAGAAAATAATTTCACAACTTTCGATCGGTCACTGCTTTTTTAACTAGTTATATATTCTTTTTAACGCATGTTATTATCTATAACTATTTAAGCCTAAAAAAATTTAGATCACGCAGCGTTGCGAAGATACTTCTATATCTGCTTCTGTAAATATAGATTGACAAATTATGTGATGAATATTTAAATTTACAAATATTTACAGTTCAAGTATATGTTTTTATATATCTTCAATTTTCTGGTTACTTAGAAATTAAGTTCGCGTTCGATATTGTCCCTAAGCTGCTCTAGCGTTGTCGGCTTGTTGGCATAAACCAACAACTTAGTGTAACCTCATAAAAAGAAATCCAGCGGCGTTAAATCGCATGAGCGAGATAGCCTCTCAACCAGACCATTTCTCGAGATTAAACGGTTACCGAATTTCCCCTTCAATAGATCAATTGTTTGAGTAGGTGTGTGGCACCATCTTTTTCTAACCACATATTACTGGTGTCAAATTCATCCAATTCTGGCCAAAAATAGTCTTCCAACATGGCACGATAGCGAACTCCATTTACCATAACATGGCGATCATTTTTATCAACGAAAAAATAAGGTCCAAACACATCTCCTGCATGAAATCCACACCATGCGATCATTCTTTGTGATTGTAATGGAGTCTGTTGAAGCACATGTGGGTTTATTGCTGTCCAATAGCGCATATTTTGCTTATTGACAAAGCCATTAAACCAAAAATGAGCTTCATCACTGAAGATGATTTTTCGATGGAGGCTTCAGTTCTTGAGTTAATTTGATATTGTAAGTATGTAAGCCAAGATCTTTACGCAAAATTCCCCACAATATGGTTTGATAGATTCCCAACGTAAGCTGCATGTCATTAGTGTCAATGGGATAGAAAAATTCTAGGGACTGTACTTCTTGGTCGATCTGAGTAAAACCATAATCTTTATTACTTCATAGTAATAGAAGGATGCTGGATACTAACCAAGGATTAAATTTAACTTTATTCTACATGAAGATGCTGGATAAAGTTAAATATAATCCTTGGTTTGCAACGTATGTTTCAGCAAATTTACTAACTAAGCTGCGCGCAGTAACTCCAATACAACGCTTGTGTTCAGCAACACAAATGTTATTTCACTAATGGGCACATCGACACGAGTGTGGAGTTCTGTAAACACCACGGGCTTCTATATGGTCACGGTTTTAACAGGGAAGTGGTCAAATTATTAGTAGTGCTGGTACACTAAAACAACTTGCAAAATTCCAAGCGAAGGGACTTTCCGTTGGATTATTTCATAATATAAATAATTTGACAACATAAATACCGATTTCAAGTTACAAAAATAATAATAGTATATATAGGGCAACACCTTCTTCGCTTCGTCATGGCAGCCATCATTGACATGACACAGATTTTCACATAGTAAGCGGACATCCTACTTATGATAAGCGTTATTCCGTTACTATTATAATTATTATTATTATTATTGACACTTATTTTTACAAAACGTGAAAATCATTAAGCTCAAAATTTCCTACATTCGTTAAAGCCATAAAGCAGAAAATAACTTTTTTCTCTTTATTCTTCTCTTTCCTCGGTTTTTACCACTCCTAGTATAACAATCCAGATTCCTTAGGGCGCAGTATTTACTGTACATCGATCTATGACCAGAAATTTCCTTGCAGTTAATTACAGTTAGTAAGAAACTAATAAATTTATCAATAAAATAAAAACGCAATACATTATTAATGAATCCGATTTACAAAAAAATTACTTTAAAAATTTGATCAGTTAAGTAAATATATTGCTGTAGAAAATTATTCATTTAACTAAAATGTCAAAATAACTAAAAAGATTTTTTATTCAATTCAACTGTTAACTTTAACCATTGTCAAGTAACTAAATAATCTGAAAATTCAGAATTTACAAGTAATTTAAATCTAACACTTAACTCATTAAGACATCTAAATAATGTTGTTTCTTTACTTACGATATAGTTAACGTCTTGCAATGAAATACCAAGAACCCTGAAAAAAGTATTAAAAAAGTTATAATAAATAGGTTTCTCTCAAAATATCTTATTTCCTTCCACCGTATAGCAATAACTGTCCGTTTCCTTTTTTTGTAACATGATATGTGTATATGTAAGTGTATTATGGGGAGAGCCCAGCATGTCTGCGAAAATAATCATAAATAGCAAGATGAGATTTATTTTAATCTCGTAATTTAGATCTAACTTTACTTTTGTTCGTTATAAAATATTTCATTCGAAAATAGTATTATCTATACTAACATTTCAGTATAATTGAAGGAGTGATCTGATTCTATAATTCACATCAACTCCATCGTTCTAGTTATAAGATATTACAAATAAAATGTAAAGCCAAAGCAAATCAAATTTCGCAAACAAACTAACTAGCAGGTTTTAAAAATCTGTGTTTTTATATATATGTATCTATATTGAACATATTAAAATCGAAATCTTATGTCTCGCCAATAGCGACTATTGGCGAGATATAAGAAGATTTCACCGCATCTGATATTGTTTAGGAGAAAAATGCGACCCATCCATCCATTAATTCTTTATTATCACTAATGTACAAATTTCTGGAAAAAATTGATAAATTGCTTTTAAAATTGTCTACAGTCATTTGAAAAGTTTCATGTGATTAATTATTTAAAAAACAGACCACTCAACACGAATAACCATGTTTTTTAACTTTCATAGGATTTATGGAAAAAATAATTTCGTTGAAAATGATACAAAATTATAAATCAGCGACTACATATGTTTAGACAATAAACACGTGTACGTTTATATATTAATTTTTTATTAAGATGCATCATATTTTGAGACACAAATGTATCATATCTATGTTTTGACGTTTTACATTCTTATTTTTCATAAATTACAAAAGTCATATTATTATGGCGTGGATTTCATTCATGGAAGACCTTTTCACTCAACCTAAATATCTATACATCACAAAATGGTAAATCAATACAAGCTTTGTGATACTTTATATCTTAGGAGCATTATTATTATCATTATTAATATCTTTATATTTAAATAAAAATGAAATTAGATTCTCACCTATTGCGTATTTAGAAATCTTTTGATAATTAAGCAGATATTTATAACAGTTTTTTGCAATAGATTATATATATATATATATATATATATATATATATATATATCCGAGTTGCGATTAAGTTATTTAAGGCTTTCATGGAGTTACTTTGTAATTACTCCAGCACTATAAATTATGATTACTATAATTTTTACTTCTTTCTGATACCATAGTTACTTTATCTCTTGTAGAGGGATATATTGATTGCGTTTTTCTAGATGTTTCTGCTGAAGGCTATGGGTGTTAGGTATAAAAACGTCAATTAAGAATGTCTCTTTGGTATTTTTATTAGTTAGTGTAATGTCTGGTCTATTGTGCTTTACTGTATGATCCGTGAGAATATTTCTGTTCCAATATATTTTAACAACGAAATTTCTGAAACTGTTCGTAGTTCGTGTTATACATATATATTCTGTTTGTGTTAAGTTCTACACGCGCATGGCGATATGTTCAATTTATTATTATTATAATATATAGACTATTTACTAAATATGCGGCAAAAATTCAGGTGGTTATTATCTACGCTATTTCAAGATTTTTAGACCTCGAATGATTTTCGGAATGAGAAAACAATACTGTATTACTTACTAAATGTTCTCCGTCTATAATACAACAACTGCTCAAACTTTCTACCACCAGCTAGGCATCCCATCTTCTCCTCATTGATTGCCGAACTCTTTCAAAAACACTTAGGTTGTTTCTTATTGCATAGCACCCGATATCTCAAATCTCCATTTTCCATTGAACTAGTATACTCTAATATCTTCAGCTCCATAGGAAAAAAAATCCAAGAAACTTAACTCTGGGGATCAAGCAGGCCACCTTGACTAATCCAGCGATCTTCAAATTTTGACAACTTTCAGAGGGAGAAAATGACTAGTCACAATGATAACGTTTGAATATTAAACTAATGATGTTTTCGATATCTGCTCTAACCTCGCGTGAGTGCAAATAATATCCGTCTTTTGTAATCGGAATGTTGTTAAAATCATTAAATCGAATTTCTAGGCTCTATCGGATTTAAATCTGTACTGCGTGGGTTGTCTTTTAAGTTTTGCATAAAAACTGGAATAAAACAGTAGATAGCTTTTAAAGACTTTATTGTTTTTCGAAGTATTCTCCACAAAGATTAATGCACTTTTGCATGCGCTCTAACTAACTCTGGAAGTAGTTGTTCCACTCGTTTGTTGGTAAAATCAAAATTGCGCTTTTGAAAGCAACGACTGCTCCTTCTAACGACTGGAACCTTTGACCATGCAGTCCGTTCTTGATTCTAGGAGAGGTAAAGAAATCGTTGAGACTTAGGTTCGGACTGTACGGAGGATGGTCCAACAATTCGACGTTTTCTGGCGTTACAGATTCAATTGTCTTGCTTGCTGTGTGTGAACTTACACTGTTTTGGTGGAGGATGATTAGTCGTTCGTGGTTAGTTTTTCCAAGCTCAGCAATAGTTGTATACCAATCGAGAGAACAGTTCTTTGATCTTGTAGAGGAATCGTTGCTACATGACCTGCTTCCGAGAGAAATGTCGCAACCATCTTTTTAGAGATACTTTGGATTTAGATTAACTGAAGATGGAGATTAATTTTTCGTAGTGACATTTGATTAGTGTCGTCCTAAATGTCCCATTATGCAGAACATAAAAAAACACCCTACGTATTTCCAGAAGACGATTAATGTTGAATGTTCTGCTCTTATACAAATTTCTTCTCTCTGTAACAATAGAAGAAACCTAATTAATAATCAATAAAATACAGACACGACAAAAAAATCCTCCTCAAATTAATAGTAGTAATTAAGAAATAATAGTTATGTACCTTGTCATTAAAAATTTGTTTATACTCCTCCTACTTTAGGGTGCCCTCGATAAAAAAAAGGGTTCCCATCTCCAAATCAAGAATACCCAACCATCACGTTGAACGGAAATGTTCGTTATCACGTTTTTGTTATCATGTTTAGGTTGCTTCGCCTACTTTTCGGCGAATATATTGAATGTCATCAGATCTCTGCAAGTTATATTTCGATACAATGGAAAAAATTCTTCCATTCTTCTACTTCCAACTTGATAAAAATCTCAAGCCGATTTAATTAAAGGAGATCTTAGCTCAACCGCGATTAATCGTCTAAATGAACCGTAGACACCAATACATTCGCGCCAGTACTTTCACTGTATTCTGAACGTAAAACTGTTGACATTATTATTTGCTTTAACAGACGGTCGTCTCTATTAATTTTCGCTAAGCTGTCTACCGCTGTCTGAATTTTTCCTGTTTCACGGATTTTTTCGTAGCTTGCATTTGAAATACCACACTTCATTTTACTAATTTTGTGCATCCAAAAGTGTCCTGACGCCAGAGCAAGCCTTTCTTTTAAGTTAATTTTACATGCTTGAACATATTTATGTTGTCAATGCCAAATGTTAAGTGAGATATCATTTCTAAAATAAGAAAGATCGTCTACTTGCTTCTCTGTACTTAATATTACGCAATAGAAAAGCTCGTAATAATTATTATATGTTTTTTATTTCAATACCTTTGCTCGAATTCTTTTCAATTTTTTGTGTAATTATTGTAATGAACTGCTAACACAAATAAATAAAGCGAAACCAGAAGTAGAATGTTCCAACAGTTTGAGGCCTAATTAAATCTAAAATTGGTAAAATTGCTGGTGATAGATCAAAGCAGAGTCAAATTCATCATACAAAGGCCTAAAATTTCTGGGAGGAAATCATAGTACAAACTATTTTTCAGTCTTGAAAACATATACAAAGATAGAGTACATTAATATTACATAATACACACTGGCTAATTCGATATTGCTTAAGCCGATATATTGTTTAATTCGAATGTGTCGTTAATCCCCTTCCAATCCATTATTAAGTCTATCTAAAACAATCATATACAATTCGATTTTTTCTTTATATAAATAAGTTCGATAATTCGTAGTCGAAATATGTAATATTACGAATATTATTTCCAAAAATTCATCGTATTTTGTGGTATATATACACAAATACATGTAAAAAATTAACTAGCGCTGTTTATGTACGATAGAACACATATAATCTGTTACCGACAAAATTCATTTTCCCATCGAAACGATATTTTAGCGAGAATTTTTAGTAACTTAACTATTTTCTGATATGTACTAAATTTTAAGGCACGAAATTCATTTTCAATTACTACTTATTTGTCAGTTTGTGGTTGTGTTTAAAACGGTCGAAACAATGCACTTAAATAATTAGCGACAAATGTCGAAACAATTAAAAAAATAGAAAATAAAAATTAATAAGGAAATATATTGTAAAAAAATATGGAAAACTGTCGTTGGTAGCACCTACGATGCCAAACCAACGTGTCTTGAAATAGGATATAAGAATTTTTTATAAATTTTATAAGTTTGTGTTGGTGTTCAGTGTTGGAGACATGATAAGTAAAGTACGAGAATCTTTTGTAAGTTTTAGGACCTCCAAAAGTACAGAATACATATCGACGATGATACCTAAACCAAAGAATTTTGAACTCCTGTACAAAGATTCTTGGAGCCTCAGTTCGAATCTATCAGTTAAATGTTGAAGGAATCAGTAAGACTAATAGCGAGTACTTCCTCCCGGAGTACAAAATCGATATTGCCTTGCTGCAAGAAGAACATGCCTGCGATGATGGCAACTCAGATCAAGGTGTTTCATCCATGGCTTTATATTAATCGGTGTTACACACCATCTCAATTCCGGTACAGCTACCTATGCTCGTGCGGGTCTGCAAGACGCTTACTTAATTTCAACGTCCTGTGAAGTAATAAACATCTTCACGATCACAATAAGGATAGGAGATCTAACAATCGTGAATAATAAGTCGCCTGCAATGGAATGGCCAGAATACGTACTGCCAACAAAAACCATCCACCGACCTATATGGGTGACTTTAGCAGCCACCACTTATAATGGTGGTACCACGCAAATGACCAAAGCGGCACTAAACTGGCTGAAAGCACTGATGCATAAAACTCGCATCTAGTATTTAATCCAGAGGACGCCAATATATTCAGATCTGCCAGATGGAATACTAAGACGAACCTAGACTTGTGTTTTGTCTGTATAAATCATGGAACACCTCTTCCTGTCGGCCGTCGCGTGCTAAACAGCAGAACCGACCAATTCTAGAAGTTGGAATACAAATACCAATCACTTCGTAAAAGTAAATTTACTAGTCTAGATTTACTATGATGTCTATCCCCATTTTTTATATATATATATATATATATATATATATATATATATATATATATATATATATATATATATATATATATATATGTATTATCTCCGTTTTTACACCTTTTTCGCTACCGTCTTATCATGTACTTTGCCGTAAAATAAATAAATAAATCTGAAAAATAAAGAGAAAGTCATAGACGACTAGGTTTCCTGAAATCGGCGAGGATTTTTTAGCAGAAAAAATTGCTAAAAAATGTGAATTCATAATTTTAAAGTAAGTTCTAACTGGTTTTAAGAATTCAAAAAGGAACTTTATATTTAAACAAATTTGTTGCGAAAGTATATCAGTTACTGAAAAGCAGACGAATGAATGGTCAGAGGATTACCTAAACTAGTCTATAAATATGAAACGAAAAATATTTTAGACAAGAATGAAACAGACCTTTTTTCAAATATAATGTTCAGTTTGTTGGAGAAAGATTATTGAATTTATTGTCAATCTACAATTCTAAAATTAAAGTGTATAAACATTGCTTACTTTCCTCTAAATATCATGTCAGTTGTACAACTAATAGATCAGGGCATTATTCATAATATTAAATATTTTTTTCGTCAGGTAGTTTCGAAAATCATGAACGATATTTTGGCTAATGTGCAAATAAAAATTGATCTTTCAAACTTAAGGCATATGGTAAGCAGTGCATGGAAACAAACCACTCCAAAAACAATTACAACAACAAACGACAGTTTTCATAAAGCTGGTTTTCACACTACTAATGAAATGAAGTCCACTGGTAAGTTGTAAAATCTTTGGTACCAGACAGATGGGAGGACACAGCAAACATAAACTATACCATGAACATACATTAATAATAAAATAGCTACTTGTGGAGAACTGACACACACAAATTATTAGAAAGAAAAATTTTGATCATCTAATGATGAGAATAGAAAAATCTATATCAAGCACGTTCGAATCAACAAAAATATTACAAAAGTTACAACGATTTGTTGAAGAATAAAATTATATTATATTAAGAACGAATTTTTTCAGTGTTATTGATCTAAAAGAATTCATTTCTTGTTTAGAAGTAAATAATATAAAGCAAAAAAAGACAAAATTTATAGTGCGATGTAATACTTATGTTAATATAACATAGATGTTGTACATACTATTAATATTCACATCGGACATGTCTAAGAAACTATGTATTGGTATTTATAAAGATTTGTGAAATAAATTTTTTGTTGTCGTTTTACTTCATTTTTTTATGGATCTATGTAGATATACATAAAATATTTATAAAATGGACTCTCGTTAATCGAGTTTTTTTTCCCCTTGAAATTCAAATTAAAGAGACTCTATTGTACTTTAAGAAAGAGTAAAATATTAAGTATTTTATATACCTAAATATTAAATGGACATAAAGACAATAATCACATTAATTGTCCAATATCTATTTATAACGAACGTTTTATCTTTCCGAGCTGTTTCAGTTACATAACTTATAATTAGGACATATCCTACTCGTATGTGTGTATTTAGAAAAAACACCATACTTGTAATATTTACTTGTACTATCTATGTGTATTTTTTCATTATCGATTCCTCGTTAAACACATACATATGTATATATGTATTACGTGTATAAAGAAATTCCAATACAATTTTATAATATTATAATTTATAATTTTTATTCTGAACTCGCACAATAATATGTCTTTGAATAGCAATAATGTGGCTTTTGCGAAATAATCTATAAAAAGTTTCTTTATGTACTATTTGACAAGATTTCTAGTACATAATATATGTTATGCTAGAAATACATATTACTATACATCTTTCAATTTACCATGGTATGTGATATGTAAGATCAAGTGTGATCCAAAGCAAATAAAAGATGTTAAAATGTAAACAAATAAAATTTTACTTTTTTGAACTTACCAATACTTTATAGAATTACATTGTTAATCATTAATTTGTTGTTTGAAATTGTTTATAAACAAAATTTCTTATTTACTGATACATATTTATGTACATACAGTTGCGGCCAATCTACTTAAAACCAACAGTAATTTTTAAAATAAAAGAAACCTATTTTTGGAATATTTTATTGCAAAATGTTTAAATTAATTTTAAAACCATATAAACTGCGAAATATTTATAGAGCGGTCATTTAAAAATTGTTCCACTTTGCGTGTAGTATGTTTCAAGTCATTATCGGCTTACAGCACCCAATCGTTTGGCATATGATCAATAGCAAATGATAATAGGACGTAATTCAGTATGTTCGTGTACACATATTGATCCACGATGCCGTTAATTTGATGAATTGCGCCAACGCCTTCTAGAATCATGCCAGCCCAACATTCATAAAACCTCCTCCACTTTTCACAGTTGGTTTTATGCATTTATCGGAAAATTCTTCATGGACACGTCATCGAACCTATGCTTTACCATCCGAGCCTAGTATGATAAACTTGAATTTATCTGTGAGAATCACTTTCCCCATTCCTTCAAAGTCCACTGGTGATAATTTTTTTGCAAATTCTAAACGCATCTTCCGATTACGTCCTTATATTAGCGGGTGTTTGGTTTAGTAACCCTTATGTGCGCGGTAAAAAAACAGCTTCTATTGCGCTGCAAGGTACCCGGGTACCTATATGGAAGTTACGTAGAAAACAGGCATTTTCCCACTAAATATCTAGTTAAAACGTTGTAAAATATGTATGGGATTGACAATAGATATAATATATATTTTCTCTTTATACCTGAAGGTATGCAACACATCTTATTACAAATTTTAGATACATATTTAAATTTTTATGTAAGATAAATTTTAAATTTAACAGCTTCTTTCCTATAGGTATGTAAAAGCGAACGTTCGTTATACACATTTAGTGCGAATATAAAGTTGGTGAATCCCCTTTGAGAATAAATACAAAATTTTGTTTTGTACTTATTATTTTTAGTTCATCATACCTTCTGACCGGGTAAAGCAATATTTTTTACGTAAAACAAACGAAATGAATTAAAACTCAAGAGCTCGTTCTGAAAGACTTAATTCTACTGACACAAATAATATATTACGTGAATTAGAAGACAGTGAAGAAGATTTTATCCACTCTGATTGCGATGAAGAATATATTCCACCGCTAAACGAAATAACAATGGAAGCTTCAGATACTGAATTGGCAGGTACTGTAGAAGTCGACGAAGATTTGTTTGACTCGGCAGAAAGCGATGATTATGAAAATGATGAAGTTCTGACAAGAAGCGAACTTCGTGATAAAGATGGAACTTGCTGGTAACTTAGCCTATTACAAGAATCTCAGACTGTAAAAAAAATATTTTGCGACAACATGCGGGAGCAGCCCAAAAATTTAAATTGTGTACAGCCAAAGAAATATTTAAAAGTATTTTGTCAAGTGAAATGTGTGACATAATTCTTAGAAAAACAAATCGTAAAGGACAGAAAATGACAACAAAATATAATAAAAAAACGAAAAAAAACCAAAAAAAAATATTCGAGTCTTTTAGAGAAGAAGAACTCAACACTTTTCTTGGTATTTTGATTTACTCTGGTGTTCATAAATCAAGCAGAGAACACGTATCTGAATTGTGGAAACCAACTAATTTGCCATTGTTTCGGGCAGCAATGTCATAACAATAGGTTCAGAATGCTATTACGGTGTATACGTTTTGATAATAATGAAGCTCGGGATGTACGTGCAAAATCTCGAAATATCTACAATAAAACATTATTTGTAACTTTTTCTTGTTTCTATTATTTATTTTATAATTTTTGATTTTGTTTTTGTTTATGTTTCTGTTTTCCTATTTCATAAAATAGATTGTATACGTTTATATTTTATATAGACTTTTATTTATTTATGCAAAGCTACTAACAACTTCAAAAAGTATACTTATAATGGCCGCATTCTCATATAAAACACGTGCAGGTACTCGGGTACCTTAGTGCACAGTTAAGGGAGTCAAGAATGAATTGATCTCTCACGCATATTTTTAAAAAAATTTGCTGTACGGCTGCAAAAATACTAAATTTTTTGAAAGTTAATAGTTCTCAAGAAGTTTCAGACATGCAAATTATCGATTTCAATGAAAAAATTTTGGTTGAAAACGCCAAAGGTACCCGGGTACCTAGGTGTGCACATAAGGGTCAATTAAATTCGTTTAATCTTCTTCGTACTATCCGGACACTAATCTTTCTGTTGACATCTAGACCAGCTTAATCTAAAACCTGCCTAGCTCTCTCATGACGGTCAGCTTCCTAGATACGATGCAGAATCGTGTTCTCTACGTTTATTTGATCGTTGTATGATGGCCGAAAACGAGTATCCTTCCTCTTAATAATTTAATTCGCATCCTCTGCTAAGAAGTGACGTTCTTCCCTTGACTCTTTCTCATTTTTGGATATTTTTCTGCATGCAAAAATGCAAGGAAGTTAAATTGCTATCGGTCTTAAATTCGTATTCACTTTCACCAATCGAAACAAAATATAAGGACACTCCATTGAAATTTCAGTTAAAACTAAATATTCTTTAAAGTTGTTTTTTCTTAACACGGGCACGTATTATTTCAGTATTAGAGCATGTTTGGTGTTATACTGTAGAATACTTTAAGGCAGATAAATTAATTTTGGAAACACTGTTTGGTCTTAAGTAACTGACCACCATTGTATATGTCACTTTTGCCGTTTTCCACCTATTTCACGTGATCAATTATTTTGATACTAAAATAAATAACAGTAAATACCTTAATATACGTTTGTTAAATTAGGTTATAAATTCCTCCTTTCTTTGGTAATATGTCTTTTTAATTTTGTTTTTAGACAATAGAATGATGAAATTCGTAAATCAAAACGTTTTAAACAACAGTTAAATTGTCCATGTAAGAGATTTGTAGATCCACAGTGTGGGCTATATTCAAATTGCTGAAAGAGATAGGAAACTCCATAGATACTAGTAAAATTACTTCCCTGTCTAGAGCATTCAGTAGTGACAACCATCAGGTTTTCCTGACAGAAATGGGAAATGTGAAATTTTGTTGTTGCATTGAGTCTTAGTTGACAGAAAGCAACGTATTCTTGTTCACGACACCAATGGAGCTACTGTAAGATGTAATTCGAATAACAATATATGTAAAGTGCCGCAGGAAACCATTTTAGGATCGCTCTGATTTCTACTGTATGTTAATAATTTGCCAGAAGTAATTGACAATTTATTGTTCTGTTTGCGGATGGCTCTTCAGTGATGATGCGGGAAACAACTAGTAATGATATAATAAAAATAAGAGAGACAATTCTAGATAAATTGAATAATAATAATAATAAATTGAATTGGTTCAAGCGACATTATTTAAAATTATATATTAATAAAATACAGCATATGATGTTTATACACGTTTTCCAATTATTTTAGATGCTTTATATATACTTTCTATCTGGAAGGTTCATTCCTGCTATTATGCCTTAAGAGTAATTTCAACAAGAGTTAAATTGGACGCTGTAATTAGCACATATTGCGGTATGTACAATCTAAACTTCAGTATTTCTGATACTTTGGGTTATACAGTGAGAGTGCAGCGTATTTTTGGGGCTGGAAGAGCATGTTGACATGGATATTTTCTGCTCGTAAATTCTTGTGAGTATCAAAACCGTACTGGAATATTTTTTTACTTTCCTTATTTTACTTTACCTTTTAAACACAATGTCCAGATGATTCATTTATTACTTTATCATATAGAATAAAATATAAGCTTTGTACATGACCCGGTACTTCATTTTAACTCTCGTTATTTGTAAGTTTTCTCTATAACCTGACATTACTAACACTAGTATAACAATGTAGAACCCGGCTCGGGTCTACATATTTTTACAACATGACTTTTCACTTTTCTTGTGACAAATTTATTTTTTTATTCCTTTTAAACACAATGAGATGATATATTACTCACTTTTCTGATTAAATTTATTAATTCCTCTGAGATACATGTTCTCCCAATATATCCGCATCACCATTTTAAACATTTACCTCCTTCGAAACCTGAGAAAGAAAGCTCTAGCCATTAATATGATTATTATTCTATTTCAGTTTAATTTTTCAGAATAATTTTTATATAGCATAGGAACATTTCTGAACCACGCATAGTGGGAGGCACTACTACTAACTCTGATACAAGTACATATTTAAAAGAATGTATAAAAATGATTGGTTCCTTTTATTGAAATACACAATTTTATTTTGGCAGTACCTTACAGTGGAGGTTTCTAATTTACACTATGGGCTAAAGCTAATGAACCGTTTTGGACCTCATGTAAATGAAAAGACTCCACATATAATAAAATGCCGAAGCCCTAGCTGGATTTAAGAATATTCGAAACAAAATTGCTTTCGAAGTTTCCAAAGAACGCAAACGATGACTCATGGTACATGTAAAATTAAAGAGTTAAATACCAAAAAATTCAAATTGTGTGTATATTAAATATTAATTATTAGTAGAGATGCTTCTCATTAATTCATTATCTCAGTACAGTTACCATTATTATCATATATTTCTTTTAATTTTCTCTAAAAAGAGTACCTGATGTAATAATTTATTTGTACTACTGAAAACATATACGAAATGGAATTAAATTAGCAACATGTTATACAGGTTCTTCTCTCCTTTTTTCTTATCATATACTATTTTGGAATCAAATCCATAAAACGTTATAAATAAAAAAAAGACGAAAACGCAACTAACGTATTCTGCACCTGTTAATTTACTTTATTCATTTCTTTTTGTAACTATTTCATGGTGCTTAAGTGTTAATCATATACGTAAAGTTTATTTTATTTATTTCATATTTATTCTAAATTACATTTAATTGCAATGAATGTCTTGATCGTTGCAGCGTTATACTATTAAGTAATAGCTTACTAAATTACATTAGCCTTACTAAGTTTCATTAGTGGTGCAGTATACCTATAATATCCAAATTTTATTTCCTTAAAAGTGTATAATGATAAGCGTTTATATCGTGACTTCTATACGGAAATAAAACTCACTTACTTATTATTATGCAAAATGTGCATACTGCTTGACTAATCACGGAAGTCTGGTTCACCTCATTTATTTGAAAAGTCATATGTAATCTAGTTCAAAAGTAGTTTTCGACTGTTTTGACACAAACTAAGTAATAAACTAATAATATTTATTCCCTTAATTTCCATAAATACGTGCCTACCATACCATCTATTCCTTTTTGTTTTTCAGAACAAAATTTTAAATATTGCTGAGCAATTACCGTCTTTTCAAAAAATATAAATGAGCTTTTAGCTATCTTTTCCTATCACTTCTTTCTCTTCCATCTACTTTACCAAATTAAGATATCCATCTACATAGTAAATATTATTTTTTACATTTCCACAGTTAATGTACTTCATTGTCAGACCAATTCTCATTCGCTTAAAAATTATTAAAATAACATTAGAAAAATTCTAATTTTTTTTTATAGATTCCTTAGTAGTTTTATTCATGTATGTATGGTATTCATTATTTAAATTTATCTATACTTTCTTTATTTTAGTTAATAGACAACCTAATATTAGATAAGTTACTGTATATCATCTGTGTTCTACATTACATAAAAATTAAACAATTTAAACTACGTACACTATTTACGATTTATAAATTTATCCAGTCCAAGATAAACCTTAGTAACGTTAGTGTTAGCATAAATTTGTTTCTAACTAAAGCTAGGTTTATTGATTTACCTGAAGCGGATTGAGTTCTAATATAGAATTAGACTGAGCTCTTGCTGCTATAACATCCAGTCTTATAATGAATTAGCTATTTATTATCCGAATAGTACTAATATGTTTAAACCTTCCTTACACATTTGCGTTTTCATCCGTGATGTTGTTACTTCACAATTTTTATTGAATTTAAACCTGATTCATATCACGCATAACTGCCTTCAGTTTCATAACACCAATTCGAACGGCTGAGCTTATACTGACGCCACGTTTCATTCTAACAAACAGTATTGGTATATCAATTAAGTTTGGGCTTATAATTTTTGATCAACTTTTAACTTCGTTGGTAGCTGTTTTCACTTAGAAGCCTGGGAATATCAAGTTAAATTACCTTAATGTATCTCTAGTATCCAAACTAAGTATTCTACTTAAAACTCAATTATTCATTCTTCTTATTAACGGCTTATCCTTAGCTTCACACACACTATTTTGCAGTTTTACTAAACATAATTATTGATTTTTGGGTTATTGAACTTTCTTATTAGCCAATTATTGACGTCCAGAGCTTTTTTATAGAATTTAAATATATAAAAAAATAATTTTTTTCCATTTGATTATTACATACTGTGTACCTATGATAGAAACTTTGTGTATATTGTATAAAGAAGTAAATATATTTTCACCTATCAAAATTTTATTATCGTTAAGATTAACATTCTGGATGTGATTGACAACAGGTATTTACTAAATTCCTTAATTAGTGTGCAAAAATATATCAAACTACTATCTATAAAATCTTAAAAATGTATATAAGCCGACTGATAAATCAGTGGAAGGTTTTTCGTGGGTTCCCTTTTCTATTTAAGCGAATGTTGACAGGCAAATATTTTAATTCGAGCCAAGAATACTGGCGTAATAAAAACGTATAGTCTGCCAAAGCCCCCTTTAATTGGCGTTAATCTGTTGAAGAATGTGAAGACATGGGCTACTATTATGAATATATAATTATTATACTCAATATAGCGTAAATAAGATATTAATCTATATATAGTTTGGTGGTTAATTTATGTATATACACTGCAGACCATAAGTTTATGAATCATTTTTAAGAAATGTATTCATTGTATTTTTCATGTGTAACATACTGTTATCTATTATATAATTATATAGCAATATTCTTATTCACATTATGAAGATAAACAAAATATGTAGCTTATATTTTATTTCTTTCGAAAAGAGAACATAAAGCTAAAGTATCCTAAAACTATAAAATTGTATTATAGCCACTATTTTATAATGCCTTAGTTATTATATGATACTTACAGTACATTTTCGAGAACGAAGTTGTTGAGTTTCCTTCGAAATGAATAGCCGTCTCGCAAAATTGCAGCGACATCTCGAAAAGAAGAGCAACTCACGAAAAAGTCTAGAAATCAGTGCGTATCATAAACAGAAAAATTACAAGGAAAACGCGTTTCTTCTTATAAAGATGTTTTACCTTCAAGTAGTTTGGCGATGTGTGGAGCAATTGTTTGGAATTCGTGGACTCATAAAATGCCACTCCACACTAGTTATTTGTTTGCCTTACCGAAAGACCAGAATTTGTCTATTTTAATAAAGTGCGACCGCATATGTTATTTAAATATTTATTCACACAAACTATTTATTATAATGGTCTCATGGTGACGGCACATTCCCGGAGAGAATGAGGCCACGGGTTCGAGTCCCACGTGGAGAACAGAAATTTTTGTTTATAAATTTCTGCATAATTATATGCAATTAATAACCTACCCTGGGTTTTGACTTAATAGCTGTTTCCATAATGCAATTTATGGCACATTGAAAGGATTCGAAATCATTGCGTCCGTGGTATAATTAATAGGTAAGCATAATAACAAACTGTGCAAAGAATTAACTATAAAGTGGTTTAAATACTAATTTAAAGACCTTTCCAAAGAAACATAATGTTTCTAACACATCTTTCTAATTATATAAACCTATCTCGGTCGAAATATTAAAATAATGGGACAATGAGTAAATGTTCAATGTTATGAAATTTGTCGAAAAGCAAAAATTTCGAATTTTTAAAAACTACATCTCAAACTCAAGCTGGTTCGGTAATAAAATAATTTAAAATAATTGGTTTTAGAATTATAAATGATATACATTTATATATGTATGAATATTACATCTAAATTCCTTTGTTTAAAAAACAAACAAATGCTTTGAAATATATAGATTTTACTCGAAATTAAAGAAAAAACTTAAAATATTAAATTTCATCTACGCAATAAAGATGGTGTTGGGGATACAAAATTACAAGTGGTACCAAAAGTCTCTCAATAGCGCAAAAATAGAAGATGGAAGGCATACAAAACTTGTGCCGAATTTGACAAATAATAATAAAGTCCAATTACGCTAACAACAAGAAGTTGACGTGTAACAGTTCAAACTGAAAAGTCCCCGGTCTACCATAGTAAAACACAGTTTTTTGGCAAAATTCGATTTTATTATTCAACATAGTTGCCTTCGAGGGCGATACACCGATTACAGCGTTCTTCCAACTTTTCGATACCATTTTTGTAGTACGAATTGTCTTTAGCCTCGAAATAGGCCTCAGTTTCGGCGATCACCTCCTCATCCCTGCTAAATTTCTTCCCGGCGAGCATTCTCTTGAGGTCTGCAAACAGGAAATAGTCGCTGGGGGCCACATCTGGAGAGTACGATGGATGGGGAAGTAATTCGAAACCCAATTCACTTAATTTGGCCATTGTTTTCATTGATTTGTGACACGGTGCATTGTCTTGGTGAAACAGCACTTTCTTCGTCTTCACATGGGGCCGTTCTTTTACGATTTCGTTCTTCAAGCGGTCCAATAACGCTGTATAATAGTCGCTGTCGATGGACTGGCCCTTTTTAAGATAATCTATGAAAATTATTCCATGCGCATTCCAAAAAACTGACGCCATAACTTTTCCAGCTGACTGTTGCGTCTTTCCACGCTTTGGAGCCGGTTCATCGCGTGCAGTCCACTCGGCTGACTGTCGATTGGACTCTGGAGTGTAGTGATGAATTCATGTTTCATCCATTGTCACATATCGACGCAAAAACTCGGTTTTATTACGATTTAACAGCTTCAAACACAGCTCAGAATCATCAACTCGTTGTTGTTTTTGATCGAATGTGAGCTCGCGCGGCAACCATTTTGCACAGAGCTTCTGCATGCCCAAATATTCATGCACGATGTGTCCAACACGTTCCTTTGATATCTTTAGGATGTCAGCTATCTCGATCAACTTTACTTTACGGTCATTTAAAATGATTTTTGATGTTTTCGTCGGAGACAGCCTCTTTTGGTCGTCCACTGCGTTCGCCGTCTTCGGTGCTCATTTCACCACGTTTAAACTTAGCATACCAATCAATTATGGTTGATTTTCCTGGCGCAGAGTCCGGAAACTCCTCATCAAGCCATGCTTTTGCTTCAACGGTATTTTTTCCCTTCAAAAAGCAGTACTTTATCAGCACACGAAATTCTTTTTTTTTCCATTTTTTTAAATAACAAAAGTAGCTTCACTCTTAACGCAATATCTCAGTAACTAATGGTCGGATTGCTGTCAAATTTTGACACGTTTCGTTTGAAGGTTAGTACTATCTAAAAAACATATGGATTTAATAACAGTAACGCCATCTATGTGTCAGACCGTCTGTGTCAGTTTTACAAATCGAAATATGAAGAAAAGTTACAACGATGTAAGATAACGACCCAAAACATACTCTCAGATTTTAATCCAATCTTTTTTAAGATGAACCTGATTGGTAGATCTGCTTCCAAATAACTATTGTATAAACTTCTAGGCAACCCTTAAATTAAGACTGGTGTTAGAACAATTAGAAATGTGCAAGTAGGATATTTTGACGAGAAGTCAATTTGGGAAAATTAGTATCATAGCATCAGCTAAAAATTAATTTAATCTTGTTATTTAGCTTAGTACTTAATAAAATATATCTGAATATTAAAAATTTGCAAAAAGCTCCTTCAGTCTATAGCACGATATATAGGAAATTTTTTAAAATTTTAATTTGGAGAAGTATTTTTATTGATTTAGTACTACCAAAAACTAAGAAAATGAAAATAAGTAATTTTTATTTAAAAAAAAAGATGAATAGCAAAGGAAGCAACATATAAACATTGCTAACAATTAACATCTTCGGATTTAATCAAACAAGTTATTGAATCGCTTAGAAAAGTATTTGTTGAACAAACTTATTTATGTATATATTTTATATTTGATGTATTGAAACAAAAAATAACGTAATAATATTTATATTGTTTTTCTCTTGCTCTCCCTTGGGTTATAAAAATATATATAAGTTTTACATCTATACCAAAAAGAAATGTTTAGATTCCTTTGCCTCACTGGCCATCATTTTACGAAAAAAATAGACAGGTACTGACACAAGGAATATTTGGGAAGCCGAGGACTGCTGTTGTGGAAGAGAAATTCGATATATTGCTGTCCGTTAGTATTACATATCATATTAAAATAACCCGCTTGTCAGATAGAATATAATGGGTTCTAAACATCTGGGATGCATCCTTTTAAACGTATAAGGGTGCTTTGTCTTGTCTAATTAAGTATTAATTTATTTTTTATATAATACGCAAGGTAAAATCTTCTATGAATTGAGATCAGTAAACATAAACATTTCAAGTTTAGTAAAAGAGATAAGGTCCACAATTTATGTCTAATGTAATGTATAATTCTTTCCTTTTCATCAAATATAGATAAATAATATTTACAAAAAAGTTTACCATCAAATTTTATACTCATAAAATAGTAATATTCATTTCATAGTAATACAACCATCTTTGTATTTTAGTAACTATTTAGTAAGTTGCTCGTATTAACTTATTTTTAATATAAGAATCAATACATTTAAATAATTGTAAAAAAATGATCAAAAATTTTAATCTTTCAAACAATGTTATATTTAACCAATAAATCTAATGTAGTACAGCCGTAGCACGTCAGACAACAATTATTTTTGTAAATGTCTGTAATTTTACTATCAAATCGTAAATAAACACAAAAGACTAAGCCAAATACTTATAATTAAAAGTATTTACACATATATGCTATTGCTCAAAATATTTGGTCACTTTACAGTATAAATTATTAAAAATTAAACGAAAGTATGGAAGCATATATTAGTAATTAAAAAATATACAAATATCCATCTATTACAAATCAAATTATGTCTTACATCGAAATTATCGACTTGCCTACCTAGTTTTCTTTACTTTTTATCAGGGCATCGCATATTGGAAACTTTTTTCTTCAAAATTTCGCGCTTTTTGAAATTTATTCCACCCTGACAAACGTTGGTACCATTTTTTCTTACTTCTTCACGAACGTCAGTTACGGAGGAAAACGTTACTACTGTGAGGAAAATGCTTGGCGAAGACAGGCGAGTGACCTACCAACAGATAGAGGGTACTTCAGGCCTAAATGCACCAGCACTTCGTTCGATTCTGCATGATCATTTGCACGTGAAGAAACAATGTTCTCTCTGGGTACCATTTTTTCTTACTTCTTGTTCCTTCTACGTTTGTGCAATTGAATTAAGGGGAGAGCTTTAGGAATGTTATTTCACACAGCTTTAATGACTTCTTTCTTCACCAATTGTTTCAAATATTCCCTAAACAATTTGGGGCAATATTTTCTCGTCGAAGTATTACTTTTGAATGCATTTCTTAGTTTTCCGATAGGTTTTTTTATTCAATTCATTATCATTATAATATCGGTAGCAGTTGTGACAGCAATGCAACTTCATATCAATACTGGACTATTATCGTACTTGATACACACACACATACAATTCATTTCTCATCTTCACATTAAGATAAAGCATTGTATCGACCGAAACTCTCAAATTTGAATTCAGTTACTCACTCTCATACTCGACACACGCACGTGTATGCGTGCGTGCGCACACACAAAACACACAACACACTCGATTCACTTATCCTCACGTTAAAATAAGACATTTTATCAACCGAAAATCTCAAATTTGGATTCAGTTACTTACTCTATAAAGCTCAACTTTCTGCAAAAGTTGTTTAACGGTGAAAACCTTATTAGCTTTCTACTAACAGCATAAATTTTTCCAATTATTTTTAAGCTTTTTTTATTTATTTCGATCATTAATGATTATTACCATATTCTCAGGCCAGTCATTACTTGTCTTGCGCTTTGATTTGTATTATAAATGTGTTATATGCTATATATGTATATACATATATATGTATATCTCTGTGTGTGTGTGTTATAGCATAATCACAAAACGATTAGTTATTTTTTTATGTTGTTATACATTCATCTAGAATTCAGAAAGATACCTTTAAAATTGATTTTTTTGGATATATTTCATTGGCTTTATGTTACAATAATTATATATATATATATATATATATATGTATATCGATTGTAATATTTTGTAATAGTTAATAAAGAATGAATATTTTATACTGCTCTTAGTTATTAAATAAAAATTAAAATTACATCTATCGAAATATTATATATTCAAGAAATCTATATTCCACATTTTTTTCTTTAAAAAAACACAAAAAACAATTTTTGAAGTAATCTAATTTTTTATATCTTGTGTCAATTCTGCAAGTATGCATTTTGACCAACTAGCTGAATTAAACTTCGAATTTGCTTCAATTTGACCGTTCAATTATTCATTGCAATGAATTGCTCGACTTGCTCCCACGTCAATTCAATTAGATTTAATGTGGAATATTAAAGCGATAACCTTAATGCTTTATATCTTTCATTTGTAAAATCATACTTATGTACTATATTGAATACTAGCAACGACAAACTCGTTTGAACATTTACTATTACAGTATTTTTTTACGTAATTATATTTCAATACTATTTTTCCTACAGCTTGTTTTTTAAGGTTTCTTGGAATTATTGGACGCATTATCTAAAACTATTATTAAATTAATTGTCAAAGCAGGTAGCAACTAATTTATAAACCATATACCTCTGCGCAAACATAGCAAGATTCTGCAGATTTTTTAGATATAAATTTTGCCCTATCAAACGGATATTGATGAATATTGCGAGGTGTTTCTAAAACAAAAAAATACATTTTTTACATCGCTCTGTTTTTTCTTTTATGCCTAGGCAAATTACATAAAAATCTTCCCCATACATTATTATATCTATGTAAGAATTAATAAAGATGGAAGCATTATATTTTAAATAAATTTTAAGTAAATGTTAAAAATAAAATACAGGTTCTAAATGATGCTATATTATTATAGTTCCTGCCAAAATTTATTTATATATCAATTAGTATAATTTTACTTTATTAAGGCTGACAATTATCGGTTAAACTATTAACAGTTTCCTATAGATATTTCTTATTACTAATAACTCATCATTTGCCATTTTATTAAGAGTTGTAAAAACCGATTCTATATTTATAATTTTATACTTGGCAAATTACTTTATATAGCATATTTAGGTTTTATGCTATTCTGATGTTATACATATGTTTACATTTTTCGGGCAACATAAAGCCAAGAGTCGAAAGTAGATAAGCGATTCCCAATGCTCCCATTTATTTTTATACAAAGGGTACTAGGAAAGTTTTGCAATACGACGCAACAATGAATCGTAGAAAGCTGCTTGTTGCTGCATGTTGAGACATGTTCGTACGTACATAGTAGCCGCCGCGTCATGTCGATGGGCTCAGTTATTCATTAACAGTGAGAGTGTAAAGTACTTGCGATGGCATCGTGGTCACAAAAAATAAGGGCAGTTTTGCGTTATAATTTCGTGCGTAGTTTAAACATAGACCAGTGCTTCGAAGAAATGACTCTTGCAGTAGGTGATGTTTGTCCACATCGCACAACGATATTTAGGTGGAATAGAGAATTCCAATGTGGAAATTTAACTGTGGATGATGCTGAGATTCCGGGAAGGCCACGAACGTCAGTTACGGAGGAAAACGTTACTACTGTGAGGAAAATGCTTGGCGAAGACAGGCGAGTGACCTACCAACAGATAGAGGGTACTTCAGGCCTAAATGCACCAGCACTTCGTTCGATTCTGCATGATCATTTGCACGTGAAGAAACAATGTTCTCTCTGGGTGCCTCATCGACTGACTGAAGAGTAGATAACACGACGTGTGAGTTGATGCCGGGAGATGCTAAAATTTTAATAAGGGAAAAACCTCAGTATGTGAACAACATCGTGACAGGTGACGAGACTTGGTTATACTATTACGATGTGCCGACCAAAGTTCAAAACAAAGTTTGAGCCTTTGATGATGAAGACACACCCGTAGTTGTCAGAAAATCCCGATCTGTAAAGAAGAAAAATATTTTTCAAATCGAGTGGAATTGCCGGCAAATATTTGATGTTTAGAAAAATAATTATATTATTTAATTACTTATAAAACGAAAAATTCATATTTTCTTCCTTCCTCATTTATTTTATACGCTATTAATTGATATTAAACTTATAAAAGAAGTGAGAATAAAGAAAATCTTCGAAGAAACAGTCGACATAATACGATGGTGCTATAGTTATTTGCATAAAATACATATTTAATTAAATAACAATTAATTTATAGAGGAAGGAAGAAAGATAATAATATGCCAACGAAATATCAATCAAATAAAATTTTTTATTGTAAGTATTTTAAGTATTGACATTATTTAGTCTATCCGAGGAGCATTTGTGCGCCCTCAATAGGCTATTTGACTAATTTTGGGAAATTGTTTTAAATTATTGTTTATTACATAATAAGGGCATATCATTGATATTTCCGACATATCTATTGTATTATCAATAAAAATCAATGTTGAAGTTTAAACGTCCAAGACCGCGCCAAAAACGCTGTTTGTGTAATGGCGCTGGTCATATGGCATGCGTGACGTCACAGGCTAGGACGGGATAAGTAAATCTAGTAAATCAAGAAGTAAACCTGAATAAAACAGCGTCGCTGAAGTTAATTTCATGTTTTCTTCAAATTTATTGGATAGAATGGGGTATAAATGGTGTGTAGTGCCACAATGTACAAATACATCTATAAAGAGTCCACACAAACTGTTTGTTTCTGTTCCAAAGAATCCCAAAAGACGAAAAATGTGGTTACAATTAGCTCGAAGAGACCCAAAGAGTATATTACCGCATACAAATGTTTTTATGTGTGAAGATCATTTTGACGTAAGTAATATCACATTTAACTTGACATATTATACTAGATATTAGTTAAAAGTATCGGTTTTTGTAAAACGAGATCTATATCTATAACATTGCAACATCTATAACCCCACTCTATAGGATTTGAAATATTTTCTGTTACATTGTTAGATTTTTATAGTTTTCTGTGCAGTCCTGTAATATCGATTCTCTTGTCAGACAATCTATGCATAATATCATACTATTAGAATATTAGACACTTCAAGAACGATTACAGAGAAAATTTACAAGACATATCTTGTATTTATCAACATAACCTAAAATGAGATTTTACAAAACTTCTGAATGATCCTACATAGTGGTTAAGGTTTATACGTGGTACTTACACCGCTGTTTTCACATTTTTAAATTTTGCAGCATAGTAATCGGCGTTATTCTTAAAAAACAGTGCAACCATAAATGCGTCTATCTTAGGTAAATTGCTGTTATCAGCTCGCACAAAATTTAACTCCATTGTGAAGTCCGAAACGAATACAACTAGGAATATTATATGATATCGAAAATTATCAGAAAACTGCTTTAGAAATAGCTCAAAGATCCAATCGCGAATGAAATACCATTACTGGAAATTACACCCAAAAAGCTTGTTTCGCCAGTATCGCCGTGTATGCTAGCCTATGACGTCACCAGAGTTGCCACCAATGACATAGTGTTCCCGTTACAGATAAAATTTCAAAAATTATGAGATTGTTTTTTGTGTAATTTGTCAAAGATAAACATAATTTAGTATAAAATAAAGTGAAATATGTTCTTTTACGATATTACCCGATAGGATGACCACATATTGTGGTATATTTTCAATGTAGTCAAATACCCTATTAACAGGCATTACTCAATTTATATTAAAATATGTATATATGTACAGATAAGTATGTGCGCTAATGTTCACCATTGCTTTAAAAAGTCTTCCACATTGTAGAGCTCTACTATTTATAACTTAAAAATTCTTTAAAATCGGGGTAACGGCAAGCTCTTGATCTAAAGCGATATATAATTGTATATTTTCACACAATCGTGTACTTTTTTGAATTTTAATTAAATGCAGGGCAGTAGTGGCACAAGATGTATATTTAGGGGGTTTCGCGTGGTATGTGTGTAATGTGTTTCATATTTTTTTAAATTTTTTGTAGTCTATTGTCACATGTAACACGCACTGAAGTATATAAATTAAGGGCATTGTTAATATTTTATGAGATCAAAACACACCAGCAAAACTCCCTATTGGTTTCGTACCATAAATCGCTCTTATACATGACTTGGATCATAAATATCCTCCACCAGTCGATAGAATTACCACAGATCACCACACTATACTGAACCCTTAAATGTACATAAGCGAAGTAAGACTAGAGCTCCACATCCACACTAACGCTATGAGAAACAACGGGCAAGCAGTATCAGAAACAATCGAGAAAGTTTTTTTAGATAGTTCATCGATATAAGGATTCTAGGACAATTTACAGTCAAACCTTAGACTGAGAAATGGCACATCATTCTTGGGGACGAGCACTTCATCACCCAATACTACATATACAGCAATAATTCATTCATGAATAACTGTTGCGCCATTTCTCTCTTCAATCAAAAATTTTACTCTTCTCTGTTCAAGTTTTAAATCACTAATTTTTCTATTCAAACTGATCCTAAAACTACAAAAATATTTTAATTTAACACGATTTGTTCAGAATACTTGACGTTTAAAAATCATTGCGATTCGTTATTTTTGTTATGGTTATTTAAATTACATAAAAAACAGTACTCGTATTGCAAAATTCTTCTTTATTACTTTACGCAAGATTGTGAGCTTGAATTTTGCTATATTTTGTAATATTACGATAGTACTATAGCTATTCTGAGACATTAACAATTCCCGTAATTATAATTTTATACACTTCAAATTAATGCCAAACAATCAAATTCAAAACTTTGTGTAATACTCGATTTACGCAGTAAAAACATCTTGAAATTAAGTGAAGCTATACTATTTACAATTGAAATAGGAAAATACACTACAAGAGTTCTGCAGACAAAGGCAAATATTAGATTACCGAGAAAAGAAAATAAGTGATAAAGTGATGAACTATTTTTATAAATGCCCACCACGTGTATGTACATATGTACAATACACGTTTTATTTGGTGTCCGATGTGTCGTTTAACTTTATTTACTTGTCAACTGTAATGTTTATTCGCCTGATCTGTTTATTTCTCCAGGGTGTCATTTGTTTCCATTGAGATATAAACAGCTGCAGGGTGCAAGGAACGAGACGGATAAAGCTGGTCAAATTGAGAATCTGATCTCTATTGATTTCCGCCCCCATTCAATTATGTCCCACGAGTAAAATACATAAACACAATAGAAAAACGAGTATTTATCGTGTGCGCATTGCTAATGAAATTATAATTAGTGGCTACAATGAGAAAATACTGCTTCATATATTTTATTATAAGATTGGTAAATAATATTTTCTTGTCATTTCTAATGCTTTCATTATAACATCTTTTTAATAAACAGAAGTTGTATTTAATATTTTCTTCTAATCTAAAATTTTAACATATAGTATCGATTTAAATACATATTTATTTACTTGCTTCCATTATTTAAATTGGTAAACTAACAAGGTAAATTTCGTCTTATTCTAACACATAACACATTCAAAGCAGACAAGTATTTTAATTAAATTAGTAATAACACGTGAACTACTGAACTTTTATGTTACTATTAATACGCAAGGTTTTGGCATGACGATTAACATTTTTCTGTTTACAGTAGGTAGATTACGTTTGTTTATAAATAATCTGATAAAGAACAGTATTTGTCGAAAGCGAAAATTTTACAAAATATTTTTTAGTATTGTATTTAATATGATATATTGGGTCTGGGAAAAAGTTCGTGGCGTTTTTCCCGATAGATGGCATTGGTTGCCGATAACTAAAGAACAACAAGTCACAGCGACACCACCGAGGGCTCGTTTTTTAGATGACCTTCCGAACGTTAGTTTGAGCGTAGAAACATTGTAATCGGTGCAGTGGTTGGAAAGTTATTCGCACTTGAAAATGGAGAAGAATAATGAGAAATTTCGCTATATTCTGCAATATTATTATGATAAGGGGAAGAACGCTGCGCAGGCTTGTGATAAAATTTGTGCTGTGTACGGTGAAGGTACTTTATCGAAATCTGTTGCGCGGAAATGGTTCGCTCGCTTTCGTTCTGGAAATTTCAATGTGAAAGATGAGTCACGCTCCGGTCGTCCAATCACTGAAAAATCTGATGAAATTCTTGAAAAAGTCCAACAAGATAAGCATATCAGCAGTGTCGATATTGGCATGGAGCTAGGCATTGACCACAAAACTGTTTTGAACCATTTACACAAAGCTGGTTACAAAAAAAAGCTTGACGTATGGGTTCCTCATGAGTTGAGCGTGAAAAACATGATGGACCGAATTAACATCTGCGATGCGCTGCTGAAACGGAATGAAATCGAGCCGTTTCTGAAACGTTTAATAACCGGAGATGAAAAATGGATTACGTACGATAATCGGAAGCGTAAAAGATCGTGGATAAAGGATGGTGAGCCGTCACAAGCGTTCGCTAAGCCAACATTGACGCCAAAAAAAGTGATGCTGTGTGTATGGTGGGACTGGAGGAGAATCGTCCACTACGAGCTACTTCCAACTGGTCAGACGATTGATTCTCAACTCTACTGTGCACAACTAGAGAGATTACGCCAGGCGATTGAAAGAAAACGGCCCGAATTGATTAATAGGAAAGGTGTTGTCTTCCATCATGACAACGCCCGACCACACACTTCTTTGATGACCCGTCAAAAATTGAGAGAGTTTGGTTGGGAAGTTTTGATGCACCCACCTTACAGTCCGGATATAGCACCCTCTGACTATCATCTGTTTCGATCTCTGCAGAACTCTCTCAATGGAATTAAGTTGGTTTCAAAAGAAGCCTGTGAAAACTACTTGATTCAGTTTTTCGACCAGAAACCACAGAAGTTTTTCAACGATGGGATCATGGATCTACCAAAAAAATGGCGAAACATTGTCGATAATAATGGAGCATATTCGGTTTAAATGAATTTGTCCACGCGCCATGCGGGGACCAGTTGAATTTTACTGAAAAAACGCCACGAACTTTTTCCCAGACCCAATATTTTCAATATTTATGATACTTTTTCAATATTTCGCAACAGTATGCCTACTAATACAATAAAACTGAGGACATGCAGACCTTGAAAATACTGAATGTATACACTCTTAGAGAAGCTCAGTTGTCCTTAAAGTATGTTCAATTTTAACATCATTAAGGACACTCGATTTTGTATAATGTTTGTGGTTTGGTAAGTGGAAATTGTATTTTATACAAAATTTCACATTCGACTAAAAGTAATTTGACAATTAATTTATCTAGCATGCCCTTAATCAGTTGATCGCAATTGTATGTACGTATAATGCAATATTCCAATAGTCAGCAACTAAGCAGTCTACTCGTATGTTCGATTTGATATCTACAGTTACTTAATGTAACGGACGAATGTTTTATTTACGCGAATGCTGAAAAAAGTTTTCGCACGCGTAATTTACAGAATATGTTTTGTAACATGCAAAATTTTATTAATACATAATACATTTATGCAGGTCTTACCTTTTGGCAGAGTAATATTAAAGGTTAATTCATTCAAAATTCAAACATGAAATGATAATTACTCTTTATATTTAAAAAGGTGAAATATAGTCGCCAGAAGATCATTCACTCAATTATTAAAATATTGCTAATAATTTTAAAAACAGCAGATAAGATTTCCAGGCACTAGTTTGAATAACAATTGAATTTTATTAGTCCAAATATTAAAATAAATAGCAATAATTAATAGCTTATTCTGTATCAAAATAATACAACCTTAGTACTATTAGAAACTATTCAAAGATATCCAAGGCAAAGCTATCCTGTTATTTTATCTACCCTGAGGCTGTTTAGGGGTCCTATCAACACGTACCCAAAATACAAAGCTTATTTGTATTAATTTAAACTTATTTCATTCATTAGTATATATATATATATGAGTAATATTAGATTCTCGGGCTCTGCGATGTTAGACTGAAGTTCTCGAAAGAATCGGCGTCTCGACGTTCGATGACATCTCAATCATCTTCTTCAAGAATTGTTTTGTAGTGAAACGGCAACCTGAAACAAGCTATGACTGCTTCTTCCGCAGCTTTATATACTCGCTTCTCCTAACTCTTCGGATTACTTTGGTTTCGGTGTAATGGGATTTTAATGACTTTTTAATGCGTTGTGGAACATTTGGTCCAGGTTTAATGGGATTATAATTAGGTGTCATTAACAAGGGATTAATGTTAATGAGTTTGCGGATATTTGACAGGATTGTTTTATGATAGGTCTAAAGATGGAAGAAATGCGTAAACCATCGTTCCCAATATTCAAGGTGTTTCCTCATTTTTCAATTTCTAATGCCTCTGTATGTTCTTGCTCGGGAATTTTCTATAGATGCTATTGTCCTAGTATTTTGGAAATCTATCGAATGTCCTGTTGCAATGACATGTTGTGATACTGTCGATGTAGTAGTTTTGTTTCGTACGTCCACAGCATGTTCCTGTATGCCTGCTGAGATTCTGCGATTGGTCAGTACGCATGCAGAAACATGCTGTGGACGTACGCAATTTCGCGTTCGATATTATCCCTGAGCTGCTCTGACGTCGTTAGCTTGTTGGTGTAAACCATCAACTTAACGTAAGCGAAGTGGCCACTCGACCATACCATTTTTCGAGATTACATGATTACCTCTTCAGTAGATCAATTGTTTGACCATCTGTGTGGCATGTGCCACTATCTTGTTGGAGCCACATATCACTGATGCCAAGTCCGTCCAAGTCTGGCCAAAAATAGTCTTCCAGTATGGTACGATAACGAACTCCATTAACCGTAACATTTCGATGATTTTCATCGACGAAAAAATATGGTCTAGTCACACCTCTAGCATAAAATCCACACCTTACGGTCACTTTTTGTGATTGTAATCGTATTTCTTTAAGCACATGTGGATTTGTTGCTGTCCAATAACACATATTTTGCTTATTAACAAATCTGTTAAGCCAAAAATAAGCTTCATGCTGAAGACGATTTTTCAATGAAATTCAGGATTTCCTTCAAACTTTAGCAGCACCCAATCGGAGAAGTTTCGGCATTTTAAATGATCAAGAGGCTTCAGTTCTTGAGTTAATTTGATTTTGTAAGGGTGTAAGCCAAAATCTTTATGCAAAATTCGCCACAATGTTGTTTGAGATATTCCCAATTTTCATGAACGTCGTGGAATCGACTGATTTAGCTCATTTTGTGCCGAGGCACTCAGTAGTGAATATTTTGACTGGAACTTATCCACTATAGCTAGCCTCTTAAAATTGTGATGTATATATGTATGTTTAACAAATAATATAAATCCATTTTGAATTAGTATTTTCATCAATTTCAGAGCCTAAAATAGAAAAATAAGACATTAGTATAGTTTAAAATCAATGTTATTACAAAATATTTATACAGAAAATTTAGAATGTAGTGATATATATGGAAACATACCAAGAAGGAGATAAGTTATACAATATAAAATAAATTGTAAAATGATTCAAATATGTATAAAAATAGTGTTCTAATATTTGACGTTATGATTAGATTAAAATGTTATGAAAGAAATTGATAAAAACAGATAAAATTTATGCATGTAGTAAAGATATTAAACATAAAAAGATAATGCATAAATACTCAAAATTCGTCTTCAATAGATTAAATTTTGGATTTTAAAAAATATTTTGATACTTAAATTGATATGACAGATATTTGTTAAGAATTAATTAAGTTAATTATAGGTGTGAATTTTGAAAGTATTTAAAATTAGTATTATTGATAAATAAATAAGTATAAACAATTAAGAATAAGAAGAAATAGGAAAAGATGTAAATGCAACCGACCAATTTCCAGAGAGACGAGTTTTGCATGAAAGACGTGCATAAAAGCACACATAAAGATTTATGGAATATAATTATATATATATATTAAAGGTAAATGAAAAAGTACTAAATTAATATTATCCACCAATAAATGTGTTAAAGTGTATAAAAATTTAATATATTAGTGATAGACAAACAAATGACAAGTATATATTAATATAAAATATACAAAGGTTATTACTCACGAAATTTAAGAACACTGTATATAAATTAAATTGCCGAACAAATCAGAACTTTATATATTGAATAAATATGTCTAGTATTATTCTATTTAATTCTAAACACTTCTGATAATACACTCCGCGCAACATGAATAGGACCAACTGCATATATGACATTTGTAGTTAGTATAAACATGGTAGCGCGCTGGAATTGTTATTTTCGAAAATAAGAGGGTTGATAAAAAGATGTATGTAGGTACCAAATATAATTTTTTTAAAAGTCAGTGCAAATGTACGTTACTAATGAAAATAAGTAGAGTAATTAAACGCCACTTGAATACGACCAATCTACAAAATAAAAGATTCGTTTGCAATAACAAAATACTTTATTGTTCAATAATGAGTACTTTTGCCATTATTTCTTATAACCTCAAATAGTCGGGATGGAATGGAATTATACAGGGTTCTCAAGTAGTCAACGGGAAGTTCCGCCCAACTTCGTTTCAGCGCCTGCTCTAGTTCGTCAGCGCAACTGAATTGGGTAGCATTGGAGTACAATTTACGCGACAACCATCCCCAAACATTTTCTATGATATTCAGGTCGGGGAGAGCGATGGCCAATCGAGAACCTCCATGCCTTGTTCTTGAAACCAGCGTCGAACAATGCGCGCGGTGTGAATACTGGCATTATCCTGTTGGAAAATAAATGGCCCACCTGCCATAACGTTGGAAAATTTGTCTTTCACCTGTTGCAGCAGCTGGACGTACTTTTCCGAATTCTGTCTGCCCTTCACTATTACTAAATCAACAGGTCCGTTATAGGAAACAGCTCCCCATACCATGACTGAACCAACATCGGCTCGCCTTCGTGACTGAATCACTTCATCTTTACGTAAATCGTGGAAATAATAAGAAAACCCATCCGGGCCATCTAAATTAAACTTCTTCTCGTCACTGAAAATAACAGTTTGCCATTCTCTTGTCCACCCCATTTTTGCTTGAGTAAACTGAAGACGTGCAGTGCGCTGAAATTCCCTTAAAGGAGGCCGTCGTTTAATTTTCAAACGTTTTAAATGCGGACAGGTCTTCAGTAACTTCTGTACAGTTCTTACCGATGCATTCGTTCCAACGTTATTCGCGATTTGTCTTGCCGTTAATGCCGAATTCGATGCTTCGCGTAATATGGCTCGACGTTCTCTCTTAGTTGTAACGGATGTTGTTCGCCCTTTAAAACGTTTTCCATAATTCTCGGGATCCCTAATAAAATTGTTCACAACCTGGTGTGATCGACTTATTTTCTTTGCAGTAGCCCTTGAGGAATACCCTTCTTGATGGAACGCTTTAATTTTTCCAATTTCTTCCATACTTAAGCACTTCTGTCGTCCCATCGTTGCACAATACCCTTAATTACAGATGTTTGTTTATCCGGATACACGTTGTAACTCGACACTCATCCGGTAGCTTACTATTAAATACTGGTCGTATCCAACCGGCGCGGTGCATTTTATATGTATGTGGTACTTACGTCACCCAATGCATAACGTTAGGCACTATTGCGCAATAATGCGTTATTTGCCATATCATACCATTACAAGCTTGCATTGTATTTTTAGTAAATGAATTGTTTTTCAAACCACCGAAAGCTTGCAACAAGTCGGGTGGTCCTATTCATGTTGCGTGGAGTGTATAACAAAGGATACATACACTTTTAACAAATATTGTTAGAACATTATCTTTGTGTCGATATAGAATAAAACCTTATATTATTTGAAAGTATTGATAACTATTATAATAGAAAATGGATTTATATGGATAAAATGTACAATTGAAATAAATTAATTAAAAGGATAACATGGTAATAGATAAGATTATATCTAAAGTAGGAAATAGTGAGAAACATGATAATGCAAAGATTTCAAAGAAATATTATTGTTATAAATAACAATATAAAAAGTAAGATTTATGATAGGAAAAAGTGAGGCTATATTGATACTTATAATTTTAAATATTTAATTGTAAGATGTATAATTTATGAACATAACAGAAATAATGAATTAAAATATAAAAAGAAGTCAGTGATTTAATTTAATTTATAAGAAAAAAATGAAATGGTAGTTTTTTGTTTATTAGTAAAAATCCTATTGGACAGAAGAAAAATGTAACTAGATAAAAATATATATATAATATATAATAAACATAAAAATAAGGAGATTCGAATTTAGTCAATTGCCCAGTAATTACATATTGAGTATCTAAAATAAAGACAATTGGGATACGTAAAAATAAGCAATTATATAAATAGATATAAAGACAATGTTTGTAAGAGTAATAATAATAACGATATTATTTATTCTAGGACAATTATATTATTAAATAAGTGTTATTAATCTTAATAAAAGTGAGCAAACTATTACCATGTGTGTAAAAACACACAAACTAATTATGAATGCATGAACAATAAATGATTTTAAAGTGCATGTACAACTTTGGGTCAGAAAATATGGAAAACTTATGATGAGTACATTTAGAAATAAAAAGATAAAGATCAAAAAAGTGGTTAATTGAAGAGAGAATGTTTGTTATATATGGGGAATAAGGTACGGAAAAATTTACTTATTTAAATAAAATGATATAAAATTAGCCAAAGTTAAAAGTTAGATTAAATCTATTTGAAATTTGTAAAGTATTAAAAAACAGTTCATTGTTAACTTGTATATTTTTAAGTGAAAGTTTATTTCTTTTAAAGTTTGAAATTAAATAATAAGAATTGTATTAATTGTTACCTATAAAACGTTTTAATTTATTTTGATTTACAGTTTATTTAAAAATCATTTTAAGATAACAGTACCAAAAATAACTTTTATTCTTTTGGATAGGAAATTAATATCTTTATTAAATCATTTTGATAATAGTTATAAACAACGTTTCAAAAAGTCAATGTATTGCATTAAAGAATATACAAAGTTTGAAAATAGAAATAAAACAAAATTTAAATTAAATATTGTAGCCGATACTTTGATTTTTTTATATTTTTATCTCAATTCATATTTCTTCGAACTGATGCATGACTCAACCCCCGAGTAAGAGACAAGAAAAATAAATAAGTTATTAAACAAAAATTATATATATATATATATATATGTATATATATATATATATATATGTATATATATAAAGTAAATATCAATTCAAATAGTAATAATAAAAAACACAGCACACAATGAAAAATATAGTAATAATATATATATTTAAAATTCAAAGCCACCTTTTTATTTTCATTATTTGTAAGAGTTTAAATGTTTTACTTTAGATAGAATTTCCTTTTGTTAAACAAATAATTGAAACAAGAGTTAAATATATATGTTCATTTTATTTAGAAATAGTTCATATTAGAAATATGTTCATATTTACGCATGTATTTGTAAATAAAAAATTTCCGGTATTCTAGCAAATAACGAATTAAAAAGGAAGTTATTCTACCAATCTAAACCGTAATAAGAAAAAATTGCATTTATTTCTGAATAAACTTGTAAATTCATACATCAGAAAGAAGTATAATTAATAATTATATTTTTATTTATTTTACTTAATAAAGAGACCGCGGGTTTTGAAAAAAAAAAGCGATCCTGCCAGGATTCGAACCTGGAATCTTCTGATCCGTAGTCAGACGCGTTATCCGTTGCGCCACAGGACCATATTTGTTTTATCTATTTACTATAATTAGATAGACAACCCTTTAACTCTAACATAACATGCATGCGCATTTTTATAATCGGATGATTCTAAATACAAAATTTTTTTTAAATACAAGTTTGACAATATAAAAGTCAAACAATTTTAACTAGTAAATTGTTGTCACCTGAAAAATAAATCTGAAGATGATTTATCAAACAAACCAATTTCTCAGGATCGCCAAATTAAATATTTCCTTCAATCATTTATATGTATTTGTATATTTTTATTACATAAATTGTTTCGTTATCATAAAAACTTAATTACAAGTAAATAATATTTAGCTTAAACAAGTTAGTGTGTGATACTTTCACATTTACACCACACAAATAAAACCTAGTAACATTTACAATAATAATCAGTATAAGGCATATAGTTTTATTAAACGTTAAACCCAATTTAATCAAATCTTAATTTCTTCATTCAGTTTATTTATCAAAACTTACATTTCCTACAATGTACTGACACGTTTTGTTCTTAATTGAACATAGTATTACTATGTTCAATTAAGTTCAATATGTTCATTATGGTCAGTGAGTTAAAAAATACGAAAGGAGTATATTCCAAAAAAGAAAGTTTTATTACCTGCCGGTGGTAAAAATTTGTCTAACGAAATCCAGATGCAGAAAACACTTGACTTTAATACACATAATAGGTTTCAGGAAAGTTTCTGCTTATGATATGAATTCAACAGAAACAATAATGAATGTTATCTACTTCAAAATATATGATATGATATTTCTTTGGATTCTTCCCATGAAGCGCAGCAAAATGTATGTATGTATAAGTCAAAGAAACTTTCACAAATGTGAATAATTGTTGCAAAACTAAAGAGGAGCAGAATAGCTCAGTGACCGTGAAAAACAAAATGCCTTACTACAAATCTCGATGATCTTGTTTAAAAAAATACCATACAAAGGGTACTAGGAAAGTTTTGCAATATGACGCGACAATGAATCGTAGGAATCTGTCTGTTGCTATATGTTGAGACATGTTCATACGTGTATAGTAACCGCCGCGCTATGTCGATGGTCTCAGTTATTCATTGGCAGTGAGAGTGTAAAGTGCTTGCGATGGCATCGTGGTCACGAAATGAGATAAGGGCAGTTTTGGGTTATAATTTCGTGCGTGGTTTAAACATAGACCAGTGCTTCGAAGAAATTACTCTTGCACTATGTGATGTTTGTCCACATCGCACAACGATATTCAGGTGGTATAGAGAATTCCAAAGGAGAAATATAACTGTGGAGGATGCTGAGAGGCAGGGAAGGCCACGAACGTCAGTTACGGAGGAAAACGATACTGCTGTGAGGAAAATGCTTGGTGAGGACAGGCGAGTGACCTATCAACAAATAGAGGGTACTTCAGGCCTAAATGCACCAGCAATTCGTTCGATTCTGCATGATCATTTGCACGTGAAGAAACTTTGTTCTCTCTGGGTGCTGCATCGACTGACTGAAGACCAGATTACACGATGTGTGACTTGGTGCCGGGAGGTGCTAAAAAAGTTTAATAAGGGACAATTTCGGTATGTGAACAACCTCGTGACAGGTGACAAGACTTGATTATACTATTACGATGTGCCGACCAAAGCTCAAAACAAAGTTTGGGTCTTCGATGATGAGGACACACCTGTAGTTATCAGAAAATCCCGATCTGTAAAGAAGAAAATGATGGCTGTATTTTTCAAATATCGTGTAATTGTGGAACGCGTCGTTTTGGACATACAGAAGGTAGTTATGGTATACTGAACAGTGGTTGCCTAAAGTCATTGGATCTATGAAGAACCTGCAGCCAAAGTCAAGAATGGACACCTGGTTCCTCACAATAATGCTTCAGCTCACTGCGCCAAAGCCTGCACCGAATATTTGATCACGACAGGATTGAAACTTCTCGAGCACCCTCCCTATAGTCCAGATCTTGCTCCGTGCGACTTTGCACTGTTCCCACATGTGAAAATGAAGCTAAAAGGGAGGCGGTTTTCCAGTGATGAGGACACAACGAGTGTGCTTTACTCTCTAACTTAGCAAAAAGTTTTATATGAATTGTGTATGAAGCCGCTGTTATCAAACCGCCATAGACAAGCGCGACATATTTGGCAAATAATAACATTGTTACATTGGTCTGATATATTCGCGATTTATTTTCAAAAATATAATCCGAAGCATCGCAGTAAGAATGGAAGCTCGTAAATGAAGTTTCTGCATTAGAATGATTCCTTTAGAGGATAAACGAAAAATATACATCAGTACTAAGACATAACGATCACTATAAATCACACAACAGTAGTCATTGAAGTAATCATCAATAAGGACAAGAATTGGACATCATATTAAAAATTATACGTATTAAGAATTATATATTTCAGCTATGTATACATGTTTTATTTTCAGTAGCATTTGACGTATTTAGAAACAATGTTTTCTTATTACCCTGACTGTGTATAGTTTCTGTTCGAAAAATTTTAATTAAAGTATTTTGATTTTCTGCTTATGGCGAAGATATACGGGAAAAAAAATAAGTTAATAGTGATAGGTTAATTGCGGTTAAAAGAAAAAAGAATTATGACTCTTAAACTGTAAAAAATAATGGTATGTCAAAAGATATATGCATGAATTTTACATTAGATAAGAGCAAAATTATGTACATGCGAAATAAACATATCAAGTTAACAAAACTTTCGCTGTAGTTGTAATCTTATTCACACTGATAAGGCATTGTTTCATGAGAAAAAGTTTAAACTTTCTTTCAGAAAACCACGAATTCAACGAAAGAGTGACAGGGAAAAAGAGCAAGACTACCAAACGCTACTTCCCGACGCGTCGAATGCAAAACCCGTCGCCGTCCAATCGTCTCTTTGAATAAATCAGAGATTTAGACGGGAATTCTACAGACGGCAATTGAATTGAATTAGTAGACCTGCTCCGGTTTATAGGAACTTTTTTCCTAAAAAATTTTACTCCCTCTTTCCACAGGGCGTATGGATTCATGAAAACTATTTTGAACGTATGGAAACTTTGTTAATAGTGAAATAAACTGTCCTTGGCTTTATGACGTCTACGAAATACATATGTATATATGTTTGGAAAATATTGTGAATGCTTTAAGTGCAAAGGAAATGTAGCATACGCATTGTTACTCGAAACAATCTCAACTAAGTAATTATTTACTGTAATCTGTCAACGAAATTATGAAAAAGTTTTATCGAAAAATGTAGAATTAACTTTTTTTTAGTAAATAATTATCCCTATTTAAACATTTCTGTTTCAACGTCGTTGTTTATGAACTGACGAGAAAATATTTTCAAGCTTAATAAAATGCCTTTGATTCTTGATAGTAGAACCATCTAATGACCTAGATGAAAGCTATTCGTACAGTAGTGCCGAAAGTTCTCCCTCTCTAGGATTAAATATTGCGAAGGTTTATTGTTCGAAGGTAGCGTAAAGTCTGAACCGTATTAATATTAACTTATTTCGCATAAGGCAAATGTAACAGCTAAGACTACGTAATTCCTATATAGTTTCTTGCCGTTGCTGTAAGTCGTAGTAACACGTAAACAATTAACAGCCTTCTGTTCGAAAAGAAGTAAAGTCTCAGTAATCAATAACATAAGCTATCTAATGATGGAATGTATGTAGGGACATGGTATTGAGAGCAGGTGGAAAAACTACACTCAGTCGATTTCGAAACCAACTTATTTGTAACAGTAAGTAAGACATTATTTTGAGACAAGTTTGTTCTTGGTTCTTTAAGACGAAGGAATGGGCAAGAAACGAATAACATATTATATTAACAATAAGTAAAGGTTCATGTTCTGAATTATTTGATAATGCACTTTAACCGCACAACGGGTGGCCACGTTATTAAAGGAAAGTTCATTAAAAGTCTAGTTTAGAATAGTTTCATTTCTGAACAGAGTGCAAGGCTACATATAGAGTTAAAAAATGAATTAAACTTCATAATTCCTGGGCACCGATCTAATTGGAATTGTTTAAACTCTAAAGAAACACAAATTTCGTATATAGCTGGTACAGTTCTATGCAATAAATCGAAAACAATTATTTATTAATGTAAACCAGGCTTTGTAAAACGTCACGTATTATCATTGTTATGTCACTGACAATCAAAATAAATGTTCAAGTTTGTATACATTCATTACAAAGGGCACTAGGAAAGTTTTGCCATAGAACACAACAATGAATCATTGGAAGCTGCTTGTTGCTGCATGTTGAGACATGTTCATGCGTGCATAGTAGCCGCCACGCCATGTCGATGGGCTCAGTTATTCATTAGCAGTGAGAGTGTAAAGTACTTGCGATGGCATCGTGGTCACGAAATGAGATAAGGGCAGTTTTGGATTATAATTTCGTGCGTGGTTTAAACATAGACCAGTGCTTCGAAGAAATTACTCTTGCACTATGTGATGTTTGTCCACATCGCACAACGATATTCAGGTGGTATAGAGAATTCCAAAGGAGAAATATAACTGTGGAGGATGCTGAGATGCTGGGAAGGCCACGAACGTCAGTTACGGAGGAAAACGATACTGCTGTGAGGAAAATGCTTGGTGAGGACAGGCGAGTGACCTAATCAACAAATAGAGGGTACTTCAGGCCTAAATGCACCAGCAATTCGTTCGATTCTGCATGATCATTTGCACGTGAAGAAACTTTGTTCTCTCTGGGTGCTGCATCGACTGACTGAAGACCAGATTACACGATGTGTGACTTGGTGCCGGGAGGTGCTAAAAAAGTTTAATAAGGGACAATTTCGGTATGTGAACAACTTCGTGACAGGTGACAAGACTTGATTGTACTATTACGATGTGCCGACCAAAGCTCAAACCAAAGTTTGGGTCTTCGATGATGAGGACACACCTGTAATTATCAGAAAATCCCGATCTGTAAAGAAGAAAATGATGGCTGTATTTTTCAAATATCGTGTAATTGTGGAACGCGTCGTTTTGGACATACAGAAGGTAGTTATGGTATACTGAACAGTGCTTGCCTAAAGTCATTGGATCTATGAAGAACCTGCAGCCAAAGTCAAGAATGGACACCTGGTTCCTCATAATAATGCTTCAGCTCACTGCGCCAAAGCCTGCACCGAATATTTGACCACGATAGGATTGAAACTTCTCGAGCACCATCCCTACAGTCCAGATCTTGCTCCGTGCGACTTTGCACTGTTCCCACATGTGAAAATGAAGCTAAAAGGGTGGCGGTTTTCCAGTGATGAGGACACCACGAGTGTGCTTTACTCTCTAGTGAAACTTGGCAGAACAAAGCTGTATTACAAAACTTTCCTAGTACCCTTTGTACATTTCCATTTAATGGAATTAAACGAAGGGCGTTATCGAGCTATGATTTTTGAAAACTTTTTTTAATGTGTCACTTTCTACAAAAATAAATAAAAGAAAAGTTTCATTATTCAAATTTTATCTAAAATGGAAACGAAGATTTTTATAGTGCGATACTGTATAACGTGTAGCCACTTTCTTAAATCACGGTGCAAACCATTTATAGAAATACTAGTTTAAAAAAATACTGCTTGTCTACTAAATATTAGCTATTTCTAAGTTCTGAAGTACGTATTTTCTATGATATGATCAAATGCAAAAATCCTTAATACTTTCATAATAATTTAGATAGACTCCGAGTAAACACAATTATATCGGTTAACACGCCCATTCAACTTAAACGGCAGTTATTCTTTCATAATATGCTTTTTTAAATCAATCAACGTCATATAATACAAATGTTGGTCAATATCGTCCAAATTTTGTCTAGTAGACCTCTGGAAGTATTATGGTTAGTCTCCCCTTTTGTGGATATAAACGAATTATATAATTTTTGAAAACGAAATTTGAGGTAAATTGTTATCAGTAAAGTAGGTGTGAGAAATTGGATATAATTTTACCCTAAAACGTGCTAACTTTAATCCGAATTTCAATTTTTTTCAGTATAGTTTTGAAATCGAATTAGCGAAGATTTATTCTTTTATATGTGTTAATTTTCATTTTTTCATACAATAATTTTTTTGTAAATATAACTCCGTTTATTTTAACACCAAAACAACGGATGTTCGCCAGGAAACACCAGAAAAGAGTTACAAATTTGTTAGAATTAAGTCCACAATTCATAGATTATATAGACATTTTCAGGATTCAGAGGCGTTAGAATTTATAACATACACTCTCCGCGCAACATGAATAGGATCACCCGACTTGTTGCAAGCTTTCGGTGGTTTGAAAAACAATTCATTTACTAAAAATACAATGCAAGTTTGTAATGGTATGATATGGCAAATAATACGCATTATTGCGCAATAGTGCCTAACGTTATGCATTGGATGACGTAAGTACCACATACATATAAAATGCACCGCGCCGGTTGGATACGACCAGTATTTAATAGTAAGCTACCGGATGAGTGTCGAGTTACAACGTGTATCCGGATAAACAAACATCTGTATTTAAGGGTATTGTGCAACGATGGGACGACAGAAGTACTTAAGTATGGAAGAAATTGGAAAAATTAAAGCGTTCCATCAAGAAGGGTATTCCTCAAGGGCTACTGCAAAGAAAATAAGTCGATCACACCAGGTTGTGAACAATTTTATTAGGGATCCCGAGAATTATGGAAAACGTTTTAAAGGGCGAACAACATCCGTTACAACTAAGAGAGAACGTCGAGCCATATTACGCGAAGCATCGAATTCGGCATTAACGGCAAGACAAATCGCGAATAACGTTGGAACGAATGCATCGGTAAGAACTGTACAGAAGTTACTGAAGACCTGTCCGCATTTAAAACGTTTGAAAATTAAACGACGGCCTCCTTTAAGGGAATTTCAGCGCACTGCACGTCTTCAGTTTGCTCAAGCAAAAATGGGGTGGACAAGAGAATGGCAAACTGTTATTTTCAGTGACGAGAAGAAGTTTAATTTAGATGGCCCGGATGGGTTTTCTTTTTTTATTTCCACGATTTACGTAAAGATGAAGTGATTCAGTCACGAAGGCGAGCCGATGTTGGTTCAGTCATGGTATGGGGAGCTGTTTCCTATAACGGACCTGTTGATTTAGTAATAGTGAAGGGCAGACAGAATTCGGAAAAGTACGTCCAGCTGCTGCAACAGGTGAAAGACAAATTTTCCAACGTTATGGCAGGTGGGCCATTTATTTTCCAACAGGATAATGCCAGTATTCACACCGCGCGCATTGTTCGACGCTGGTTTCAAGAACAAGGCATGGAGGTTCTCGATTGGCCATCGCTCTCCCCCGACCTGAACATCATAGAAAATGTTTGGGGATGGTTGTCGCGTAAATTGTACTCCAATGCTACCCAATTCAGTTGCGCTGACGAACTAGAGCAGGCGCTGAAACGAAGTTGGGCGGAACTTCCCGTTGACTACTTGAGAAACCTGTATAATTCCATTCCATCCCGACTATTTGAGGTTATAAGAAATAATGGCAAAAGTACTCATTATTGAACAATAAAGTATTTTGTTATTGCAAACGAATCTTTTATTTTGTAGATTGGTCGTATTCAAGTGGCGTTTAATTACTCTACTTATTGTCATTAGTAACGTACATTTGCACTGACTTTTACAAAAATTATATTTGGTACCTACATACATCTTTTTATCAACCCTCTTATTTTCGAAAATAACAATTCCAGCGCGCTACCATGTTTATACCAACTACAAATGTCATATATGCAGTTGGTCCTATTCATGTTGCGCGGAGTGTACATCCCTCCGTCGTCACAACAATTTGTCCAAACTTCCATTGTCTTCCTTCCCAGGAGTGCAGTAGAAGTACCACAAGTACATGACATGCAAATCGATGAAAATTCAATTCATATTCATTCTTGGTTTCCACATAATCATGAGAAACCATAATCTCGTAGTCATTCTAATAATTCATGACTCCTTTAATGAAAATATTCAAATGACTACTTCCTTAGGTCAAGTTTCTATGTTAACATTTGATTCAGTGTCAAATGTATCTAGTTAATATATAAAAGAGAAATTTAATATACCATATTGATACATATAATGTTATAAATTTTAAATTTTTAGTAGTTATTAACGTTTATTAAAATTAATTCGTCATTTATAATAATATAGATAATTATTTCGATGCTGAAAAATAATATAAATTCATAGACTTATTAATTAATATTTACGTTAATTTGACGTTAAAATTATATTTTATTTAGTTAGTAATAACATTTTAATAAATTAAATCGTGTGGTAATACTATTTTTAACTAAAGATAATACACATATTTATATTTTTATTTCTTTACAGGTCATACATTAGAATTTTCAGTCGAGCCTTCAGATACTGTCGTTCAAGCAGGCTATTCGGCAGTATTAGATTGCGTAGTAAAATCAGATTACCCTCCAAATACGATAAATACACAATGGCAAGATCAAGACCGACAAATGTTGACGTTTATAGGTGACTCTTACAGGTAATTTAAACTTAAAACTTAAAAATAATTAAAATAAAATATGTAGGCATAATTTTATTTTAATCAATGGGTTCAATTTCATTGCAATATAGATGCAAAATACAGGAAACATTTGATTATAAAAATAAAAAGTCACAGACATATTTTATTTTAGAAATTCAAACAATTTTCATACAGCACCACACACACAACTACATTAAAGCATTTTGTCCTTTAAAGATAGCCCTTTCAAGGGCCTCCTCATTTCTTTATAAACATTATTCTACTTTTGAGGATAAATCGTGTATTTCACTGCATAGCATATTGTAGAATTCTATTAACTTCTTCCTGAATTCTCAAATATTTTGTGGAGGATAGGCAATAAACATTAGATTCTAAAAATCCCTACAAGATAATCACAATAGAAAAGTCTGGTGGTATAAGAAATTGTTCTATTTGCGAAGTCAAACGAAATAACTGATTTATAGCGTTTAATGAAATCTATGCAGCATGTGTTTTTGCTCCGTCCTGTTGAATCCATATATGTATTATCATTAACAAGAAGAACCTAAATTAATTGGTGCCTAAAAATGTCTCGATAATCAAATCATAACGATCTGATGTCACTGTATTTCCATTATTGTCCTCAAAGAAATAAGGCCCCATAATTTCAAATAATTAAGCACATTCTACTCTTACCCTTGAACTTAATATGTTCATTTCACATCTACATGTTGGTGACAAAATTTTTACCGTTTAACCGTTACTTATATGGTCTAACATTACAAATATGTACTTAAAACGATTTTCCATGACACTCTCTTTCAATTCTTACACAATTTAAATTTTATAAGATTGGTGTGTAAATCCCTATGTAAAATTCTCGCCAGCTGACATATGAAATCCCTATGGAAAATGAATGGCAGCATGCGGAACTTTATGGGCTTTTCATTATGGCACCCCTAACCGCCTGAATATTTTCCAGTGTTCTATAAGAATTTTTCTCGTTTGGGAGGATTTTTAAGAGAGTAAAGTTATTCCCTCAGAGTTTCTAAGTTATAGTTTTCTAGTATGAACTAATTGTACCACAATATTTCAATTAGTATTGAAATTAAGGAATTTTGTAACTTAATTTTAAAATAAACAACAAAATTAAAAAGGAACGTTAACCTCATAATTATCTGTTAAAGAAGCAAAATAATTTTAAAAGTCGCCAGTTTTTCTAGTACACTTTCTTCTTCAACTTTGTTTTAAATTGTTGAGATACTTTGGGAAACAAACACGAACTTATACGGATTTATTTTCACAATCAATTTTAATTCCAAACACTATGTTTAATCGTTAGCTCTGTATAATAGAGACAAGAAAATAACACAAAAGAGAAACTGAAATTTCGAATTTTAAAGGATCACTACCATTGCTTTATTAGCGTAAATTATATAAAAATATAGACAATTTACGCACAATATATTAAGAAGCTATTCGAAATTCTTGGTAATATGGACGCTTTTTTCAACTCACATAAATTCATAATTAATAATTATTAACATAAAGCGGAATATTAAAGAAACACTACTTTCTTTCTGTAGTATTCTCCTGATGTGGGTAATAAACATTTCTGATATCGAGCAATAATAAATAAATAAGTTTTTAAAATATCTTTTGGCATTTGACCAAAATCTTTGCAAAATTTTCACTATTTCTCTATCTACTGGTCGATAAATTAATAAAATTTCCTATATGTATTTACTATTTATTTTCCTTTTTCTAACTTATAGTAATATGGCTTATTAAAATTCTTAAAATATATAAAATAGAACAAAAGAAAAATGATGTTTCCATTGTTCAACCTCATTACAAAGACGCTTACGAAATGAAAGACAAAATCAGGTTTACTCTTTGTATCTCGGGAAGTTCGTAAATAATTCAAGCGTATATTCTGTTCAAGCATTTTCTGAGATTTAAATTTTATATTTACATTTTTCTTTTGCGAATTATTTTACACTTACAAATTTATGTAGTGTAAATTAATTTTAGTATTTTCTAAATTTAGGTATAGTGAAGTGATCGCTAATTATGAGAAAAACCTTTATTGACACGACCAGTACATACTATATACATATGCATTGTATAGCCATAAATATTGTCAATGTCGCACAATAGTGCGAAATTATGAGTTGCAGAATTTAATAACCGTAAACGTATCGACAAGAATATGTAGATATGTATTACGTCAAATATTTATTTGGTAGCAGCTTGAGGGACACCATTTATATTATGGCGTAGTCAAGACTATAAAACCATCGTTATTATGGCATTATACAAAGTGGGAAAGACTGCGCAACGGATTTTACTTCTTTAACACATCCCATAATACAGGGTGTTTCAAAAAGAATATACGTATTTCGAATGCATATATTTATTAAACTTTAAGACATACGAATATGAAACTTTACACACATATTTACGAACCTCTCAAGTTCAGATTACAGATGTTCAATATGTCCTCCATCAGCGACACGAACAATATCACATCGATACTCAAATTCCTCCCATACTCGGGCAAGCATGTCCTTCGTCACTGATATTATGGCAGTACGGATCCGGTTCTTCAACTCTTCCAGGTTCTGTGGGAGTGGTGGTACATAAACGTCGTCTTTAACGAAACCCCACAGGAAGAAGTCACAGACTATCAAATCCGGTGACTATGGAACCCAGCTGAGACATACTAAGTCGACAGCTCCTTGACGACCAATCCAACAGTTCGGTAGAGTTTCATTCAGATATTCATACACTTGGGGACTCCAGTGAGGAGGTGCCCCGTCTTGTTGAAAAATGAAGTTGTCCTCGTGCAGCCTCGGAAACAACCAGTTTTGTAACATAGCGAAATACTGCTGACCGTTAACCATGTTTCCATCAAAGAAGAATGTGCCGTAAACAAATGATCGGGATATCGTACAAAACACATTGATTTTCGGCGAATCTCGTACATGTTCAATGGCTGCATGTGAGTTCTGTAGACCCCAAATTTAAACATTGTGTTTGTTTACCGGACTACTAACATGGAAAGTCACTTCATCACTGAACACGATGCGTTGTGCGAAAATGTTATCATTGTCAATAGCATCATGAATCTCATTACAAAATGCCACACGTTTCCGTTTGTCATCAGGACGCAGAGCTTGGAACAATTGTAACTGACGTCTCAAAACTCGCCAAATTGTTGTTGTAGGCAGTTGTATCTTCCGACTGGCACGACGAGTTGATTTTGAGGATTTCGTTGGAAAGCAGTTTGAATTCGTGCAACATTTTCTTCAGAAACCTTTACATACACATCCTGTATCTACAAACTGTCGATACCATCTGCGAATGTTCCACCCATTCGGAGGATCAATTTGGTAGCTCAACCCTTTGCACTGTAATCACAGAACTGCACTTCGCAAACTCGAGAACACACAATGATTTCAGCTGCGGAGTAGCCATTTTAAACATATGACGGTTACCAAGAAAAACAGAGGACAACTGACATCTAGCGCCTATTAAATAAACTAGACTATGTATTCGTTTTTCCAATTGCCGAGTCGAGGCGCCGCGATCCATCTCCATTCTTTTTGAAACACGCTGTATTAAAAAACATTTTGCAATTATACTGATGATTATTATCGCCTTCGCGTCGGTCATTTGCGCTCTGCACGGTTATAACAGCTGTTACGTGTAAAATTCGATTAAAATTCACTGCCGAAGTAAACAATCTTCCCTGATAAAACCAAGAGATGAAAGAAATTCTTCTCGTTACAGCAGAAGAGAATATCAGAAAATCTTTGACGAAAATTACTTTTAAATCGTGACATCGATTCAGGGTATTCACCATCTTCGCAAGATTGGTATAAAAAACTTCTGCCACCAAGAAACTGTGTTGGAAACCGTGATTACCTTTGACATGTTCGCTTTTGTTAGTGGGAAGAAATGGATGCCTGACGTTCTCAAAAATATGACGGGTTAACCCTACCACATGCATGGGAATTATCTGTATTGCCAATCGCTTGTTATACATGACCCTTAATTTTGAACTACATCATGTATTTATGTGCAACTAGTATGGGGCTAATTACTAAAAATGTTAGTGTACTTAATTAAATGGTCCGCTTCCATAAATTTTGTATTTCCGTATGAAAAATTAAGTCTGTCCTATATACTATGTTGCTATGTAACTATATAGCAACACAAGTCCTTTTCGTGTATTTTTAAATACAACTTAATGAATAGTAGTCCTAATCTTCAGTCTTATATCTTCAATAATTAATGAAACATTTTAGTAATAGATTCATTGTTGTTCACAGCCTAGAAGTATTTATAATTTATATAATTTCAGTAGAACTAACGTAATAAATCAGCTACGCGAAACGGACTTATTCATGTATTATAATAATTCGTTTAATTTTACAATTGAAGAAATGAAAAACTTCGAAAAAAAGTTTCGAAATTAGTTACCTCCGTAGTGATTAAAAGTACTAGCATTAAGGAAAAATGAAACACTTACGCATATTATTTTTCTAGTAAACAATTGATAATTTTAAACAGAACTGAAATTACTTAAAGATTACTTAAGCGTTTGCCCCATTTTTTGATGGTGAGTTAAGGAAAATAAATAAAAAAGTAAAGCATATGTACGTTTCATTAAAAACAAATTACGTCAAAAAAGGGACTACCATATGAAATGGAAGGATTTGTTCAAATTTCCGAGGTGATTATGAAGCAATCTGACTAAGAAAGAACAAAACAGTTTTTTTCCGGGCAAATTGATATAAAACGGAAGAATTTCGTACCTCCGTTAGTTTCTGATATTTTTGCAGTCTTTTACTTATGTAACCACAACGAATTACAAATTTATATATTTTAGGATTGTCCATTGATATACATACTTTATTCATAATGCCACAACCTGTGGCTATAACTTTCAACAAGTGTTAGAAATTAAACCAAATTTCACTTGTCACCATAAAAAAAGTAAAATTAAAATATATGTAATGCTTCATCTGAAAATAATGCTAGTAATAGGGTTTCACTTATCGCCAAATCTCGTATATGGGTATAAATATTAGATTTTACTCTTAGTAAATTCGATGATTGTAAAATTTTCCCTTAAATTTTTTTAAATATAATAATTTACAAAAAGTAGATGCAAATTTCAACCATTGCGGAATTATTAATATTCTTTAATTTCCAAATACAATGAGCACATATATTCTAAATTGACTCGAATACGTAAATAGTGTTTAAGATATCAAGTAATTGCTGTCCGTCTTAAATTATGTTAAAACAAAATGCATATAACATTTTAAAATTAAAAATCTTTTCCTGTATTATTTGTGTCACAATATGTATAGCCTTATTTCTAGAAAAAAATGAGTTCTTACTTTTTACTTTATTTTCACAGATCTCAACTGACAAATGGCTCGTTGTACATAAGTAGTGTAAGTGAAGAACAAGGGTTAACAGGCAACTATCAATGTATGGCTTCATTACCTAACGGTGCCGGTTCTATAGTAAGCAGAACTGCCCAACTTAGTTTAGCCAGTAAGTAATCTCTCCAAACTTCGAGTTCGAAAGGAATTTCATTAATTTGTGTATTATACATTATTGTCTACGAATTAGAGCATACGTAACCGTGGAATCTAACTGAAAACACTACAAAGTTTACATTCATGTTTGGAACGAAGTTTCTAATATCATTTAAGTACATTGATGTGTATGTACATACATTGAATAACTTAATATATGTATATAAGATTGTACCCTTTGTTTAATATATCAGCTCAAAATTGAACAACACGCATTAAATTATTGTTTAGTGTGCAACTTTATTTTAAATATTGATATTAAAAATAGAGGAAAGAATTTACACTAGTCCGCTAGATAAAGAAACAAAGGAGAAATTAATTTCTTCGTATCATAAGCGAAAATAATGAAGATATACTGGGTTGTTCAAATTCAATTATGAAATTAATTTAGCATACACTTATTACACTGGATGCGACAGAGGAAATACGTGTTTTTCGTTCGATTAGTACTGGACAAAGAGAGGAGTGAAGACATTCGCTTTTTGTTAGTCCAGCTTAGATTGTACAGTTGCAGTAGACACCGTGGACCTTGGAGCATCGAGTGTTTGTCTTCGAAACTTATATTGAAACAAAATCCATAATCACAATTTAGTGCCATTTTCGTATACACTTTAATATGGCGCTACACAAAAGCATTCCTAATCATACACACATTAATAAGATAAGTCGAAGCGTTTAGAGGAAAGGGTCCAGCATGCAAAGAAAACCACCTACTCTTTCCACAAATGTGCATACGCCTAAAAACCTTGAAAGAGTGAATTTTGTAATTTGCGCCACATGACTTCCGTTATTTTTCGGAGCTAATTTATATATTATTCTCATAAACTTCATGATACTATCTTCTTCTGGGCCTCCGGGCTGGAACCGCATCACTGGTATAACTGCCGACGTTTCGTACCCACTCGTATGAGACATCTTCAGGGCTTAACTAGTGCTACTGTTTGTTGCACTGAAACTGGTGTAAATCGATGGTGGACGTGTTTATATATGGGTCATGGGTCAATGAAAACGTCGGCAGTTATACCAGTGACGCGGTTCCATCCCGGAAGCCCAGAAGAAGATAGTATGGACCACGACAGCGGAAGTCGACGTACCAGATACTATCTTTATATCTATGTAATTACATTTTATTTAAGTTTAAAATCTACTGAAAGCTTTTAATTAAAAAAACATGCGTTTCCACTGCCGCAACCAGTAAATGTGTTGTGTATAATTCATTTAGCTTGATTTGATGTTATAATTAACTATACGAAGGCGAAGTGCAATATACAATTCACGCAGTCAACATACCTTTCCTCCTCACGGACCACACTTGCGCAATCGGGAAGCGTCTCGGCAAAGATCAAGCGTTCCTTAGCCCTTCGACACTCCACTCGAAGTGCCAAGTTCGTTGGATATTCAGCAATCTCCCAGGACAATCTCGCTAAATGCATCCTGACGACTTGACCTCTCTCGTAACTCAGATATCGCCATTTCTAGTTTTTCGGAAAGATAATGTTCCCCACAGATAATAATTTTTAAACATGAACTTGAACCTTTCTCTATCGCATTTCTCCAAATCCAGCTTTATCAAATTTTCGATTTGAATCTGATTATTTTCATGTTATCTTCGAGTTCGAGCCTACCTATATACATACTGAATTTTATAAAAGAAGCAAGTTTTTATTTATAAATCCTTCTAAAAATTTTCAACTTTGTTTATTCTATTCATGTGTTATTTATTACTATTAATACCAGTGCTAGTAAATGAAAAGAAGAAAAAGTCCTTTACCACAGACCTTGAAAATATTATTATTAAATAAATATATTATAGTGCACTTGTGTGTGTGGTACCTTTGTTCATAATTAACATGCATATGTATGCGTACACAATAAAGTTCTTGCTTAGATAACATTACGGAAACAAAATGCACGTAATTTATTATCATTGAACTGGAATGTCTCAATTATTCATTGATTATTTATAATCTTTAAGTAAGACTAATAGCGGCCTAAGCAATTAAAGGCATGTCAAACTAATCGATTTATGAGCTTTTAACTTTACTGTTAGTTGCTTCTTGCATTAGTGGACAATATTGACAATTATGTGTAATATATTTCAATTAAGAAGGTAATATTCAACTACAAAGTTTTATAATTTACCTCCATATATTAATAAATGTTATGAATGATTAAATCATAATTTCGAAAAGTCCAAATCAGAAAAATAATTCCTAAATTGTTACACGAAACTAGTACTGGTGTTTATACTTACACTAAATCCGGACATGTTTAATTAACAATCTATCATAAAGAACTGTAATTTTTTTGAAAAAGCTTTTCGAAATTATTTTCTATCGTCATTTAATATAAATAAGGAAGTTGACATGTAGGTACATGTTCAATGCATACTTAAAATGTATACATCTTTCAAATTATATAGAATAATTACATGACTTACATAAAAGAAAATCTTTAGAAATAGCGATACTTCTAAAGCTTTTTTAAATACTTAACAAGTGTTCGTCACATAAGTTCTGAAAAAAATTCGTATGTGTCGATTACAAAGCATTGTTACATTTAGGTATATGATAATCTCAATCTCTAAAATTGAGTAATAATTTATGGTAAATAGCTCAAGATTTTAAATTTACAAGAACTACTTGGACTTCATTGTTTAATGAATACTTGATATTTGGATTCCTTCGTACATTATAAACTAAACAATAGATGGCACAAGCATAAGATCATATGTCAAAAATTTGACAAATTCAAAATACTGACTTTTATAAACGAAACTAATCAAAGAAATTGACGAATTAATGAACACAACGGTATATTACAGAGTTTGTTGCGCCTCAATAGAGGTCATAAATTCGAGTATGCATTATCTAAGGAGATACCTCAAGAAATAATTAAACAAAAATATCAGTATCTGAACAAATACCGTTATAAGATTTATATGTTAGACAATTTTCAGTAGTTAGTTCTAACAGAATCTGGACAAAAGGTGGATTTCTGTCTAGCTGGTTTACAGGAAATACACGTGTACAAGACGATTACTTATTAACTTCTAAAGAAAAGTGAATGCGAAGGTTTTATATTTTGTGGTAGCGTTGGGACGTTAACGTCAGAAGAAGCAATTTTTGATTAGATATTGGTTTCAATAACTAATGATGACACTATTAACATACAATTATGAAATTTACTTTTCAGGTAATTCACATTTAATCTTACATCGAACACTCCCTAGAAAAAGGGGCAATTAGTATAGAATTATATTATATACTTAATTGTAAGTGAATGCAATAAGAGTCCGTATTGTTTAGAAGTATCATATAATGAGCACTAATATCTACTTATGCATATACATACATATATTATTCAAGTTTAATAACCGAAAATGGATTACGTACGATAATCCATATATATATATATATATACATGTATATATATATATATATATATAATATAATAAGACTGAAAAATTTTTCAATCAGTAGTATACGAGGTGTGACAGTCAAATAACGAGACTGGTGTGAGAAATGTTATTTATTGCAAGTAAACTTATATTTAACTTTTGTCCCCTTTAACATACTCTCCTCTCCTATCTATACACCGCTATATACGTGTCTTCCATTGTTCAAAACAATGCTGTAATTCATCAGTTGTCAACCTCTTCAACAATGCCGTTTTTGCTTGTACATGTTCAACAGACTGAGAATGTGTTGCCTTTAATGCACTTTTCACTTTAGGGAACATCTAGAAGTCACATACTCTGGCGAATATGGAGGATGATCAAGCACATCAATGCGCTTGTCCGCTAAAAACTGCTACATGGCATTGTGGACACAAACTTTTGTCATGTTTAATTCTTCATGCAAATTGTATCTTACCGTTTTTTTGTTAATGTTTACCATATCGGCAATCATCCGTATGCTCAGACGTCGGTCTTTCTGCATAATTTCATTAATTTTCTGAACGTTCCCTGCAGTTCTTGCAGTCACAAGTCGACCAGGACGTTCATCATCTTCGACCTCCTCCCGACATTCAGAAAACCATTAGTGCCATTCAAAAACCGCGCACGTGATATAACATTATCACCAAATACTTCCTTTAACATTTGTAAACATTCTGTTGGCAATTTTTTTTAATTTGACAAGGAACTTCAAGTTAATACGTCGCTCAATTTTTACGACAACCATTATCACGGCACTACTAAGTAACAATGTCCTTTTCCATTAAAGCTCGAAAGTAAACTAAAGCAGCGTAGTCTCGTTATTTAATTGCCATACCTCGTATATATTTTTTTATAAAATTGATAAAAAAAACGCAATAATTAAATTTTATTCTTTGTAAATTTATTTTTTATAATTTAGCTTTATCCGAATTTTTACAAGAGCCTCGAGACTTATCAGTTTATCTTGGACAAAAGGCCTATTTCGCTTGTCGAGTGCAAGCGTCTCCTTCACCTAAAATTAGGTGGCTAAAAGACGAACGACCCCTACAACTGGATGAACTGCGAATGACTGTACTTCCGTCTGGTGCTCTTGAAATTGACGAAGTAACTGAATCAGATCAGGGTACTTATAGGTAATTAAAACAATATTTAATTTATATATCCTAAAATTAATATCCTATTATTAATTCTAAAAATGTATTTTTGAACGTTCATATAAGTATATGTATATGTACATATTTAATAATAAACCAATGAAAAAGTAATTTTATTTTTACAGGTGTAATGCCTCAGGACTAAATTCCTATAAGTTAAGCAATAAAGCAAATTTATTTATTAGTAATGATCACGAACAAGGTGCAAGCAAGTCACCACCGCATTTTATAGCTTTACCGATGCGACAAGTTGTAGTGGAAGGTCAAAATGTTACTTTAGATTGTGCAGCCAACGGTAACCCAAATCCTACTGTAACATGGTTGAAAGATGGAGTTAGAATAGATTTGGCGTAAATAATATAGACATTTGTTTTAATCAATAAAATAGTCACATTTTTTTTCTAGAGATTTGGATACTAGATTCGGCATGGTGGGCACAACGACGTCTTTGAAAATAACTAATATACAAGAGGTCGATACAGGTACTTATCAGTGTAGAGCAGAAAATAAAGAAGACAGCAAGGAAGCATCAACGGATATCAAAGTACATGTAAGTTCTTACATGTACTCTTTAATTTACTTATTTAGTATTGGATTAATATTGATTTAATGTGTATCTAATACCCCACTATATGTGTACATGGAAATAAACTTATTATGTGATGCTTCAAAGATTGTATGATTATATGAAGGTGGTATAGACTATTGCTTTTTGAAATATATTATGATTTTCATATAAATTAAGTTAAACTCTCTCTTTGCTCTTTTAATTCAATACAATATTTTTGACTACTTTTCTTCGTAACATTCTGTTTTAGATCAAATAACCTTATGATCAAAGCCTACTACTACTAAGTTGTATCTGTGAAGTTGATGTTCTTTTTTGTTAACTACTAGTGCCTTAACAAACTGCTAGTTTTAATTTGTGTTAATTCATGAATTTATCTGTGTATTAAAATCTTCCGCTTTTCGAGTTTTGTTCTCCAGTCTGCTATTTATGGTTTTAATATCCATTTTTACAATATCAGAAGTGAATTTCAAGACTATTATTACTGATAGCTGCAGCAAAAAGCAAAATTTCATTCATATTTAAAATTCATCCACCCGGGTGCTATTCTATAAAAACCACTGCATACATTATTTTTTACATCATATATTTAGAATGATTACCTATGCTTTTCCTCATATAAAGTTTTCTCGAATAACAATTTGTAAGTCGTGTGCGTAATCTAACCACGTTCAAGTTTTTTTAGCATAGATCCAAAAGTAGGTCGTCATTTACAGTAGCACACAACGTTTTCTCCCATTTAGTGTTCATGATAATTTCGTCTAGAAAAATGTAATCATCCTTCTTGGGTAATAATAATAATCTCCTCTTTACTCGTATGCCTTATGACATTTATTTAACTTTATTGACATATAACATAAATGTCGAATTTAATGAACTAGTATTTAGAAAATAAGTTTTTAAAAATCAAATCAATTTTCGTCTGCTTGAAAACTATACACTGTTTTCTTTTAAAGAACTTTTGAAAATGTCTTCAAGCTTCACGTTTATCTTACGTTACGGTACTGAAACTGGTTTCAAATCAACCCTAGCTTCAAGGATATCCTTTCCAAAAATGACAGAGACTAGATTGCAACCCAGAAACTGGAAGGAAATACGCTCTTTCCCCAACATTCATCTGTATTTTTTATTTCTTTTAGTTTTATTATTGCATCTTCCCAAATTATATCAATTCGAGTTTTACTTGATGAATCTGTTAAATCATTAAAATGTTAAGAATAAAATTTTAAAATCCTTGTGTGTTTCAGATAAAAATGAACACCCATCTATAAACTACTAAACTAAAGATAAGAAACTTTTACAAATGTTATTTCTGTTTTTTCATATCTTACAGCGCAAAATTTCAGAGATTTATATTTAACGTTCTCCCTGTCCTATTTTACGTTATAAAAATATCTTGAATTTCTTAAATTATAGTCAACGATATTTCTTAATCGTTGATTAAGAATAGTCAAATCAATCAAACTACGTTTGTTCATAAATATAAACTATAAATTTAATAGTTTCAGCATATATCTTGTTTACACCAATATAACATTTATTCGAAGCGGTTATATAAATTGAATAAATAAAATTAATTTAGTATTCCGTTTAAGGTTCCTCCAAAATTCATACGAAGACCTGTAGATCAAGTAGAAGCAACAAATAAAGACGTAGAACTAGAGTGCAGTGTATATGGAGTTCCAGATCCAAAAGTCCAGTGGTTGAAAAATGGTGAACCAATTATGTTAAACGAATATTATCAATTAGTTAAAGGGTAACTTTTTCTGTTTCTATTTCAACATTTATTTAACTTAATATCGAACTATATATTTTAGGAACAATTTAAAAATAATGGGCCTTATGACAAGTGACACCGGTATTTTTCAGTGCATCGCATCAAATGATGCTGGCAATATACAAGCATCAGCTAGTTTAAAGGTTGTAGAATCAGGTAATTAAAATTCACTTTTATAGCTTTATTATTTTTATGTGGAAGCATATTGTTTTTTATTTAGCATCAGCATGACAAATATTTATAAATTTTGTATAGAATTTATCTATATATAATGTAAAAATGTGTGTGAAAATTTTCATATATACATATATTTAAATTTTAACAGTTGTATAGTGAATTTTATTTTCACAATGCAGTACATGCCACATGAAAGTAGTCTACATTATTGTGGAGACGTACACTGACCTGCGTACATATATGTGTATCAACATACGAAATAATACTCTAGATCCTGGTACGTAGACTTCCACGGTCGCGGTCCATGCAATCTGTTTCTGGGTTTCCGGGCTGGAACCGCGTCACTTGTATATCTGCCGACGTTTCGTACCCATTTGTATGGGACATCTGGAGGGCTGAACTACTGCACTAAAACTGGTTTCTAACTAGTTTCAGTGCAGTAGTTCAGTCCTGAAGATGTCCCATACAAATGGGTATGAAACGTCGGCAGATATACAAGTGACGTGGTTCCAGCCCGGAAACTCTAGATCCTATTATTAAATCTGTCATTATAATACATACTAGGTGCATCGGAAAGTCATTACCGATTTTTCTAACAGATATCACTAAACTTAAGTATGCAATGTTATGATTTGATATATATATATCATTGTATTCTACTGACATCAAGCTTCAAAGCCGTACATATTATATTTTGTGAAAATAATACTGTCATAAATCTATACCTCTGAAAATGTCGATTTCGTGCTTGAAAAAGTGCAATTGCTGCACGCATGACTTTTCTTATTTAATTTATTGGTATAAACTTACGGTGAACATACCCAAACCATAAAAACATGTAAAGCGTGGTTTCGATAATTCAAAAGTGGTGATTTCGATGTGCAAGACAAAGAATGTTCTCGTAAACCGAAACAAATTGAAGATACGAAACTGAAGGAGTTATTGGATGAAGACCCAACCCAAACTCAAAAACAATTGTCAGAAGCGTTAAATGTTGGCCAAGAAAGGATTAGCAACCGATTACGAGCAATGGGAAAAATCCATAAGATGGGAAAACGGATGTCACAATTGAATGACAGTCAAATGGAAAATCGAAATGTGAAATGCTGCTTTAAAGGTATGATCGGAAGTCATTTCTGAATCGAATAGTGACGGATGATGAAAAATGGATTTATTTCGAAAACTCTAAGCGCAAAAAATCACGGTTATCACCTGGTAAAACTGGTCCATCGACTCTAAGGCCAAATTATTATAGTCGCAAGACAATGCCTGTGTGTTTGGTGAGACCAGAGTGGCGTGGTGTATTACGAACTGTTGAAACCTCTTGAAACAGTTAATACAGATCGCTACCGACAACAAATTATCAATTTGAATCATGCATTGATAGAAAAATATCCGAAGACACGATAAAGTGAAATTAGAAAATGGCTCGATGAATGGTTTTGTTCAAAGGACAAACAGCTTTTTTCGAAGAAATTAGAAAATGGGACAAACAGCTGGCATCCATAAATTGCCTGAGAAAGGAGCAAGATGTATAGAATCAAATGGCCAATTTCTTGAAAATTATGTAGTTTTTTTTACGAAAAACCGGTTACGACTTTCCGATACACCTGGTAGGCTGGATGTGACTACATAAACGTAATAAATTAAACACATATTAACTTACATTGAATTGTCTCATTTCCTTTATTTAATAAAAAAAAATACTGAAATTTCATTCTGCTTTATATGTAAGAAATATGTCATCATAAACAAGATTGAAAATTGTTATTAACTGGTTGAAATTTTGGTTTGCAATTTAAACATACGATCTGCTTTGGATTAAAATTCTATCATTAATTATTAAAATCTTAAAGTAAATAATTATGATTTGTAAATTACAATATGAACAATAAATTTTTCTTGCGTAGATGGTGGAAATAAAAAATAGTACCCTGAAATAACTTTATTTAATCATCTGGGTACAATTTATTTTTAATGAAGGCACAGTTTTCATGAATGACCATATATCTTTTATTTTGAACATAATATTGCTCATTTTTACATAATTTTTCACTTATGCCCAAACCGTCTATAATAAGGCGGTAAACAAAGAACTTCTTGATGAACTTTTTTTAAATATCAATTTCATATTTCTCATATTGATATGAGAAAACAACCAGTTTTGTAACATAGCGATATACTACTGACCGTTAACCGTGTTTCCATCAAAGAAAACTGGGCCGTAAATAGATGATCGGGATATCGCACAAAACACATTGATTTTAGGCGAATCTTGTACATGTTCAATGGCTGCATATGGGTTCTGTAGACCCCAAATTCGAACTGTTTACCAGACTACTAACATGGAAAGTCGCTTCATCACTGAAGACGATGCGTTGTGCGAAAAAATGTTATCATTGTCAATAGCATCATGAATCTCGTTACAAAATGCCACACGTTTCCGTTTGTCATCAGGACGCAGAGCTTGTAACAACTGTAACTTGTACGGCTTCATAACCAACCGCCGTCTCAAAACACGCCCAATTGTTGTTGTAGGCAGTTGTATCTCCCGACTGGCACAACGAGTTGATTTTGAAGGATTGCGTTGGAAAGCAGTTTGAATTCGTGCAATATTTTCTTCAGAAACACGAGGGCGGCCAGGACTCTTTCCTTTACATACACATCCTGTATCTACAAACTGTCGATACCATCTGCGAATGTTCCACCAATTCGGAGGTTCCATTTGGTAGCTCAACCTGAAACGTCTTTGAACTGTAATCACGGAATTGCACTTCGCAAACTCAAGAACACAAAACGATTTCTGCTGCGGAGCCATTTTAAACATATGACGGTTACCAAGAAAAACAGGAGACAACTGACATTAGCGGCTATGAAATAAACTAGACCATGTATTCGTTTCTCCAATAGCCGAGCCGAGGCGCATCGATAGTTTGGACAAAATAATACTTTGTAATACGTATATTCTTTTTGAAACACGCTGTACTTCTATTGTATATGTTAGGTATCAGCTAATTGTTAAAAACGCTAAGAGAGCAAATATTAATAAACAAGACTATATAGATAACGGAATAGGAAATGTCAACATCGCATTAGTTATTTTTAGCGCTGCAATGATGGTAAAAATACTAGCAATTGCCATATATGGTTAGGTATTTTAAAAAAGTAATATTTAAAAGTTCAGTTGTTAACGTGTTTTGATTCTTATAAAATCACTATTAAAAATAAATATAGCCATGAACGTGCACTATAATATTAGTGTCTATTATTCTATAGTGACAGTAATAAATAGTATTGTATCGGGTGTTTTTTTTAGAGGTATAGAACTTTAAGTTCGCAACACTTTTTTAACTGGCGGCCATTTTGTCAGCTGTTAAGTGATTTATATTTAGTTTGGTTTGTCATTTCAACATAAATAGACTGACACATGAACAACGCTTGCAAATTGTGCAAATTTATTTTGAAAATCATGGTTCTGTTCGAAATACGTATCGCGCACTACGTCAATATTACGGTCAACATAATCGTCCATCTGAGCAATTAATTCGATTAACTATGGAACGTTTTCGCACCACGTATACTCTAAATGATAACACGCATCCAGAGAGAAGTCGTACAGTGCGTACAGAAGAAGTCATTGCTGCTGTAGAACGTAGCGTAGAGGAAGTCCCGAATCAGTCTATCCGCCATCGTGCACAGGAATTGGATATGTGTCCATCCACTTTATGGAAGATTTTGCGAAAAGATCTAGGTTTGCGTGCTTACAAAATCCAACTCGTGCAAGTATTGAAGCCACACGATCACCTAGCAAGGCGTAGATTCGGTGAATGGGCCCAAAACAAGATTGCCGTTGATCCCGATTTTCATAATCGAATTTTGCTTAGCGATGAAGCTCACTTTTGGTTGAATGGAAACGTCAATAAACAAAACTGCCGTATTTGGAGTGATGATAATCCTCAAGTGTATGTTGAGACACCGTTATATCCACAAAAACTGACTGTTTGGTGTGCTTTATGGGCTGGTGGAATAATTGGTCCGTACTTCTTTAAAAACGAAGCTGGCCAGAACGTTACAGTCAATGGTGACCGCTATAGAGCCGTGATTACTGACTTTTTCGTTCTTCAATTGAACAATCATGATGTGCAGGAGTTGTGGTTTCAACAAGACGGCACAACATGTCACACAGCTCGTGCCACAATTGATTTATTGAAGGAAACGTTTGGTAACCGCATAGTTTCACGTTTCGGACCCGTGAATTGGCCTCCAAGATCGTGCGATTTAACGCCGCTTGACTATTTTCTGTGGGGATATGTGAAGTCGCTAGTCTACGCCGATAAGCCCGAAACGATTGACCACTTGGAGGACAACATTCGCCGCGTTATTGTCGATATACGGCCACAAATGTTGGAAAAAGTCATCGAAAATTGGCCCTCCAGATTAGACTACGTCCGAGCCAGCCGTGGCGGTCATATGCCAGAAGTCATATTTAAATTATAATGCCAGAAGATTATCTATCGAATAAAGTAAATTTCATGTCAATTTAAAAAAATCATATTTGTTTTATTCCATTTCAAAGTTCTATACCTCTAAAAAAAACACCCGTTACTATGACTGTTACTAAAAGCACAACTACCGAAATTATGTGCATAAATTTATTTTCTGATTTCCGTTTAATCTGTCGTATTACTATATACCACTGTTATTAAACTTGCTAAAATAGTTAAAAGAATATTGTTTTTAATGACAAAAGCTACAAAAACAAATTTTGTATTTTTTAATAAATTTATATTATACATTTCTTGCCCTACAAAAGCTATTTGAAAATGTTCCATATACTTGTGAAAACTTATCAGTTGGTGTGTCTTTACAATAATGCACATACAGATAATGGTCAGATAAATAAGTTAAAATTAATTTACTGATGCAAATATTGCTCGGACAAAATACCGATTTTACTTATTTTGCTAGCAATGTAAACAACAGATTACGAATGAACCCCACTTTAACGGTAAAGTGAACTAAGTTGTTCATTAAAATATTTATTAAATTTGTTTGACCAAGCAAGTCGGTTTTTGCAAATCTATAGTTTAAACATATCGAACGTCACTAATAAAATCCTTCGTAATGAGAAATATGACATATCTAATCTACTAATATTTCTGTAGGTTTTGATTAATAAATTACACCATATTTACAACAAATTTAACTTTCATAATATTAATCATGAGAGAATATTTATTCACTACAATTATTTAATAATGTTACACTATTAATATCACATCGTTACAAAAATCCAAAATTATGATATTGTTGTAGTAAATTGGAAATAAATTCATTTTGGAACATTCAATAGTATTTAAATAATAAATAAATAATGTTATACAAAAAAGAAAAGTGTGAAAATCAGAACCATCCAAGATCTGTTTCATTTCATCAATTCTGACTAAGAGCATGAAACTTGCTTCTTCATGTTACATACTTTCTATAATATGTGACACATTGCACAAAAATTAGTTTTTTATGGTAATGTTTATAAAATGAATTTTAAACAAATGTAATTAATGGAAATGTTATAAATCTTTACACGCAAATACTTCTTCAAATAACGAGATAAATAAGCTGCCTAGTGATAACTTTGTAATCATCATAGAGTTAAAATTTAAAGGTCATGCATAATAGAACAAAGTAAACGAACTTCTAAACGCCGATCGTTTTAGAAAAGAAATTGTTAGTAACACATTTTTAATTACGCTGTATTATTGATTGGTACACTATTGCATGATTTTTTCTTCAAATATTTTAATAACAATTCTTACTCTTGACGTAGATTCTATCTCTAATACAGGAACTACGAGGGAGCGTTTTTATATTCGCGGAATGGGGGACAAGGGGTAGAAATAAAAAAACCAAATTATTTTTCTTTTTCAATATATTCACCTGCAAGATGGATACATTTCTCACATCTTTAAATTAATTTATTTATACCCTCATAGAAAAATGATTTCTCTTTATCTGCAAAATACGCCGAAACTGCCTCCTTGACTTCATCATCGGCAGTAAATTTTTTACCCCGCAGCTCTTTTTTCATTTTCGAAAACAGGTAATAATCACTCGGGGCCAGGTCTGGGCTGTAGGGTGGGTGATTCACAATTTCGAAACCCACCTTATGCAGGGCAGCTAACGCAAGGCGGCTCTTGTGGACGGGCGCGTTGTCGTGCAAAAGCAGAACACCTTTTGTCAATTTTCCCCGTCTTTTCTCTTTAATGGCTTCTTTTAGTCGCTCTAATATTGAAGCGTAATATTCTCCGGTTATAGAAACACCTTTATCTTTATAATCAATCAACAATATTCCTTCCGAGTTCCAAAATACCGTTGCCATGAGTTTCCCAGCTGATTGTGACACTTTAAATTTCTTGGGAGGTGCTGTGCCCTTTTTATGCCACTGCATGGAGTCTTGTTTGGACTCAGGTTCATAATGATGAACCCAAGTTTCGTCTCCAGTAACAATTCCACTCAATACACCATCCTTGTCTTCATTACAGAGGTCCAAAAATGCACGCGAACACTCTACGCGCTGTTGTTTTTGTGGCGGCGTGAGCATTTTCGGCACCCATCTTGCGCTGACCTTAGACATGCCGAGATGATCGTGTAGGATTTTAAAAATTGTTGTATCGGATACTCCAACCATTTCTGCGAATTGTTTCTTCTTTAGTCGAGCATCTTCGAGTACAATTTGTTCAACTTTTTGGATAAGTGCTGGCGTGGTCACCTCAATGCTCCTGCCCGGCCTCGGGTCGTCTTCAAGGGATTCCCTTCCTTGTTTAAATAAACTATGCCACTTGTACACCATGGTTTTTCCTGGACAAGAGTCGCCGTAAACCAATGACATCTCATTCATTATGGTCGCGACTGATTTTCCTTGCCTGGTAAGGAACTTTATAACGGCACGATATTCGATTTTTTCCATATTTCACTTTTCACTCCTGATTATGTTACTTGGTTGACGATAGCTCAAAGACTAACTGTCTAATAACAATGAAACTTCGTATTTATACTAATCGTGAGTCGCTGCACAGGCAACGCCCCCAATACGCCTACTCACCCCTCTACAACCCGCTCATTCCGCGAATATAAAAACGCTCCCTCGTATAACAGAATGTATTGTTTTCAGAAAAAATTTACGATATACAGTGTAACATAAGTATGTATAAAAATAGATGCCATATTCCGCTTACTGCAAAAATTTGTACATGGATCTAATGAGAAATTCCTATAGTTTCCCAGTTATAATAAATTATTAAGTTTAGTATTAACAAATTCCTTTATACAATTTCACCTTTATTCTTCTTACTGGATTATATTCGCTGTAAATTTGCAAATATCATGGTTTACCCTGTATATTTTTTGCGATACAAATAAATGTTTTGTACTTTGACACTAATTCAAATGCTTTCAGAGTTAAGTATGGCTTCAAGGCTTTCATAATTGCCTGAAAATATATGTTCACTTTTATTGTCAAATAAGTAACTGCTTGATTAAAGGAACCCTTTTTGCATGAAGTTTTTCTTTTGTATTTTAATATAAAATGTGCTTCCACATCTTTTTTTATTATTTAATGAGTTCTAATTTTTTGTTTTTTTAATTTTTCTGTCCCTCTTTCCATTTTGTTTTATCCCCTACTTCCCATATAATGCATGAATCATTACTACGATTTATTCTGCATGAAAACCTTGCATGGCAGAAAGGGAAAGGAATAAAACAAAAAATCGAAAAAAGAAATATAACGTGAGTAGTCAGAAACCTGATGAAGTAGTACCACTTCCGGAACAGCAATCCAGAAAACTATTCACTCAATTGAAGTCAGAAAGTATCAATACTAACAAAAATGTAAACCAAACGTCACCACATCCAAAGTATGATCCCCACCATATATTAACTTCATTGCGTAGTAGCGAAGCCGGAGATAACGGTCTTGGAGACACACTTAGTGCCTATACTGAATCCTCTCCTTTTTCCAAAAATTTTGTAGCAGAAGATTACGACAGCAGACCAATAGATAGTGTTCCCGGACCGCCACAAGATTTAAGAGCTCCTGTTGTTCAACCGCGTTTTGTAATATTAAGTTGGAGGCCTCCAGATTACATGAATGAAGACATTATTGCTTACTCTGTCTATTATCGCCAAGAAAACAACGAAAGGTAACGACATTTTTCGTATTAACTTTCTACAGATAATATAATTTATTTAACACACACAATATATTACTAGAAATAAGTTAATCTATTATTGTAATTATTTAGTGAAATGAGTCTCAAACAACAATATTACAATTTGCAACCAAATGCAAGTTTTTAGCATTCTGCTAAACATATTAAAAGTTTGACGAGATTTTTTATTTTTTTTTCTTTTCATAAAAATGTAATAAGGGTTGAGAATAATTATCTTATTAAAATATATTCATTAACAAGCACTACGTTATTAGAAAAATCGTCGAAAATTTTATTAAAACCTTTCCCATGAGGACCTGTAGCAATTTTTACCTTAATAATCTACTATAAAATTCAGACGTACATACATAAGCATTTTGGTATTTTATCAGAGGTATGTGTGTTTGTAACGCACTAAATTATTAACTGAATCATATAGATATCTAAAGAAGCGAAAGAAAAGTATGTGTCTTATTCAAATAAACAAACTTTATTTTTATCAAGACTCATACTATTATATTGGGTCTGGGAAAAAGTTCGTGGCGTTTTTTCAGTAAAATTCAACTGGTCCCCGCATGGCGCGTGGACGAATTCATTTAAACCGAATATGCTCCATTATTATCGACAATGTTTCGCCATTTTTTTGGTAGATCCATGATCCCATCGGTGAAAAACTTCTGTGGTTTCTGGTCGAAAAACTGAATCAAGTAGTTTTCACAGGCTTCTTTTGAAACCAACTTAATTCCATTGAGAGAGTTCTGCAGAGATCGAAACAGATGATAGTCAGAGGGTGCTATATCCGGACTGTAAGGTGGGTGCATCAAAACTTCCCAACCAAACTCTTTCAATTTTTGACGGGTCATCAAAGAAGTGTGTGGTCGGGCGTTGTCATGATGGAAGACAACACCTTTCCTATTAATCAATTCGGGCCGTTTTCTTTCAATCGCCTGGCGTAATCTCTCTAGTTGTGCACAGTAGAGTTGAGAATCAATCGTCTGACCAGTTGGAAGTAGCTCGTAGTGGACGATTCCCCTCCAGTCCCACCATACACACAGCATCACTTTTTTTGGCGTCAATGTTGGCTTAGCGAACGCTTGTGACGGCTCACCATCCTTTATCCACGATCTTTTACGCTTCCGATTATCGTACGTAATCCATTTTTCATCTCCGGTTATTAAACGTTTCAGAAACGGCTCGATTTCATTCCGTTTCAGCAGCGCATCGCAGATGTTAATTCGGTCCATCATGTTTTTCACGCTCAACTCATGAGGAACCCATTCGTCAAGCTTTTTTTTGTAACCAGCTTTGTGTAAATGGTTCAAAACAGTTTTGTGGTCAATGCCTAGCTCCATGCCAATATCGACACTGCTGATATGCTTATCTTGTTGGACTTTTTCAAGAATTTCATCAGATTTTTCAGTGATTGGACGACCGGAGCGTGACTCATCTTTCACATTGAAATTTCCAGAACGAAAGCGAGCGAACCATTTCCGCGCAACAGATTTCGATAAAGTACCTTCACCGTACACAGCACAAATTTTATCACAAGCCTGCGCAGCGTTCTTCCCCTTATCATAATAATATTGCAGAATATAGCGAAATTTCTCATTATTCTTCTCCATTTTCAAGTGCGAATAACTTTCCAACCACTGCACCTATTACAATGTTTCTACGCTCAAACTAACGTTCGGAAGGTCATCTAAAAAACGAGCCGTCGGTGGTGTCGCTGTGACTTGTTGTTCTTTAGTTATCGGCAACCAATGCCATCTATCGGGAAAAACGCCACGAACTTTTTCCCAGACCCAATATTTCAACATACTTTCTTCTTATCCTGGAGTACACAATTACACATTTGGTTAGTATACTCATATGTAGGGATTGTCGATGAAAATTGGAACAAGTTTAAATATGATGCTGTAACATTGCGTTTATTCATGTTCTCAGACGCAGACTCCACTCGTTGATATTCGTCAATTAACGAATATTTTTTACAAACTAGTTCGTGAAACCGTAAACACTTACATATCTCTATTGTTAGATACTCGCTGATTCACCTTAGATTAGATATTTACCAATTAACAAATAAATGTTGCACGGCAGTCGGCGAATACCACATGGAACATTGATGTCAAATGTTTTCAAGAGAGAATTTCTTTGCATTGTCTCTTTATACTACCAATTCGTTTAAATAATGTCGAACAACAACAATGTGCAACGTTAATATTTTTAAGAACAGTGACTTCATTGTAAAGTATATTTTACACTTTTTTTAATGTATATATCTTATTGGCGGCAGTCGATAAAAATTTAAATGTAGATATAAAATAATATATTTAAGGTCAATATTATAAAACACATTTCATATGTAATTAATATCTTAAAGAATCCAGTGACATTGACAATATCTTGCAGAAGAAATTTAAATGACAAATATAGCTAATTTAGAAAAATGTTTTTATAGTAATATTTTCTGCATAAAACATTTAAAAAGATTATATTATAGTCTCTGGGGTAGTAATAGTCTACTTATATATAACGCTGAACACATTACTGCCTTAGTCTGTTACTGTGCTAAAGATTTAATAGCTAGTAATGTTATTGGATCCTGAAGGTATATTATGAGAAATTATGAATTGTAATTATTTACTGTATGTATATAACACATGGATCAATAAGTCCCGAGACTAACCCATAGATGGCGCTCGTAGTAAACCAGTAACCACGTCTTTCTAGAACTAACCTTTGCTTGAAACGTGTCAAAATTTTAAGTCGATCGGACCAGAAACAGCTGAGTTATCGAGGTTGGAGTAAAGTCGTTTTGTAGTTTGTTTAAACAATGGAAAAAACCGAGTTTCGTGTTCTGATAAAACATTGTTTTTTAATGAGTAAAAACACCACGCAAGCAAAACAATGGATTGAAAAATGTTACCCGGACTCTTGTCCATCAAAAGCAATGATTTGTCGGTGGTTTGCCGAGTTTAAACGTGGTCGTACCGACACAAATGACGCGGAACGCTCGGGTAGACCTGTGGAAGCCGTTACACCGGAAAATGTGAGTGAAGTGACAAAAATTATAATGAAAGATCGTAAAGTGAAGCTCCGTGAGATTGCTGAGATGACACAGATATCATATGGAAGTGTATTTACTATCCTTCATAAAAAATTGAGCATGAAAAAGGTTTTTTCCAAGTGGGTGCCGCGATTGCTCTCGATGGAACAAAAACAGCAACGAGTCGATGATTCAGAAAGCTGTTTATCGCTATTTACTCGCAACAAAAAAGATTTCTTGCGTCGTTACGTGACCATGGACGAAACATGGATACATCACTACACTCCAGAGTCGAAGCGGCAGTCATCTGAGTGGCGCACAGCTGGCGAAAGCCGTCCGAAACGTCCGAAAACGCTGCAGTCAGCTGGCAAAGTCCTGGCGTCAGTTTTTTGGGATACACATGGCGTGATTTTCATTGACTACCTCGAAAAAGGTAAATCGATCAACAGTGATTATTATATTGACTTACTGGTGCTTTTGAAGGAGGAAATCGCAAAAAAACGACCGCACATGCAGAGAAAAGAAATCCTTTTTCACCAAGACAATGCACCCTGCCACAAGTCGATGAAAACAATGGCAAAATTGAACGAATTGGGTTTTGATCTGCTTCCCCACCCCCCATATTCGCCAGATTTAGCCCCCAGTGACTACTGGCTCTTTGCTGATCTTAAAAAAATGCTCCAGGGAAAAAGATTTGGCTCAAATGAGGAGGTCATCGCTGAAACTGAAGCTTATTTTGAAGCGAAAGATAAATTTTTTTATAAACATGGTATTGAAAAATTGGAAAAGCGTTGGAACCATTGTATCACCCTAAAAGGTGATTATGTTGATGAATAAAAAAAAATTTTGCAAAAAAAATGTTGTTTTCATTGTTAGTCTCGGAACTTATTGATCCATGTGTTATGCCGAGAGATTAAAAAAGATTGATCGTGCTGCATCATCGATATATAGACCTCACTATAATTTTTCCACTCGCTGTTGTAATATGAATTATTTAGTGCGTAACTTCGCTAAGGTTTGTCAATTCAATAATCGTCGAATAGCATGTCATTTTTCTTTCAATGATATGTTTTTATTATTTCTCTTCAATCTGTCTTACCGTATTTAATTAAATATTTAGCCGTTTTTTTAAACAATAAAAGTTACGTTTTGTTGCTACTGTAAGTGAGTTTTATTATATTGGATAACTATCATTTTTTGCTTAATTCTGGCATTATATTTATTTGATATGCCATTTACGGAAGAAAAGAACAGTATAAGTTTATTTTAGAAGCTTATTTTTTTAGTAGAAAACTATATTGCTCACACGGAATGGAAATACTCTACTGATTTATTTAGGAATGAATTTCATGAACGAATACACATGTTATCTGAATTACAAACTACAATTACAAATGCTGTTATCAGTATTATGGAAGAAACCATTGCAAGCGTATAATATTGCTAAATATGTAACCATAATTTTTAATTATTAAATAATACATTTTAAAAAGAATGTAACGTCGATTTCTCTTTCAAATTAAAAAAAAATATTTCTAATAGATACTTTCAAATGTTGACTATATTTCTTCGATTGTTAAAACACCAAGTATTTATAATTAATAGTTCCTGATATGCATTTCAGAGTGCGCCAAGGGACACACTCAATCTTTTTTAATTTCTTTATGTTTATATACACCAATTCACTTACAATTCTTGGAATTAAATATAAACATGTTATAAGCTGAATAGATTTCATCGTTATATGACTTTTATTTTCAAATTGAGGAAAAAGTAACTACATGCCATATCATTTTATAAAGTAAAAATTCGTATATGTGGTGTGAGTACTTACTTTCAGCACCTTTTCCAAAAATATTACTTCCATCATTAAATAAATGATTTGATTTATTTTTATATTTAGCATATATAGTATATGTGACTTAATATTTTTAAACTATTTTTGTAATTTCAAGCAATGCTGTGCTTTGGAGTTGTTTACATAAGTTAGAAAGATGTGCCCGTTGTTGTTCTACATAAATGAAATATGAGTTATTGATTCTTAATATTAATTTTATTATTAATGGATACATTTTAAATAATTATAAGTTGTTATGATATCTAATATTAATAATTTTGCTGTTTTATTTTAGGGAACGAGTACAAAATACAACGAACTCACGTTTGGCTGAAGAAATTAATATAAGAAATTTGCGACCAGATTGCGTTTATCATTTTCGTGTTGTTGCTTATAATACTTATGGTGCTGGGCCAACTTCAAAAAGTTTAACAGTTACCACCCTAGCTGAAGAAAATGTGCCTACCGCTCCACAAAAATTTACAGCCTATGCTACAGGCAGTCACTCTATTAGAGTTAACTGGGAGCCATCAGAACTTCCCAATGGACATATTTTAAAATACATTGTATATTATGTAGAGGTAAGATTTAACTTCTAGTCAGCCAATGATCACTTAGGTAGATATGTTAACTTGGGTTGTTTAAAACCTCTAGATGCAGATTCATGTATTTGCAGATTTTGCAAACATGATTATATTTGTTGTCCTCTGTACTTGTACTTAAATTGCATTTTTCTAAAGTTAGGATAATTATTTCCAAAATCAGAATAAATTTATTTCATGTAATATAAAGAAATAATTACATGTAGAAATTTCTGACACTAATCCCAAGGACCAATTTTTAAATTTCGCGGGTGTTTTAAGTTGCTCAAGGAAAAAATAACTACATCTAAAATTATATTTTATTTTATTACAGCATGAATATTAATAATTAAGGTGTATATTTCAAAATCAAAATTAAAACGAAAACCGTACGCATTAAAAACATGTTATTTCCTAATTTCTTGAATGAATTGAAATCATAGCTAACCTTTATTTTTACTACTACCAACTCAAAACTTCCGCGTAATTTAAAAATTGTTCCTTGGGATGTCATATACAAATTTTGTTTAAACTTTGTAAATAAATTGAGCAAGTACATATGAAATAAGAGACGATTTTTAAATACAAATTTTGTATACTAACTGAAATGAATTGGTAATGTCGATACAAAAACATTCGTTTCCGGTATTAAAAATTACTTAAATAAACATTAAACTACGAATGTTAAAAGGAATCATTCAAATGTTAATAATACCCAGTCTACTACATATGTTTCAGTAAATCACTCATCTTCAGGCAGATTTGTGTTATTAACGAACGATTCCTTCGTAGAGTTTATCATATCATTTCGATACAGAAAAATAATGAATAATCATTGCCTCCCTCTCTCGTCCAACACAAAAATGTATTGAATGACAAAGCGAGAACGCGTCTATCTCGCATGCCGGTAACAAAGTTTCCAGATTGTGTATAGACTGACGCTTGCACCACGGCGATTTGCCGAATAAAAGAATGTTAGAAGGAATGCGACGACATGCGAGATAGATGCGTTCTCGCTTTGTCGTTCATTATATTTTTGTGTTGAACGAGAGAGGGAGGTCATGATTATTCATTATTAAACTACGAGGTGATACCGAAAATTTCCCGAAATGAAGCGATAAATTAAATTACAGAATAACAGAATTTAATTTATTCCGTCACATTCAAGTAAACAAGTAGTCTCCTTGGGAATGCAAACAACAATACCAACGTCTCTGTCATGAAAGAAATACATACACTGCCGTCCATATTAGTTCGGACAACAAGTGAAATTTAGTAACCTCTTCTAAAAAAATAATATAATTGCGTTTAAATATAAATAATATATTTACATTAGGTCCTTTGTCAGATTTATAACCAATTGCAGGAAAATATGTCTATTAGAGCACCTACAAATAACTATTCTATTTTATGACTCACTGCGGTAATTCCTGGCATAATCCGCACTGCCATAAATACGATTATTTTTTGAGATAATGTAGCAAGCAAAAAAACTTGCTAAACCTACCCAAAGTCTTATGTATCGAAAAATGTATTACTTTTCAAATAAACCTGCTAGTGCGCGCAACACTGATAAGACCGTATTTTTTATGTGAACTTTATAAAATTCCGAGAGAGAAATATCAACAAGTCTAGAAAAACGTACTGTAATTATTGCTTTTCATCAAGAAAGTGCGTCAAATTTCCGAAAAGACACATGTTAATAAATCGATTGTTGGTGATATCATTCGGCGAAATCAACGCATGGGCAGATTAAGAGATCCGGCACGTACAGGTCGTAACCAAGTAACATATCTCGCCGACGATGAAATTGTTGTGTAAACAAAATAGGAGACTGACAGCACCCAAAATCTCCGCAGAAATGAATCGCGACCGTCCAAGAAAAATTTCCATTACTACAGTAAAAAGAAGATTAAAAGCTGCAAATCGTCACGGTCGCATTGCTGTAAGAAAACCCTTACTTCGTCGGGGAAACATACAAAAACGACAATAGGCAGAGAGATTGGACACTGGTTGACTGGAAAAGGATCTTATGGTCTGATGAATCAAAGTTTGAAGTATTTCAACAATCAAGGCGTGTTTTTGCAAGAAGAGCGGTAAAAGAATGCTGCGGGATTGTATAGTGCTAACCATCAAACAGAGAAGAAGTTCTGTGCTTGTTTAGGGTTGTTTTTGCTACGCCGGCACAGGAGACTTGAAGCGAATTGAGAGTATTTTGCGAAAGAAGGGTTATTTAGAAATATTGCAAAAAAATGCAATACCATCGGTGCTGCGATTATCGGCGAAAATTTTGTGTTTATCCAGGACGACGACCCCAATCATTTTTATTATTATACTTTATGAACATCTATAAATAATAATGCAAGAAAAATTTTCAGTTTTGACATAAATTAGTTTAACTGTTCCCCTTTTTTAAATTTATTTATGTGTCCGAACTAATGGACGGTAGTATACATTCTAAAAGTACGTTTTTTAATATGTTCAGCATCGTTTGAGATTCAGCTTCAATCTCCTCTATCCAGTCGAATCATCTTTGGAAATTGCGAGAAGACAAATCGGGTTAGCAGGTTAATAAAAAAGACCATATTACTTTCGCCAAAAACTCGTGTATAATGGAAGCAGTATATGGCGGTGCGTTATCATGGTAGAAAACCCACTCGTTCCTGTCCCACTTTGAATATTTCCTTCGCGTATCTTCTCTTAACAATATGTAAAACTAATTGATGATCTGGAAGGTTCACCATCACTAACTAATGTTCGGCTATTTTTGAAACATTAAGTCTGTCGTAACTTTGTTTCTGCCTTAACGTTTTCTGTATTTTGACGCAATCTTACTGAGTTTAAAACAAAATTTGATACAGATACGCTTAAATCGGTCTTTGAAAAATCGCAAAACACAAGTAGACACAACAATGAAAAACCGTCCATCTGCTGGTCGACATCATTCATAAAGCGTATACACAACTCCACGTAGCGGCGTTTAAAATTTGAATCACGCACACGCGTGAGTCAAATTTCGAAAACATTTCGGTGCGATCTCGTATAAAAATGATTTATTTTAAAACATTTTTGTTCTTTATAGCCTAATTTCTCTGCCTTGTTCAATAATTTCATAAAAACTCGTAGATTTTTGCTCACGTCAAGTCCATAATGTCTAAATATTTAATTAAATCAATACTGTATGTTTAGTAATTATAATCCTAAATAAAAGTAAGTTTATAATCATCCATATTTAATTTTAATGATTACGACCTTTACTAAATTAAACTTTTGCAAAATTTATAACATTGTATTTCTTTTCTGACATTTTTTGTTCAAAATAAGCTTTTGTAAATTCTATATTGTATTACAAAATCTTCAGCTTTTTAACTAGGTTATTGTATGTATATATTTATATTGCATGTATATATGTTAATTTATATTTAGACTTTTAATCCCTAACAATGAATTTCATTTTAGACAGCTAGTTCTGCGGAACACAAAGTAGAAACAACGAATCTAGATTTTAATATTGATGGTTTGACAATATTTACGGAATACAATTTATTTGTTGTGGCTGTTAATGAAAAAGGCCCTGGCGCAGCTTCTGAAGAAAGAATTGTTCGAACCTTTAGTGCACCCCCCACAGAACCACCATCAAATGTTACCTTTGAACCATCTAGCACTGTATGTTACGTACACTATTATTTAATCAAATAACCATAATCTAATCATTAGCATCAATTTTTGCTGTAATATAAATTATATGAGTATTGATACTGTTCTTTAGCCATTAATGCTTGCCTGTAATATTGATTTAGAATCCAAATTCTGTTATTGTAGGTATTAATTATTATTATTAATTACATGGAGTAATTATTGTATTCTAAGTAAGAATAACGGTGAGTTCAGAATAGCCTAAGAGGAAATAAAAATATAAAGAAAAGTATTAATTTTAACATATTTATTATATTATAAAAATTCACAAATTGTCAGTGTACACCAGTGACAAATGTAACTTTATTAAAAACACGTGTTACTTAAATACCCTGTATTCGATTTTTTGTAGAAGTCTATTTGAATTTAAATAAACAGAAATATGTAAAAATATATAAGAATTCGGTGTGAATTGCTTCTTACATTTTTGTTTTTTCCTGCAAATTCAAATTTGTACGTATTTATTTTTTCGTAAAATTGGGAAAAATATCAAAAAATGTAAAATAATATAAACTCTTTATTTTTCACTGTTTAACCAATGCTATATTGCAAGAATTCATAGGTCGTCGCGAGGAAAAATTACTGGTGTACTCAATTTATATGAATTATAACAGAACATGTATATGTATAAATGTCATCAGATAATGAAATATATTATTTACTGCTTTCATTCTTAGAGTATAACAGTCCGATGGGAACCTCCTCCCCCCGAAGGACGCAATGGAATTATAACTGGATATAAAATAAGATATCGTAAACAAGGAAGTAAAGGTGATACCGCAACAACTGCCAGTAATCAAAGATCATATTTTTTAAATAATCTCGAAAGGGGTTCAGTCTATCAGATTAAATTATGGGCTATGAACGTTAACGGGACAAGTCCTTCTACAGAATGGCTTCTTGTCAATACATTAGCGAATGATATGGATGAAAATTCCGTACCAAGCGCGCCCTTTGGCCTAAAAGGTATAGCTTACTCATTTATATGGCATTTGCAGGAGTTAGACTTGCTGGTTTTAGTTGCACAGGAACAAAATAGAGTACGTGTTACTTGGAATCCTCCCCCTAATCAGACAATAAAAATCCGAAACTATTGGCTTAGTTGGGGTAAAGGTATCCCAGATAGTTTTACACAGGAGTTAGATGATAAACAGAGAAGTTTCGTTTTTAGTAATTTAGGTAAATATATTTCCTTATATCAGATTTGTCTTGTAATACTAATATACTTTCTATTGGAACAAATGTACAATTTTTAACTATATTTATTCTAATCTATTTATAATAATTATTTATGCTACAATAAGTCCTACGAAAATATTAGTATGACAGTTACTTCGCTATTTTTAATATATCATAATATATAGCATTTAATTTAAAATAAATTAATACACAATATATGAGCGCAGAACATAAAAAATGTTTTAAATCTTAGATTTTATAAGAATAAGTATAACCTTTTACATAATCTGCAGGTAAAACATCACTACAATGTGTATATTTTACAGAGGCAAATGCTGAATATGTAATTAGTATTCGTGCAAGTAACAAGGTAGGTTATGGTCCTGCTGCATATGCAACTATTAGAACAACCGATGAGCCACCACTAGCAAATACCCTAATGCCACCTGTAGGATTAAAAGCTGTAGTTATTAGTCCTACTACTGTCATCTTATATTGGACTGACAACACCTTAAGTAAAAGTCAGGTAACTTCAAAGAAATTTCATCTAAAAGTGTTCTTAATATATCTTTTTTTAGTATATAAACGATGATCGGTTCTATATTGTACAGTATGGTGCAACTGAAAAGAGCTCTCGTAACAAGAATTTAAATGTTTCTGATTTAAATGTTATGATTGATGATCTTAAACCAAATACAATGTATGATTTTAAAGTTAAAGTAGTTAAAGGTTAGTAACATTTATTAAAGTAAAATAAAATCTGCATATTAGGAGCTGTTCTTATTTTATAAAAAATATTTATTAGATTTTAACACAGACTTTCCTACCATATGATGTAAGGTTCAGTTAAAGCCAATTTTTTTGCATACTTCTAGGCAGCATACTTTCTATAGTTTATTCCATTTAAGAATACAGTACTTATTTAGATAGGGAATTTAATTATTCCGTAAATCGAAGGTAATAGGTTATCGAAGGTTTGTTTACGTTTTTGTATTGACAGTTTTCGTATTACGAGTGTTGACGTTGAATAGTATTTTCTTTGGTATTTTCGAGGATAATAGACATATTCAATAGCTGTTATAAATCAGTTCTTCTTAGAACTATATAGTTAGGTACTATTATAAATTTAATGCCATTATATGTAAATCATATATATATATATATATATATATATATATATGTATGTATATGTATATATATATATATATATATATATATATATATATATATATATATATATATATATATATATATATATATATATATACCAAAGATACATACTAAGTGTATGTACTTGAGCAATGTAAACTGCTCTGTAGGTTAGACAACAACCACTGTATTCTTAAATGGAATAAACTATAGCTCCATTTAAAATCTTTTACTGTCACTTCATATTGTCTGTTTAAAATTTTCGTAGCCTTCTCCATCTTATCTACTTCCTCAATTCAAAAACATTTTTGACAATTCTCTTCTCCCTGAGTCTAGGACGCTGTACTCCCTGGCAACCTCATTTCTACACTTTTACGTCTTATTTATAGTCCATAACTCATTTGAATGTATAGGAATTACTTTTAGTACCTATTTAATAACTTACGTTTTAATATTTTTTGAATTGCCTTTTTACCTAACAAAGTTGTTAACTTATTCAATTTCTTTGCCATCGAACGAACATATGTTTTGCCTGAAATTTTCATTCCCCGTAATACTTTTTTTATAAATTTTTTATAACAATCTTATTTATTTCTTTTAACTTTTCATTTTCCAAAAACCTTCGTTGTAAGACTTCATTTTAACTTTACCCATTTTCGAATGAATTTACTGTGTGTTTATAAAAGAAAAATGGTAAAGCTATGAAAATATTGAATATCTAAAGTAGATGCTGAAAGTTTACACCTTATTCAGATTAATGTATAAGATCATTTATTTAATTAAAAAGAATTAGAGTATATAAACAAAACTATTTATCTTTGGCTAAAATGATTTAAAAATTAATTGAGATAATATAGACATTAACAGGACTACGAAAATCAGAGGTAATCATTTTGATAAACGAAAAGCCGTACATTGTTTTAAATGGTAGTCAAAATAATTTCGACTATACATATATGGTTAATTTCTTTAAATTGAATATATTGCCTTAAGTTGTCATCAATGTTATTTTTTTCGCTTATGGTAAATATTGAAAAAACCAGGAATAGTGTATAAAATCATATACATGAATATTTAAAATTATTTAGTAAAATATTTATGAGACCATTTTTCAGGGAGAAGAGAAAGTTCGTGGAGTATGGTTGTCAGTAACACTACATTTGAAATCGCATTAAGCAGTGCCCCAAGAGATTTGAAAATATATGCAGATGGTGATGATTCAAGTATAGTCGAATTACAATGGCAGCCCCCAAAACTACAAAATGGACATGTAACTGGTATTAAATCTCTTAGCCTTATAAAGTGTTAAATATACGTTTTAATGTTTATTTAGGTTACATCATATTTTACACAACTGACAGCTCAAAAAAAGACCGCGACTGGACCGTTGAAGCAATTAAAGGCGACAAACATTCTTATATTATTCATAATCTGCTACCGTCAACTACTTACTACTTCAAAATACAAGCACGAAATAGCAGAGGATATGGACCTATTTCGTCAATAATATCTTTAAAAACAGGGGAAAGTAAGTAACGTAGACATAAAAAATAAGTTACGTACATGTATTTTGAAATAATTAAAGTAACTTTCTTTTTTATTATATAATTATGTTACATTAGTAAAACTCCTTTATATGTCTATTAGTTTTGTGTAAATGGTACCATGAATATCCCATATATTTTTCCATCAATATTGAAATAACCACGCACAATGTTACTACTTTATTATTGTTTTAAGAAGTACATATTTTCAAAATATTAAGTAATATAACTGTTACTAAATGTTGATAATATTTGCACAACAAATAATCTTATATTATTTGCTAATTGACTACACTTGTTGGTGCTTATGTATATACATAAATATATATGTACAAAAACCTTAAATTAAAACTGTTTTTTTAATTGTGAAAAGTCTACATGATCCAGAAAAATAGCGCTTGAGTTATATACATTTTATATCATGTATTACACAAATCATAAATTAAAAATTTCATGTCTTTCTAAAAGAATGCTCTATTGATTTGGAAATTACATTAAATCCGTCAAATGCGCAGAGTAGAACGTTAGGGTAGACTGTTGAAATGAGGCAGACTGAGTTGTAAAGTATATTTCGCAACATAAATAAAAGAATTCAACTAATTATATTTAATATCAATGAAAGATTATATATTACTTACTTTATTTCTCACTTTGCTTTTATATTCCGTTTTAAAGAACGCAGTTTTAAGTAGACTTAAAATTGCATTTAAGACAGTACTTATAGTACTTATGATCCATATAGTTCGAAAACTGTCTAGGTAATGCACTTCATTCCCTACCTCTACCTTTGTCAGCGGCACATCTGACTTTCATCGATACCTATGACTGACTATAAATACTGATTTCCATACTTCAGTGTTCATAAAACTTCTGTTCATTTCGACAAAAAGCTCTACGCAATAGGATTTGACATCATCATTGTTAATTTTACTATTCAAGAGATTTTGCATATTACGAAATGGTAATAGTGCGACATTAATAGTATATAATGTAATGCATTCCAACCAGAGTTCAATTGCATTACAATGACCTAATCCTATTGATGTTGCCATTATTCAAAGACTTGTTGGAAGCCATTTTTTGTAAACTTTTTAAAATTGCCTCTAAAACTTTAACAGTGTCCAATTCTATTTGAAACCACCATACTTTAAGATATTTTTTTTGCTGGAGGAATATAGATATATTCATATCAGGAGTGTACGGACAGTAGAATATGCACTTTTACTGTTAAAAAAATCAAATCCCAACAATAGCTATCTGGGAATAGGCATTATAGTAGTGAATCTTCCACTTTCCAATTCATCCATCTTTAAGCTCATTATGCCATTAAAAAACAAACAGATCTTGCCATAGACGAATTTGCAATAGCTCTCTTAATCATGGAAAAAAGTTTCCGTTGTGTATTTCCTAGGCTAACACACTAACAAATTTTATATTTTTGCTCCTTCGTTCCATTCATCAAAATTTTTAGAAGCTTGATAGCAATGTGACAACCAGAGACATAGAGTGACAACTTTCAAAATCTGTAAAACTCAAATAATTTGAGATAATTGTTATTTCATAAAATGAAAAAAAGTCTGTTTGAGAAACACTTTCTGCCATTTAACTCATCACACAAAACTCAGTACCAATCTTTCCAAAAAGTCTCTCATTGTTACTTTCTAAGAAAACAATTTTATAAATGTTTTTTTTTTAATATTCTTTACTTCTATGTGCTGATGGAATTCAAATATTGATTGGTCAATGCAGAATTATATATAAATAAAGTATATTTATAATCCTAAGCAACTTCAAAGTAAAAGTTCTTTAAACACCACGAAGAAAATTTTGTATTTTAAGTTTATTGATATTGTGAAAATATTTTTTGTCTTTTTTACACTAATTTTTTTATTTAGATGCTTGAGAAGTCAATGAATTTGTTATATTATTATGCTTGCCTGGTTTTAGTCTATAATTTTTTATTTTTTTATTTTTGTTTTATTAGATGTTCGAATGACAAGCGACTCGCGACAAGGAAAGGGTAATTTTTTGTTTTTTTTTAACAAGTCTTTACATCAACGTTATTAGTTCTATATTTTATTTTTCATTACTAGTTATTTTTTATTTTCATTATTTTTATTTTAATTAATTCGCAAGGGTGTCTTTGCTTTCACAATTGCCTTAAAATGAAGTATGAATCAATTTAGTATTTTATAAACAAATAACTTGTGAATTTGGACTAAATTATATTAGAATATGTCATAATTATTTTGTTTTAGATGGTCGTGGCATGTTTAGCGGGAATACATTATTGTATTTAATCATTGGCGGATGTATCCTTGCCATTATCACAGTAGCTGCAGTTATTGCAATTTTGTGTTGCCGTCGACAAGAACTCAGCACTCAATCCCCAGATCGCAATAAGAAAGGATATCAAAAAGGTAGCATGAATATAAAACCACCTGATCTATGGATACATCATGATCAGATGGAATTAAAAGCATTGGAGAAGAGTCATTCGAACAATGATGCCGCTAGTAGTAGTGGAGCTATGACCTTACCTAGAAGCACAGGTGGTAACGATTTTGAGTCTCACGATAATCATCATCATACGAACTCGCTAGATAAACGTACATACGCTCCTAGTAGTTATATGTGTGAGTATTTACTTAGAGAAAATAAATATTTTGTAGTAGTTTGAATAGCATTGCTCCTCTAGTATATTACACCCTCAAAATTTTCCAATACATTTTCACTTAAAATAAAGTTATGTTATTACAAAAATAATGTCATTTTATAAATAGTTAGTATTACTTAAAATTACCGCTTAAAGCTATGCAAAGTGTAGTACTGATGATCAGTTCGTTTCATAATTAAATATAAGAAAAATTGATCTGCTTAAGAAATAAGTCATACTTGAGTTTAGGCATTGTAGATAAAATAATTACTTGTATTAAGAAAAGGGAAAAAATTTCGAAAAAAATCACCTAATTTAAATATTTGAAAATTATAAATATTTAAAAAAATTTATATGTATTTTTTACCTTGCTCTAATGGTGACATTAGTTTTCCTAGTTTTGCATTGTTTATTTAAACTTTTATACAGAATTAATATACCCTGCGAAACATTTTACATGTTATGAAACATACTTTATACTCTTGGATTTTGTTTGTTATGCACAATTTTGGCTTTTGCTGCACGTAGGTGTTTCTTCTGATGATAAAAGCAAAAGAGTCGTGAAACCCAAGCCAATAGCACTGCCAGTTGATTCCAAACCTCCGCGTGAACGTAAGTATCTAAAACTGCACGCATTCGCTTGGTATAGTAGAACTTGTGAAAATAGTTTGGTAATTTCATATTTGTATTTTGAACAGTGTAGTGTTCCCAACCTTGACTAATAGTTTACTATAGTAATTAGTAACAGTATAGATTCAATTCCCTAGTAGTAATTTTAACTTTTCCCAAGCATTCGTATAATTGAACCAAAATGTATAAAAAAAGCAACTTTATTTGTGAGAAAAATGTTTATAAAGTTGTTATTAAAAGGAATACATTCGTCATTCACGGATTAAATATGTTCAGGTATGTTTTTTGACACCATTCTAACCAATAGATATGCTTTTACTACAAAAATATTCTAATATCGAGAATGTTAAGAAATGAAGGGTTTAATTTAAATTTATAAATGTAATTACTTTATGTACAAAACAATTGATTGGTACAGAATCAAAGATATATGTGGTTTGGATATAAAGAATTCAAATTTAGTTCTGCATTTTTTTCAGTCACTTTCTGTTGTTTAGAAATTTGAAAAAAGAATCAACAGTTTTTCTCTTTTAAATTGAGCGGGTTAAGAAACGAAACAAACCTTATGAATTGTTCATATTTTGTTATTACAAAATTTCCAACTATAAATATGATTTCGATATTTCTGCCCCTTTTCTGATTCCTTTTTCTTTTTTAATACGTTTCTCGCTGTTTGCTTATGTATGCTTCTATTATTTTCTTCATATATACATCCACATTAATATCTAAAGCATTTAAATCATTTAATTTAAGAATAAAATGAATTTGGATATCGTTTCTGATAAAAAAGTAATATAGGTTATTCACAATAAGAATCGGTGCATGTTTTTACATTCAGTTGATACCTAACCCATACATTACAATATATATCTGACAACCTAGTACTAACGCCGTTGACTACGTGTACTGATTCTTTTCGTGAATCACCTATATATCTTTTTCTACTTTATCTGGATACTATTTATTTTACAAACCAAACATAAAGTGTCCCAAAATAATTGACAAGTGTACTTTCGGTCTAATTTTCCAATAGGTAGGTAGAATTACAATTATTGCCAGTGGTGTTTTAAATAATTGTTTAATACAAAAATATATTATGCTTAACCTTGATACCAAACACAAAAGTTTATTGATAATTATATTTTGTTTCAAGAATATGAACTATATATCATGATTTATCATAATCTTTACTATCAAATCGAAATGTCACCATTTTCTAACAAAGATAAATTAAATCTTTTTATATTCCTCAAAATACTGTAAAGTTTTTCTTCTATAGTTGTTTGAGCCTTGATTGAATTACTTGGTTCAAATTGCCAAGATTATAAAGTCTGTATTGGAGGGTCTGGAGGTGTTAAATCTGGTGAACGGAGAGGCTACAAACCTCGGTTTATAATATAATGCATGGAAAAATATAGAACCCATATACCAATTTTAATTGGATGCAGCTCAGTTTCAATAAATTTATGAGGGTTTTCAGTCGACTAACCTAACACGATTTCTTTATCATTTAAATGATTATTGAACCAATTACTAAGTTTTTCTATGTTCAACATGATAAAGATGCAAGAAAATCTTTAGGTGTACATGTTTTAAATATTCAACAGATCATTACAAGTAATCAAATGTTGTCGGCTCTGAAAATAAAATAAATATATAAATATAAAAGCACCTCTTTCAGATTGAAACATAATTACTAACATCTAACCTAATGATCTATGTAATAAATTGGGGTATATAAGGCAACTTTTATTACTTTACGAGATTAGAACAATTAATGATATTTTAAAGGAACTGTTTGAAAGTTTACAATAAACTGTAAATAATCTCTACAAAACAATCACCAAAAATCTCTTGATATGTCTATGTAAAATAGAACTAATTTGACGGTGAAAAATAAATAATACGGAACAGCAAATAGAAGAAACCAAAATTCCGTGACAACGTAGCCACGTCACAATCAATAATTTTGTATGTATTGTAAACTTTGTATATATACATATACAGATCATGTTTATAGTAGGTATTGACTAAATATAGTGAAATCAAAAATGATTGATTAAATTGGCATTTCCGAAACAGAAAATTTCCAGTAATTAAGTTTACAATTGTTATACTGTCAAAATTTTTCATCACTTTAGGACTGACATTGGCGCGCGAACGTTTGTGAGAATTTGACGTGCAAGATGAAAACTGTTTAGGCAACAATTCAGAGTCAAATTAAGAACATTAGTCTTAAAACGACAATCTACAACATCCATAAGAATCGTCACCGACAAATCTTAAGCATATGTGAAGTTGAAACAATTTAATACAAATGTCCAGGTGTACCAATGTTTATGTCATTTTTAATCGCACTGTATAAATTAATTTCTTGCTTCACAGAGAATTATTCCAGTTACTTATATTATGAAGAATTTTTTACCTTCATTATACCATTTTGTTATTATTAAATATTATAATAAATATTGATCAATTTCTAAAAATAAGTTTAGTGTGATGGGCAAGCTAGTAAGGAAACATAACAAAATGACAGATATACTGATTGAAAACATCATCAAATATATTATTGTTTTATTTATGCCAAATAAAAGACAAGATATATAAAAATGAAATACATGAAATTTTAAGCTGAGGAAGATTTGACTTAAGAAACTTACAAATACAGGCAAAAAATTAATATAACAAAGATATCAGGCGTTTTCGCAATCTCCGCCTTAAAATAACACTAGGGTTTATTAAAATTTTATTTTCTACATAAATTAGAAGTTATTACTATTTTATTACTTACTACTGCATTTTGTTTAATGTCAGCTAATAATTCTAAATTAGTCATAATATATGTATTTACAATATGTGGTAACTCGTGAATATGGTTTGTAGCTTAGAGCCAACTGGTATTCCAGTTTATCTATATACACACCTTTATTTATATTTAGATATCATCTAATAGGACATGTTTATTCTACGATAATTATAAAAATAATCGTACAGACGAAAACAAATTTTTATTTACATGAGAGAGTAAAACAATTTAGAAGAAATTACACTGCCTCTTTTCAATGTAATTACTAGTGACATTCTAGACTTTTCAATAAAATGGAAAAATGTATTTATCCAAAGTATTGGCCATTTGATTCTACACATCTCACCCATCTTTCAGGCAATTTATAGATGCCATCCAAAAAAACTGTTTGTCTTTTCAGTAAAACCTTTCATCGAGCCATTTTCTAAATTCTTCGAAATTGGCGAAGTGCTGCTTTGTAAGCGCATGTTCCGTTGATGCGAGAAGGAAAACATTTGCCATTTGTCATTCAATTAATGTGGAACCCATCTTTTGGATTTTTCCCATTGCTCGTAATCGGTTGCTAACATTTCACGCTTCTGTCAATTGTTTTTGAGTTTGTGTTGGGTCTTTATCCAATAACTTCTGTAGTCTCACATCTTCAAACTTTTTCGATCTACCAGAACGTTCTTTGTTTTGCACATCAAAATCACCACCTTTGATTGTCAAAACCACACTTCACATATTTTTATGGTTGGAGCATACTCACCGTAAGTTTCTACCGGCAAACAATGACTTTCAGCGGCTTTTTTCTTTTGATTAATAAGAAAAGTAATGCGTGCCGCAAATACACTTTTTCAGGCACGAAACTCGACATTTTCGAAGAGGTATAAATCTATGACAGCATTACTTTCGCAAAATATAACATGCATGGCTTTAAAGCTTAATGTCAGTAGAATAAAATGACATGTGTCGCATCTTAACATTGCATGCTTAAGCCTAGTGACATCTGTTAGAAAAACCGGTAAGGACTTTCCGGTACACCTAGTACAAGATGCTCATTATTATCACAGTGAGAAAGCTCTTTGTCGTTTAGTGTACTTACTAATGGAACATCAGGAAATCACATGCTCCTGAAAAATTTTTTGAAATGCTAAAATGATGGAAAATCACAAAAGCTGTTAGTGCCACCTTACCAACACAGCGGTCACACATAACGTCCTTTATTCCTATTTAAGAGATAATTACCCCACCTTAAGTAAAAGTCATATAAACAATTTTCTTAAACGAATCGATCTTAAGCACTTTTGTCGCTTTAGATAGGACTCATACGCCCGTATACAGGTCTTGCCAATGTCTACAATACGCTGCTCAAATATATTCCTTGCATTCTGTCCATATGAACACCCGTATCCAGGTCTTGCCAATGTCTACAATACGCTGCTCAAATATATTTCTTGCATTCTGTCCACATGAACACCAGTTATTGCATATTATCGATTGATCTAAACCTAATTAGTCAAATTTCCTAGTAAAAACCGTTTTTAATATGCATATTTTGATCTGGTTTCATTGTTAGTCTAACGATGATAATAAACATAAGACATTTATCATTAGTTCATTCAACTGTGCAGTTTTATTACAAAGTCTATTTAATTTCTCCAAACATAATAAATTAATTGTATAAGATTAGTTATCCATTGTTTTATTATTAAAATCAGAAATTTTCAAACTTACAGTAATGCACCCCACCACTAGAGAATCACTGTTTTAAATTGTTCAACTAATTATATGTGAGAATATTTTTATATTGCCTTTCCATTTTAAATTTCCTACATTTTAATATAAGAACAAATATTTCATTCTAAGCAGCTATACAATTACTGTTTTTAAGATAAATACAATATGTAGTACTAGTTGTGAGTCTGGCTGTGTGTTTTCTGGAATAAATATATCCTCCAAGAAATAATTTTTACTTCTTATTTCCTATCATGTTTTACTTAGGAATAAAATTTGTGTGTTTTTGTTTTGCGTGTTTTATATTTCGAATAAATTCAATGCCAAAATAATGTTCTCAATACTACTAAACAATACATATCGTACATTAAAATTTCACGAAAATTTTCAGTTGAAATATGATTATAATTATAAGTGCATGATTAAATCTTACTTTTTCATAATACTTCAATTTTGTAATATCCTCACTTTCAGCTATTGCAACGGCAACTCCTATCAATTCTACAAATATTAGTCAGACCAGCTCAGATTCTACACCATCAAATAGGCCACCATATCCTAGAACACAATACACGATATCCAGGGCACACGTTACTTTAGATCAAAATGCCATGGCAAATAATCCTCCGATAGAAAATCCATATGCATCACATCCTCCTCACACATATGATCATACGAGTAGCGGGCAAGCTTACTCAAGGTAAGGTTAAATAGACTTAAAATTTATTCTTAATTTTGGTTATCATGTTTGTAAAACCTCTAAATTAAGTTTAAAATATATTTTTATTCTTTTGTACGTAAATCAAAACTAATATATGAAACTCAAAACATAAATATTTTCTTTAAATATTTTACTTTCTGTATATTATAAGTTACTACTCTTTAATACGCTGATACTCTACTATGGTACATATTTTATAAAAATGTATTGATTAGATTCCTCTTGATGCTAGACGATAAATGTTTAATTGTCCACATATGTTTTAATTAAATACGGAACTACTAGTGGAAAAACTCTCTGAGATATATTGTGCAACCATACCAATCATTAATTAATTACTCTTTCTTATGTTATAATTTTAGTCAACCTCCACCTATTGCTCATGTTCCTCCTACTAGTGCATACGCTCCTGGAATGAGCGTTTTAGCAGAATCACAAGCAGGTAAAAGAGTTCAGGGCCAAGGGCATCCTTTAAAAAGTTTTACAGTACCTGCACCCCCTCCAATTTCAGCCCCAGGAACACCTCAACCAAAGCATGTTGGTAAGTTCAAATTTATTTTCTAAATATATTTTGCGTTGGGGATTAAAAAAGTAGAATGGTCATGTGAGCGTTCCTAAAATAAACTAAAAACGCCTTGGCAAGACATTTATTTCCGTCTTTTGTAAACAAAAATATATCAAATAGAAATAATTCCTAACTTTACTAGTTAGCGTGTATTTCATAAATTCAGGAACATAATCATAATCGTAAAATTTTGTATTACTTCACGTAATTTAGCAATAAGACAAGACATCTTTCTATGCGATCAGTGTTGTAACAATTCATTTCACTTAGTCGGATAATACTTTTCATAAAAGTATCTAATAAACATTGTTTGGTGGTATTGTTCTCTACTAGTCTACGGAATAAAATATTTTCTGTAATACCATTTTAATATATTTTTGCGTAGTATTGTCAGAGAGAAGTATTGTTTTTAACTTTACAGCCTTTTCGCCACCAACTACTATTTACTCCATTTCAATAGCTGGTGGTAAAAACAATTTTCAGTAATTGTATGGCTCACTGGTTTTGCAATTGAACAGAAAACAGTAATTTGCCAGCAACGTTTTTTATTGATGAGATAAGAGTGACTTGCCCCTCAGGGAAGAAGTTTAAATTTCTTTGCAGGAATTCTAAAAGCTTTTCTTTTTGTCTGAACGATTAATATTTATATGTTGAAGCAGCTTTAATAGCTTCAAACTTTCTTTTTACAACACCTTTCTAAAAAATATTTGACTTTCTTAATAATTTATTGTATAAAATGTATAAGATTTAAAGAATAACAATTATTTGTTTTCCGCAAATTTGACCCATCCCAAATGTATTCTTTTATGTTTAAATCCGGGCTTCGAGATAGCCATGTCAGTCTTTCAGGGATACCCTCGCTCACCTATTTCGGCAAAATAACATTTTATAATTAGAGCGCTATATTTCAGATACTTGTGGCTGGTTTTCTTCTATCACTAAGCATCTCGCGAAACATCTTATTTAATTACACGTTACCGTAGTGCAGGCAGATTGTAAATTGATTTTTTCTGCAAATCTTAGTCGTTTCGGCAGCCTTCTGTTTTGGTGTCAAAAGAAGTTAGTCTTAAATAATCCTTTGCTTTCATTGATCTTATATTACCCCCCTTATAATTTATATCCTGCTGTATCTGTTTCAATTTTTTAGTATTTTATGGACACGACTTTTAGAGCAATTCATCTTTTCGCACACTCTATTGTATTTATAGTTACGCATAGAAATTCTGTACTAAGCAGGAAATTTTAATAAAATCCCATTTACCATTTTTCAGGATCTGTAAGCCAGTTGTTAGGCGCTTGATGTTGACTCGTCAATCTGCCAGCGCTATTTTCCATAAACAGACTAGTTTTTTAACATCATCTCTCGTCGTTTCTCGATTTTTATCACCTGGCTCCATAACTGGTTTATACTGATATAGTAAAGAGAGCTCTCTTGTTTATTGACCGAATTTATGTGTGCGTTTTATTGCACAGTCTTTGGTCACGACTAAATATCAATATTACCTTCTAAGAATGAATTTGCCACAGAAGATAGTATTGATATTTAGTTGTAGCCAAGGAAAAACATTTGTTTTTTCAGTAGACTGTATATCCATATGTAGGTTTGTGTATCTTTGTGCGTTCTACACACGTAGATTTAAACACGCTTCTAATAAGACAGGATTTTCAAATATATAAAATTCTTAGAAAATGAAAATATAAAAGCATTCGACTATTCTGTAAAAAAATTCTGGAAGAAATAACATACGCCCATGCATCACAACCATTAAGCGGAATCAACTTTAAAAATACACCTCATTATCAACAAAGGCGCAGAAGAAAAAATGCAAAACGAGCTAAAATATAAATAAATCATGTTTGTATTTTCCAAACCTTTATACATACATACGTGCTTCTTAAAGCAATTTAACTTGTTTTTGAGAATTAAATCAATATGACGCGATTTGGATGAAGTATTTTTCTATTGTTAATATATTTTATTTTTTATTTTAATTATTTATGTTTGCTACCATTTATTTTCGCAATTTCGAAATAATTATTAAATTAAGTTGTATTTTTTTAATACTCATTTTTATTCACATGTAGTAACACAACCTCAATTAACAGTTAGGCCTAGTTCCTCCCCGTACAAAAAAGCCCCATCTAGTAGTTCAAGCACATTAACCAATACACCTCCATCACGGATAAGCAGCTCAAACCCTCCTCCACATACTGCGGAAGAGGTTCAAAGACTACAGCCGTCACACTCAACAGAAGAATTAAATCAAGAAATGGCAAATTTGGAGGGACTCATGATGACTCTCAACGCAATAACCGCAAACGAATTTGAGTGTTGAAAATGACAGTAATTTTACGACATAAACGTGTGATAAAGACAAGTCACTTTTATATATTTATTTTAAAATTTTAATGGAATGATCAATGATGTGTGTTAATTTTTTAAGGGCACATTGTATGTAGCGCATGTTTTTGTGAATTATTTGTATTATGTCTACGTTTACAACCAGCATTATCAATAACTAATTATGCTATATTTCTATTTATATTATACTCATATGTTTCGAATAAAAATATAGTCTGCATCAGTATCTTACACAGAGACACACAATTTAAATTGTCCCTAGCTCAATATCCTATTTTTAGGACACATATTATTGTATTGGCAGCACAAAGATATATGAATTAAAAATTGTAACTTAGATTGATAACACTGGTTGTAAAGGTTAAACAAGGATCTCTACTTTAACCATATATCCAAATAGAAGATATATTTATGGAATCTCAATGTAATACGATAAATGCTTGAAGCGATTATTTCTAAATGACAATATTATTTTGTATGATTAGTATATTCGCCTGATTATGCAGATTCAAAGTAGTATACACATACAATGGCTAATTATGTATATATTTATATACACTTTTGTTTATGTAAATGTATGTTTTAAATCAATCATCATTTCAAATAGATAAATATTGTGATAATCTAACGATATTTTTTTATTCTTTGTTTTAAAAGTGGTATATTTATTTTGCCGCTATCATTTGCCGTCCATTTCATAAATTTTTTATACTATATTTGGTAAAGTACATTAATTTCATACATAATTACTATAATGTGTAGGCATATTATATTTGTTATATTTAAATATAGCAGTTTGAGTAGATATTCGGTTTCCTTAACTGAATGCTCTAATAATAAATAAGTGGAAAATCATATGCATCGGTAGAAAGGCCTGTATACAAAATCCAGTCAGACTTTTACAGTAGTAACAATGAAATTAATTATTAAATACTAAGATTAATTTAAAAATGTGCTTACACAATTATATAAATTTCCAAAAAAATTTAAAATATATTTACGAACAGTGAAACCAAATCTACACTAGTTTCGTTTTTTAGTCTTTTTTTGGTTGACGTATAAGCAATTATTTCAACTTTATGTAAAATTTGTACAATCATATATTCAGTATTCTTGCCTTTAAAAAGTACCACATAGTGTATATGAGGACGAATGCGAAATTTTTATTCCTGTGATTTTTTTAATCATTTAATAATGTTATTTTAAATTAACAATATTAAATGTTTAAGAGAAGGTTTCTTAGATGCCACAAGTTTTGTACATAATATTTGTAAATTTAAGTATATTTATAGTAACTATTTATATTGGCAATTCACATTATCGTAGAAGAACACACTTTTTACAATAATGTAAATGTTTATCAGCCAATGGAAATGCTTTAAATTTCGGAAGTATAATACAGTATTTAAAAAGTTTTATTTAGTAAGTTACTGACAATCGTTAACTATGTTCTTTTATTTAGATTATATTTAAGATGAAGTACTTTTAAGTTTTTTTTTTGTTATTTGTGATGTGTGAATATAATTTATGTTTATTTAGTTTAAAATCGAAATTCGGGAAACTTTATAAATATACATAAGCACTAATTAGGTAATTAAAATATTGCCTTATATAAGGTATTTCAAATGAATTTTTTATCATTTTAAGTACCTTATCCTTATACAAATGCCATTTGTAATGTAATATAAATATTTTAAAAAAGCATTTTTTACTGTATGTAGATTATATGAGATACTATACATATGTAAATGTGACTGATTAAATAAAAAGTATACTATTTAAATTGTTTTGCTTTTCTCTTTAACAATTTTTAAACGTTTTCGTTTCAGTAACTATCGAAATTTCATGATTACTATCAACTTTAAAGAATTTCTTAAAAACACTAATCCTACTCATGACATCGACCTTGCACAGTAAGCGTAAATAATTTTCCGATAAATATCTGACACCTATCTGATAGAAAGGCTTCATTTAACTTCAATAAATTGTGAAAAATAAGCGTACCTCCAATAATGGAGTTTTAAACTTTTCTTGGCAATATTCATAACAATGCAGTATTGTGTATTGAAATTTTTACCAAGTATACACTTCTGCTTGAACATGAAGTTAATATAAAATTACACTAAATAAACTATAATGTAATCTCTCAAACTGTCTATATGCAATCTCTCAAAGTATCTATATGTAATCTCCCAAACTATCTATATGTAATCTCTCAAACTATCTATTTGTGATCTCTCAAATCATCTATATGTGATTTCTCAAACTATCTATATGTAATCTCTCAAACCATCTATATGTGATCTCTCAAACTATCTATATGTGATCTCTCAAACTATCTATATGTAATCTCAAATGAGCAATTGGTCGATTTTTCAGTGGAAAACTGATTTGACATAATATTGGTTAAGAGGCTGGCTGTCGAATTAATTCGATATGATATAATGGCTGTTTCAAATCCATCAGAGGCGCTTTTCTCGCAACTTTATTTCTATACAACTCCACACATTTTCAAAATAAACTAGTATTCGGTGATTGAGATGACTAATCTAATAATAATTTTTAATCTTCCAAAATGTGCACAGTGACACTTCCTCACCTATCAAATTTTTGACAAAATTTAGTAAACATCTCTAATAAATTTTCGACACAATATTCGTAAAATTCTAATTGAAAACCGTGCACATTAAAGCAACTCCATACATGAATTTTGAAAGAATACTTTAACAGTTCCTCCAAGTCTTGATGAGTAATATGCTGCCCATGACTTTTTTCTTGTAGTCTGCATGTAAAATGAGGCTTTATTGGCTAATTTTCTTGTGTCTGCAGAAATAAATGTTTTTAAGTAAAAAAAAAACTGATTAGACGTAAAATCGATTATTTTTCTTGATATATTTAACTCTAACTTGCAGTTTATTTATATATTTATTTTGATTATTTGATCAGTCAAGTCTACCGACATATACTGTTGAAGCACTGGACTGTAATCTTTAGCGACCTGACTGTTTTAATGCATACCACTGTTTAGCAAATTAGTTTGAAATTTCGATATAAACAAATCTACCCGGTTTAAATATTACTTTGGGTCAAATCCAATTAGAATTGTTTTTGTGTTATTCCAAATATAAAATACATATGTAAACGTTATTGGAAATTTTAGTGGTTTATTTCGATTTCAGTTTTTTCATACTTTTAATAATTATCAGTGATTGTGTGAATTAAACAGTACCTTCTGTTCTTATATTAAAACAAAATTCTAACATATACAAAAAAAAAATAGGAAATATTGAAGTGATTGGTTCTTTCTGAATGTTGGCAAGAAATACCTGTCAGAAATTTTTAAGGTCAGAGAATACGAATAGCCAAAATTTTACACATATTAACTTCAGTTTAGTCAGAAGGATATAAATTGATGTATGTGTATGTTGAGGAAAATATTACTGAATTTTTAAGGATTATTCCATCTAATGAAGAGTAAATGCGCAATTTCCAGGCTATGTCCGTACTGCAAAAATAGAATCAGGAAAAAACTATAAATTGGAAGACAAAAAACCATTTCTTAATGACTAGAGTAAATAAGGAACTGGTTTCACATTAGAATTTTTGTTCTACAATACAAAAATTTCATATTTTTGAAAGGGATAATTATTCAGTGCAAACATCTAGGATTACCACTCGATGGTTTAACATAAGCAATACAACATATTAGATGTAGTATTCAGACATTAAGCTAGGTGATATATCGGTAAAAATTAAAAAATTAAATTTACGAGAATTTAGATAATGGTGCTATTATAAAATGTTAATTATCTTACTACTATCTTCATTATATTACTATAACGTATTTTTAAACAAGGAGTAAATAAAGAAGCCACGTTTACGCTTTTAAAGTTATCAGGTAAATCACTTTAGCGGTAATTTTTTTTAAATATTCTATGCTCCGTACGAAGTGATTATTTATTAATTTTTTGTACTATTGGTATTATGGATTTTTCTTTTTTTCCATTAAACCCGAATCATTTAATATCTAGAAAACTATCACTGTCGCTATTGGCTCCAACAAAAATAACGGTTCAATCAGATTTGCTACAATTCCATCCAGTGTGAACATTTTTGTTTTCTCCGTGCCTACCATAAATTAGTATTGTACCAGTGTTGCCAACAATACTATAATTCTAGTATTTGTACGATAATTACAGCTTCATGTGCTATAAAATTTCGAAGTGGGCATAGTACATACATTACACTATAATTTCAAGCTTCTCAACAAGGTAAATTTGATGGAGCCTGTGGTTGATTGACTTAATCACTTAAAGTTGATATATAATTCATTAATTTTCATTGTAAAGTTAAATATTCCAAACAGCTCCCTTTAAGGTAATAACACAAACGTTTTTCAGCTCTTCGATAAAGTAGAAAGATTCAAAAAAAAAAGCTTTTCTTATGGAAGAACAACTTGGTAATAGGTGATAATACGAATTTCCCTTCTTTGGACCACTTACTTAAACAGAATAGCTTGATGTTAAAACATGAACTTGAAAATGTGTTCGTCAGTCACTTATCCAATTTGGAGCTCTATTTTCAAGAATACCTCCCGGAAGATGAAATAAAATCAGTACAGTGGGTAATTGATCCTATGCAGACATCCCTGGGACTTTCACAAACGATGAAGCTGAACAGCTCATTGACATTTCTACAGACTTGTCATTAAATTCAAGACTCCAGTCAATCTTTGATTGAGTTTTAGTGCAGTATCGAAGATGAGTATCCAGTAGTGACCAAGAAGGCACTTCAATCATTGATACCATTTCCCAGTTCTTACCTGTGTGAATGTGGATTTTCAGCAGTCGCCGTTATGAAATCTAAATATAGAGGTAACCTTAAAATCAAAGATGAAATTCGTGTTGCTCTATCAAAAATAACATCAATATTCCACGAACTGATCAAAAATAAACAAGCCCATCCCTCTCATTAGGACAGAAAACATTTTTGAAACTCTTATTACTTGTACCCAATTACGTTTAAAATGATTCTGTTTTTTATTAATTAGTTACTATTTCTGTTCTCAAAATAAATGTGATTTATTTTATTTTTCGATTTATTTACGTTTAAGATTTTAGACTTAAAATTATCAAGTCTCCAGTTTTGCTTCATATGCAGGGCGCCGCCGGAAATAATCTGAACGTTAAGGGCGCCATGGCTTTAAAAAGTTTGGGAATCTATGGAATAAGCAGTTTCTATTCGATTTATATTTAACACTGGTGGTGTGCAATCTACCGTTTCGTTTGTTAGCTAACGAATCATTTTACACATTCTGAAATAAATACGCAAATTAACTAGTTCACAAACGTTACGATTTTTTTTATGTACCATCTACTCTCAAAAATATTGAAAACAGAATTAAATCGCAATTGCAAAAGAAGTAACAGATTATGTGGGACCGAAACGACAGATTGTAAAAAAATTCTATTATTATATATCATAGTTCGTACAATGGAACCACTTAAATCGTTATCTTCAAACTTACTAGCTTCCTGAAGAGTACAAGAATTGAATGCCGAAGTCATTTCAACAGTGGTGTTCAATATATTAGAAAAATTTGAACTTTCGAGAGACCATTTCTTAGTGTTTATGACCAATGACGCCCCAACTATGCGTTCTGTAGATAGGTCTCTTAAAAACGACCGTGGTAACTTATTACATGTTGCGTGTAAAATCTATGCTTTACAACTTGTGGCAACGATTTGATGTTGTTTGTCCATTTCTGGATCATTTCTCTATACAAAATTTTATAACATTCCTGTGCCCAAGTTTTAAATAGCAAATTTTCCACTATTCACGCTGCTATTAAATAGCAAAAAATCTTTCAATTTTAGAACCACCTGGTCAGAATACTTATTAAAGCTTACATTGCTTGACATTTAAAAATCATTACCATTCATCATTGCTTTCATAGCTGCGTAGATTACATAAAAATTTTCTGCTGTACTAAAGTGGATTGTGTGCAAACTCTTGTTGTGTATAATGAGACCAAAGTATCTAAACAGAGAGCCATGATTGGTGATACATGTGGTCTTTTTTCCTACTTTGACAACTGTTACGTTTTTAAAGAATTTAGTAATTTTACATTTCTTGATAAAGTCTGCACTTGCATTCTGTTATATATTCATAACCACAATGTAACAGTTTTCATCAGTATTCACTTGGGGACAACTTTTACTTTCTTCACCAGTTTTCTTCCCTTTTTTATCAGTATATCTCATATATTATAAAGTTTCATTAGAAACGTTTCATTTTTGAAGGAATTCAATTTATTTAAATCATTATTTAAATAAAATGAAGTCCTTCAAAAATGAATGTCAAATATCTCATATATATAAGTATATATATATAGTATTTTGTTTCACTGAACAAAATATGTACTATATATACAGTAAGTTCATTAATGATTGAGATGGAACCTTATGCAGCCAAACATACCTTGGTAGCCTTAAGGTAAGTGTCCACTTGAGACAAAATAGCCTCGAGAGCAGTCTCGAGACCAGACTCACAAATGTATATGTGCCTGAGAGCTCTCTCAGAGACAAACCTATGCGAGTATCAGACACTACACGTGTCACAAGTGGACATGTTCATTCTTGTTCATGAGACTTGGTCACCAGTCTTCCGTCTGTGTTTGAAGAGCTGAGACCCCGACTGGAGACTTTTATATTTAAAATATTTGTTAAATTTTTTGTAACCAACAAATACCAATTAATTTTTTATTAAAATGACTGAAAAGCGCGAGTGGAGTGACGAGGAAGTGTATAAGCTAATTGACCTTTATGAGGAGAAAGAGTTTTTGTGGAATCTGAAAAATAAACTATATAGAAATCGCGAAAAAAAATGGATATATATGAACAATTTGCTTCAAAATTTGAAAATTGCAGCGGCAATGGAATTCAACGGAAGATACATAATTTACGCAATCAGGTATGTATAATCCTCTAAAATTATTATTATTCCTATTTAAATTGACTTTTTAGCGCAACCGGTGGGGAGACGGACAAGTCCGCCCGGAACAAGGCCACTATAATAATTTGGCCCTTAGTACCAACCCCAAATGCGCTGCCGGGTTTTGATAAATTTTTAGTCAATACTTAGTCAAATATATTATTTTCAGGTTTCTCACGAACTACAAAAAATAAAAAAAATAAAGAATGGTGATGGTGCTGACGACAAATATGAAAGTAAATGGAAGTTTTTCAGTGCATTGCAATTCATTATACCAAACTTCAATCCCACAACATCAACTTCAAACATGGTAAGTTAATATAATTATTGCAATGTTTCAAAATGAAATTTTATTTATCATAACATTACAAATCAAAAAATTCAAATTAAATAAAGTGATTAGGTACTAATTTAAGCAATTAAACGATATTGCCACTGAACTTCACCTGCAGTTGTCATGAAGTATTCTTTAAACTCATCTCTCACATCTTTTTGAGAGATTGCATAATTTCGCTGCTGGCCTCTCTCTAGTGGAAACAACGATCCCTGTGGTGGGGGTTCATTCCGCCATTCGCCATTTACAATTTCATGTGTACTAGGATCTTCAAAATCAACTGAACCGGGGATCAAGTAATTTTTTGAAGTGCACATCAAAAAGTTATGCAATGCACATATTGCCAGAGTAACATCTATTACTTTATTAGGTGCTAAATTTATTGGTTTTCGGATAACTCGGAATTTACTTGACATAATGCCAAACACATTTTCTATTATACGACGAGCTCTGCTCAATCTGTAGTTGAAAATTCTGTTTGGTGCAGGTTGATTTCGGTACCCGTAGGGCTTTAATATATACGATGTCATAGCGAAAGCATTGTCAGCTACCATTATGTATGGCACTGGCAAACATCTTTGTGGTAATGCTTCTGGTTCGGGAAGTGGTAATTGCTTGGATTCCAAAGCATCGTGCAGGGAGCAGTTTGTAAAGATACCACCATCAGATATTCTACCATTGCAACCAACATCAACGTAAATTAATTTATAATTAGCATCTGCGACTCCCATCAAAACTATGCTGTGTGTACCCTTATAGTTATAGTAAAGGCTTCCACAGTTCTCGGGTGCCACCATTGTAATATGCTTTCCGTCAATAGCTCCGAAACAATGTGGAAATCCCCATTTTAATTCAAATTGATCTGCATATTTCTTCAACTCTTCAGCACTTGAAGGATACTGAAATAAAAAAAAATTACTTGTATTTTTCTATGCATAAAAGTTGATAGATACAACATAACTAGTATACTAATTACGCTTTTAACTTTTCAGGATATTCCCAAAAACATAAACATCTCACAGGATGAGTCCATACAAACGAGCCCACACAAGATCAAAAAAGAAAACGTAATAGCAAAGTAACATCAAAAACTCAAGAAGATGATAACATTCTGAAGGAAGCAATAGAAATTATGAAGAAGCCAAAAGATGATTTCGATCGCTTTGGAGAATACGTAGCGTTGGAACTAAAAAGTTTAAAATCGGACTATTACAGAGGAGTATTAAAAAGTGAGATTCGTAAAGCGATATTAAATATTTCTGATATGGATGAAAAAAAACTACTGGTCCACTGCTTCCGGTTCAAGTTCAAGTACGCCAATTGCATCACCATCCAATGTTGTTGCCAACTTTTCTGAACAAAATATTGAAACTCAAACAACCCAAGATTTTTACAATAGTTCATTTTCATTAATTAACATGCCTTAATTTGTAAAGGTTTCTGTTATTTTACTTCTATAAATAAAGTTGTTTTTTAAATACATACCCTTAAATATTCTTCCTTTAAATTATCATAGATGGCTTTACACACTTCTGGAACTATTCTTCCTATTGTACAAGGTGGAATGCGAAAAAGGTATTGCAAACTACAATAAGCATCTCCTGAAAATTCATTTCAATATAAAAATGTAATGTTCAACAGCAAAATATTTGTACATTCGCTTGAAAAGCTTACCTGAAGCCAGAAAACGGAGTGTGACCATTAATCTATCATGGACTGGAATTGCATCACGTAACTTTGTGTCTTGCTTTATAATATCGTGTTTTACCAAATTTAAAACCAATTCAAATTGAACTGCAGACATCCTAATGAAATTTTTAAACTGTTGTGTATCTTCCAACCGCAACTCGTTCACAAGTGTTGAAGATGCACCCAATGCATTTCGTCGATCCACCCATCTTCTTACCCAGCACGCCTTCTTTTTCACTTCCCGTTTTTTCATAATTTTACGCACAATTAGAAAGGCTAGGATTTGGCGTGAATCCATTTTGAAAAAATAAATCTCAAACTAGGAGCCAAGTCACAGAATCGACTGAGACTTGAGAGTAGGCTCTCAAGTGTACACAAAATTTCCTGTGTCTCGAGACTGCAGTGACTGTCAAGTCTCCAACTGCTGTCTCGAGAGCGCAAGTGATCTCAAATGGACAACAAATGGAACTAATCTCGAGACTTTGTCTCAAGTGGACACTTACCTTTACATTCAAAATTCCCTAGACCCTAGAAATCTATAGTTTTAAAAAAATTATCCAACACACTTAATATGAAATTAAATCCAACTTACCGCTCTAACCACCAAAAATTTACCAATACTTCTGAAAATTACTGATAACACGTAATTACAAATAAAATAAGGCAAAATGTCAAACAATTTAGTAGGGTTATAAAGAGAGATCTGTCACGATCTAGTTACAAGAATATTTCATACCAACTGTAATCTTTGTTGTTGTATACTTGGTTGCATAATCCGTCTCAATCTTTATTGAACACATTGTATATGAGATATTTGACTATTGTAAGACGAGGATAATAGAGACTTCATAGTTGCAAGCATAGCTAACATACGAGGGAGCGTTTTTATATTCGCTTTATTTTCACCTTCCTTACATATACTATTTATATCTGATTTCTAGTATCTAAAACGATCAGCATCATAGCATCATAATATACACGTTTCTAAAGTAAATGTTAAAATTTTGATATAAGATTGTTTAATAAAAGTGAAATGTTACGTAACAATACATTTTTCTGTAAATCGTTTCACATTGTTGCAATTTATTTTTAATCTCATTGTAGTTTTTTAAAGCAAGATTGCCTTGTTATGTATTAAAGTTTGGAATCATCATGTCTAAAAAAATATTTTTGTTATTTGACGATCTTCTTGTTTTAAGTAGATTATATACGAGGGAGCGTTTTTATATTCGCGGAATGGGGGACAAGGGCTGGAAATAAAAAACCAAATTATTTTTCTTTTTCAATATATTCACCTGCAAGACGGATACATTTTTCACATCTTTCAATTAATTTATTTATACCCTCATAAAAAAATGATTTCTCTTTATCTGCAAAATACATACGTCGAAACTGCCTCCTTGACTTCATCATCGGCAGTAAATTTTTTACCCCGCAGCTCTTTTTTCATTTTCGGAAACAGGTAATAATCACTCGGGGCCAGGTCTGGGCTGTAGGGTGGGTGATTCACAATTTCGAAGCCCACCTTATGCAGGGCAGTTAACGCAACGCGGCTCTTGTGGACGGGCGCGTTGTCGTGCAAAAGCAGAACACCTTTTGTCAATTTTCCCCGTCTTTTCTCTTTAATGGCTTCTTTTAGTCGCTCTAATATTGAAGCGTAATATTCTCCGGTTATAGAAACACCTTTATCTTTATAATCAATCAACAATATTCCTTCCGAGTCCCAAAATACCGTTGCCATGAGTTTCCCAGCTGATTGTGACACTTTAAATTTCTTGGGAGCTGCTGTGCCCTTTTTATGCCACTGCATGGAGTCTTATTTGGACTCAGGTTCATAATGATGAACCCAAGTTTCGTCTCCAGTAACAATTCCACTCAATACACCATCCTTGTCTTCATTACAGAGGTCCAAAAATGCACGCGAACACTCTACGTGCTGTTGTTTTTGCGGCGGCGTGAGCATTCTCGGCACCCATCTTGCGCTGACCTTAGACATGCCGAGATGATCGTGTAGGATTTTAAAAATTGTTGTATCGGATATTCCAACCATTTCTGCGAGTTGTTTCTTCTTTAGTCGAGCATCTTCGAGTACAATTTGTTCAACTTTTTGGATAAGTGCTGGCGTGGTCACCTCAATGCTCCTGCCCGGCCTCGGGTCGTCTTCAAGGGATTTCCTTCCTTGTTTAAATAAACTATGCCACTTGTACACCATGGTTTTTCCTGGACAAGAGTCGCCGTAAACCAATGACATCTCATTCATTATGGTCGCGACTGATTTTCCTTGCCTGGTAAGGAACTTCATAACGGCACGATATTCGATTTTTTCCATATTTCACTTTTCACTCCTGATTATGTTACTTGGTTGACGATAGCTCAAAGACTAACTGTCTAATAACAATGAAACTTCGTATTTATACTAATCATAAGTCGCTGCACAGGCCACGCCCCCAAAGCGCCTACTCACCCCTCTACAATCCGCTCATTCCGCGAATATAAAAACGCTCCCTCGTATATTCATATTATCTTTCTGGGCGATTGTACCGCGTATTACAATTTTGTCTAATACATTAGATATAACCATAATATATTGGAAAATAAGTTCTCTTTCTAACATACTGCAAAAGCTAACGACCGTTAGTGCCTGCGAAATTCGTATCATTTATTTATCGGTTCGATCAGTTTTTAAACGGTGATTGCCCGGAATACGTGATATCAATCGTTGGCAATTGTATATTAAGATAGACGTGTCTTCTTTATATTGAAAATGTATTATTATGTATCAGAAGAAAAATTATTTATGGTTAAATATTTTTATGGTGGGAATTCAGCGGAAAGAACTGGGGATTTCTTTGCTGTAAATTATCAAGAAAGATCCATTCCTAACGCAAATACAATTCATAGTACGATTCGACTTTTGTAAACAACATTTATTTAAGTACATAAAATAAAAATGCTTTTGATCAAAATGTCAATGATTTAGAAATACAAATTTTTGCTTTGATAGAACTAAATCCTATTACGTCATTTTGACAAATTGTTCGTGAATTTGGTATCAATGCCACAACAGAAGAAATCATGTCCTAATTAATTATTGTTATTATTTCTATAAATATAATAAATTACATAATTTTTTAGTTACGACATATAATAGTGTAATATAATATAACGTAATTCCGCCTTTTACAATCGACCGACCACTTCGAAATTGTATATCCGCTTATTAAAACTTTTCTCTCCTCTCTCTCTCTCTCTCTCTCTCTATATATATATATATATATATATATATATATATAAATATACTCTCTCTCTCTCTTCCTCTATATATATATATATATATATATATACAATATTATATATATTATACCACGTGGCTATTACACTTCTTTTAAACGATTCGTATGGCTTAACTAATGACAACGCAACAATCGCCCTACCTGACGATTATGGATGAATTTCTAACCAACTTTCTATGGGTTGATTATTTTTATCAACATACTAAAAGTTAAATGATGCTTTTCGAATTAAAACATTTCCTACATACTTATTTAAATAACGCTAATTACAACATCCTGTGTAAATGCGAATTCTCTTGTTAGTGGAATTTTTGGTTAGATTGTTACGTGATCCACATACGGAAGCATTCGTTGTTCTTTTGTTCGTTTAAATATTATTATCGAATTGTGTATTGAATTGACATTTTAGAGTTATTGTTTGATTCTGATAACAATAAATGAAGAAACTTAATCGTTTAAAAATAGCGTTACACAAAAAGGTAAGAAATAAATTTATACTTTTAAAAAATTTGCAGCAACAAAAATATTGTCGCAATTTTTAATTGTTTTCCATTATCTTTCGAATGAGATTTTATTAAAAGGATACGAAATACGGGATGTTCGGCTTTGCCAACATACACGCCTTGTACGAGTTCGGTTAGCGTCAGGCAGAGTAGTTTTTTTTTATAGTTACATCGCGCAATTGTGTATTAATTCATGTCGCTTCTAGAATATGTATCGATAATCAACTTTACACAAATGAGCGAGAATATAACGAAAACACAGATTACAGTCAAATTATAAAAATATTGTTATGATATAAAAACTTAATTGCTTATTTATAAATACATTATAAGAAAAGTAAATATTAATATAAAACTCTTAATTAAAATTAATATTTTACATCATAGTAAACTAATAAATTAAAGTTCATGTTAAAAACTAGTGTTTAAACAATTAATACTGATCGCTACCGACATCAAATTAAAAAAAATGTAATTAAAACCCTTCGATGAAATTCCCAATCTATCAGCTATTGCCCCTTCTGAATATGTCTACTACTAAAATGTAGATGTCGATATAAATACAAATAATACTGAAAATAAATTTTTCCCTATCAAATTGTAAAAATTGAAGGTAATTGAGGAATTTTACGAAAAACATATAGCAAAGGTGGAACATCATGACAAACGTTTCAACACTTAAATGGAATAAAAGAAATATTTAATTTAAAAAATAGATCGTAATTACGTGTTCATATATTTTCTTATATTTGAAATTATATTACAATGTATAGTTTTTCTGGCTAATAAAAAATGAGCTGTTTTTTATTTGTACTTAAAATTTTTCTTACTTTGGATTTACAAATCAGCATTATATATATTATGTATATATATATATATATATATATATATATATATATATATATAATTTGCAGCCATATGGAAATAAAACTTTTCGGTTTTTAAACTGTTTGAAACATTTTTCATTTAAGGAATACATTATTATTTGTATGCAATAAGTAGTTCCTATCAACATTTTCTTTGTCGGTTCCATTAAAGAAAAATCTCGTGAAGCATTTGATTACAAAGAATTACAGAGTACAAACAACAATTTCAGGTAGAGAAAAATTTCTATTTCCTTTATAGTTTTTCTAAACAAACAACATACAGAGGCTCAAAGTTGTAATGGAACAAATAATTTTTTTACGTTCTAAGTTAATTTTCAGAAAATTTAATGCTTCAGGTGAAGCTCAAAAATACCTTGGGAAGAAAGCAAATGCAGAGACAGTTCGTACCGTTCTTCGGAAGCGCAATTTTAATAGTCAAGTTGCTAGAAAAAAACATATATAAGCGACATTAATCAAAAAAAGCGTGTAGAGATCGCAAAAAAATACCGAGACAAGGACTTTTCTTTCTGGAAACAGGTGTTTACTGATGAAAGTAAATATAATGTTTTTAGGTCTGATGGAGGCTCATACGTATGGAGACGAGCAAATGATGAGCTCCATAAAAATCATTTGTAACCTATAGTAAAACACGGAATGGGTTAGTGATGGTATGGGATGCTGTATCTGCCGGTGAACCAGGGAATTTACAGATAATTGATGGGATTATGAATCACACTATGTATTTAGATATACTAAGAAATAATTTAAACGAAAGTGTCCAAAAACTTGGCATTAAAGATTTTATTTTGATCCAGATAACGATCCCAAACATAAAGCTTACAACGTCCGCTCGTGGCTCCTGTAAAATGGCCCCTACGTTTTGGAAACCCCACCACAATCACCAGACTTAAATATTATTGAGCATGTTTGTAGTTATCTTGAGGAAAAATTGAAAAATTATACAATTTCCACTCGCGAACAACTAAAGGCAGCTATTATCACGGAATGGTCAAAGATCGAACCTTCGTATTGTGAAAAACTCGTAAAGTCAATGCCTAAGCCCTTAGGAAGCGTATTAAAGTCAAAAGGCCTACCTACAAAATATTAGCTACCAAAAATTTATAAATTTTGTGGTAAAAACCATATGTGTTCCATTATATGTTTGACATGAATTTTTAGTTACTTTCGTTTTTTTATTTTTGAAGTGTATAATTTTAGAAATGAGTTTGTTCTTATTGAGTTTTCAAATGTAGGTTACAATAATTAAAATCAAAATAAAATCTTTTATTATCTAATGCTTATTAAGTTTTTTTTGTTATTGTTCTTATAATTGTTTTCCTGTTCCATTATAACTTTGAGCCTCTGTATTTACATGTAAGTATTCATACTTTCTAAAATACATTTAATTTTAGTTAATTTGCAAAATTGTGTCAAATATTTATGTTATTAACAATTTTACAATATCATGATTTATATTTTAAAGTGATTTTGCCGCTCTCTAACTACTACTCACTACTTTTGTTGTTCTTCTACTTAAACAAATGTGCCTTTCTACAAAATCTTTTTTCTAAATTTCGACTGACAGGTAATAGTTTAGTTTTACTTCTAGTTTTAGCTAAGTAATTTGGTTGTCATATATGGTAGATTTAAAGAAGCTCATTACTTTTCAACTAATTTATTTTCTGCTATTGTTGTTACATTTTAAATAAAGTAGAAATATTTACCATTCTATTTTAATTACATAGACATTTAAGCACAATATTTTTAAGAGTAAATTATCTAAATTTAATATATTTTCGAGCCATAAAGTCTGTAAAATTGAATGTCAATTGACTAGATGCTAACTTCGACAACTTTCGTTTTTCTATTTATCATTTACTAAAAAAGACAGACTTTAAATTTGGCTTTGCAGCAGCACGGTGCAATAAGTTAGCAAGTTGTTCCTTTAGGATACAAATAAGCTGTGTTTTGCAAATTAATAATAATAATAAAAGGCTTTTGCATAAGTACTAATAAATTTGACTATAAAAATTACATAAGTTACGTTTTGAAATTTACCTTTATGTTACATTACTCGTAACAATACACGCACAACAAAAAATCTAAATACATGTCTGTTTTAAGGTAGATATTATTCTTAAAGCTAACTTAACTAACTTTGTAGCGTTGTTGGTAAGTGTTTTGAATAATAATAAAATATTGATCTGCAAAAGATGAATGATATATGGATATGACATCATTAATGATGTGAAACGGGACTTATCATAGTTTAACAAGTTATATATATTTATAATCTTTAGTTTATTTAAGCAGAGAAAAGTAAATAAGTATACTCTTATGCAATTGTGATAAATATAATTTCGAAATATGTAGGTATTAGCAATTATAAATCTATGTATTAATATTTAATAAGACACGAATACCATCGTAAATATTGTCAGTTTTATATTTCGTATTAAAATTTACCAATCTGTTAGAAATAATGCAAGAAAACTGTTTTATTTCATGTTTTCTAATAAGTGATATTAGTTAATAATTAAGTTTCAAATATTATTTATCATAATCGAGAGACGTTATACCAGTATACATGCAAGTAAAATGAGTTTGAATCTCTTTGTCACATTACTTTTACATTTAATTCTTCAGGTTTTCATGTATCTAGAAATACTTATAAAACAGTGTCACACTAAATCATAGTGAAAATGAGATGGTTATATTGGTTGCATATGTACAGATGCTCTGTATATAAAATGTATCTCATGAACGCAGAATAAAATCAGAGAGGGCGCCACTAATTTACGTCAGTTATCAACAAGATCATTAGAGTAAAGAGTAGAATATTTAGTTGTAACAATTTACATATCTAATTTTAATAGTTACATATTTTGAAGTGTTTGAGATCATGATATCTTTATTTATTGCTTTCAACAGAAATAAGTGAATCTTGAATCCATACAAGACAGTGATTTAACCTAAATTATCGCCATATTAGGTAAGAATTTATTTTTAAAATGTGCTTGAATCAATAAATAAGTTTTGGCAGATTTTATTGACACACTGCGTTTGATTATAATCTACTTAAACATAGTAAAAGTATCTAACGCATGTAAGTAGTGTAAAGTGCTCGTCTACAAATCGTGTGATGAATGGAATTTTTTTATTTGCCAGATTTTCAAATAAAACATAAACGGAAAGCCATTCTTATTATAACATAAAAGCGTTCTAAATGTCATTGTTTATAATGAATATAATAATAGTAAACAATATATTTACAAAATTTTAATATAATGAATGCTAATGATAACTAAGTCAATATAAAGCAATGGGTCGGTTTCATTTGAATGATATGCAAAGGAGAACGAGCGATTTCTTAATAAAAATAAGCTTATGATATTTCATTTGACACTTTTAATAGGGGTTAACAATTTTGATTATTTCGAGGACGGTTTAATTAACTCCGTAGAATTGATATGAAACATTTGAGTGTTTCGTTTTTAAAATATTTAGTTTTATTGTTTAAATTGGTGCAGTTTATTAAACGTTTTCTTTAATTTTAATAAAGTATTTGAATACATATTTCCATGATATAATTATAAGTAATTAAATTTTTGCAATTAGTTGTTATAAAAGTTGCATAAATTTGCTTTGCTGTTTAAATTAAGAAATAAATAAAATATTGTAGGTACTTACATAAGAAATATGATGGTACACAAACAATTCTTTTAAAAATTTCTGATGTATTTATACACAGTTTCTAATCGTTATCGATTACTTATTGTAATTCAAAAAATTGCTAACAATTTTTACTGTACTAACCTGTGTGAGTATCTATATGGTCGGTTTTATCGGCGCCCAGTAGCGCGGTATAAGTTCGGTATGCGATATTATGTCTATCTCAATCAGTTTGCTAGTCGTGCTTACCAACTGAGTATTCATACTTTTGAGTGTGCTTTAAAATATGTAGATAAAAATTCACCTTATAGGAGCACATGAATTTAAGAAATATGTATATACACAGTCTGTCGCTGAGAAAAGGGAACTTTTTTAAAATAATAATTCTTAGTTGCACCATTTATTAAAAGAAATATGCGTCGGTAAGGTATATCTTTCACCAATGTTATGCCACAATATCATGGCATTTCCATCATTAGAAGCAAAGAAATTGTGCATAAAGTAACAGTGTGCATTTGGCATTGGTCGAAAAATTAATTTTGAACAGAGTTCTCTTTTAAACTCGGTAAATCGTTTACTGAAACGTTTAATTTGATGAAACAAGTGTATGGTGATACGTGCTTATCACGTACGTGTGTATGAGTGATATAAACGATTTAAAGACTGTCGTATGGTCATAAATGACGACGAACATTCTGGTGCAAAGAAGTCTGTGGGTACGGAAAGTAACATCGAACTTGTGCGTGAATTTATCAGAAATGAGCCGAAATCCTCATTGTTATACGTGGGAATGGAATTAAATATTTCCAAAGATTCGATTGATCACATTTTAACTGGAACTGAGAAAGATTTGTGCAAGGTTTGTACCAGACAAGCTAACTGAATTCAACACTGTACAGACTTGACTAAAGACTCAGAAACGGACGAAAACTTCAGGTATTCTATTGTAACTGGCGATGAGATGTGGTATTTTCAATGTGATCCAGAGACCAAGCGTCAAAGCTCTGAATGGAAGCATCCGACCGGAAAAAACCGTTTGGAGAAGTTAAAAGTGAAGACAATGTTGATTTGTTTCTATGATTCGAAAGACAGAAGAGTCAAATGTGAAGACAATGTTGATTTGTTTTTATGATTCGAAAGGCATAGTGCACAAAGAGTTTTACCAACTAGTCAAACAGTCAATGCTGTATATTATCTTGGTGCTATGAAGTGTCTTTTAGTGCGTATGCGTCGTGTGCGCCGTTAATATCGTGAAAAGGGTAGCTGGCGTTTGTTACATGATAATGTCCCATCTTATCGCTCGACGCTTATCACTGATTTTCTAACTACAAATAGCATTTTAACCATTCACCGTATTCACCGGATTTGTGCCCCTGTGATTTCTATCTGTTCTCTAAACTGCATATGCCGATGAAAGGACAGCGTTATGCTGACGTCGAAACCATTAAACAGGTGTCGACAGCGATCTTGAAGGACAAGATCTTAAAAATTCATTCGACATGTTAATTGACCCTACAAAACGTTGTATTGAAGCCCAAGGCGACTACTTTGAATAAAATAAATGAATTTTACCAAAATGTTAAGCTTTTGCTTTTATTTTAAAAAAGTTCGATTTTCTCTGCGACAGACTGTGTACGAGGGTAGCTGTTTATATTTCGGAAATAGTAAACAAAAAAAAAATTTTATTATCGAAAATAGTTTTATTGTTTTTCAAAATATTTTCCTTGAAAATCAGTGCACTTTTGCATTCGTTGAAACCAATCTGAAAAATATTGCTGCCACTGTGAAAGCGGTATCTCCAAAATATGAATTTTGAATGCCTCAACTGCCACTTCCGGCGTAGAAATCCGTTGAACACGATGTTTGTTCTTCACGTGTGATAACAGAAAGAATTCACAAGGTGCTCGATTAGGGCTGTATGGCGGATGGCTCATCAATTCAATGATTTGTCCAGTCAAATATTCAATTGTTTAAACCGACCTGTGAGAGCTCGCATTGTCATGATGGAGAATGATCTGTCGTTTTCGGTTTGTTTTCCTTATTTCTTCAAAAGCTTTTGGCAAACAAATAGTTGTGTACTATTCGGAATTGACCCTTCTACAGCTCTCTAAAGGCACGGTTGCAACGTGACCGGTTTTTCCGAAAAAAACAGGCGACCATTTGTTTTGATGTGTTTCGGGCGCGGCCAACTTGGTTTTTGGCTCATCTTGGAATACCCACACATAGCTTCTTAACGGCTAAATGTTCATGCAGGATCTTATGCGCACTGGTGTTACTAATACCTAGAGATGCCTTGACCTCACGTATGTCACATGACGGTCTTGCATTATCAATTCGGCCACTGCATTAATGATTTCCGACACAACAACATTTGTGGGACGACCTTCACGAAATTCATCGTCCAAAGAACGCCGTCTAAGTTTGAATTCACTATACCAACGATACACTGTAGTTTTCAATGGTGCTTTATCACCATATAAAGATTTCAGCTCGTCGATGCATTCCTGTTGAGATAATCCACGCCGAAAGTTATGAAAAATAATTGCACGAAAGTGTTCGCGAGTTAATTCCATTTTTTTCGCTGACACAAATTTTCAAGTTACTGTCAACAATAAAAATAGGGACCGGATAATAAAACTGTCAAGGTAACTATATTGTCAAAAATGACAAACTTGCAATCATCAGATCGACTGGCAACACTGTTAGTGTTGCCAGTTCCCGAAATATAAACGGCGACCCTCGTATATGTATATTTATATATTTATATATATATATATATATATATATATATATATATATATATATATACATATACATATACATATATACAAACACACACACACACACACACACATATATATATATATATATATATATATATATATATATATATATATATACGTACATATATATGTAATGGTTGAATTGAGTATTACTGTAACCGTTCAAAGCGTTAAAAACAGAAATAACAACTATTTACATATACATATGATGCATGTCATCTTAAAGATATCGTTGGTTGCTTGTAAAGTTTATTAAATGTTCATTAATCTAAGTTGTATGTACTCTATAGAATACTTCGTGAACGGAAAATTTTCAAATTTTCTTGAAATTAATATTTCTTATTCTTCTAAAGTTATTTATTATTCTTGATGATTTTAATATTACACATTTTTAATGATTGATCGATTTATGCCGCGGTTTCCACTGACTAAGAAAATTGATAATGTAATGAATTATCAAGGTCGACTTCTACATCTAATTCTTGATGGTAATACTTGCTATTAATTAATGAAGATTCAGATAATGTGAGTGCTAAGTAGACATGTCATTAAACATACTACTAACATACGTAGTAAGGCAGACCTACGGATTATAACATTAGAAAATCTGACTTTGTTAAATTTTATAATGACTTTTTGAACACTAACTGATCCTTTGTTGCTAACTTTACCCATATAAAGTATATCCGTGAAGTTACGTAAATCTACTGTGTAAATTGTAAATCTACTGTTCAGCTATATATTTTACAACGTACTCGACAATACGAACACATACTCAGCAAATAAGACAAGCGAACTGATTCAGTTTACATATTGTACATGTACGTGAACTCGTATCAGGCGTGCTACTATGCACTGACACAGCTTACCACCTTAGTAACCATGTATATATTTAGTAATCGTGTATATATATTCTATGCCTAAGTACTCAACTAAGATAACGAACTGGACTCCAAATTTTTAAATATTTGTCTTATTAAAAAGACTAAAATTGATTTAAAAAAATGTGAACAAGGAGAGTTAAGCAAGTTTAGAAAAATACCTAGGCAACCCGTGTATCCAAAATTGTGGTAATAGATTTTTTTTTAAAATTTTTGTTAGATATCTAGACAATTGAAACCTGCTGCTACTATGCAATATAAGCTTAAGTAACTATGTAGTAGGCATAATAAATACCAGGCCCATAAAAATATCTCAACAAGGCTACAGCTATGCAAAAAGCACCATCAATTCCCGGTCTATTGTGCTTAACATATCTGAACAAGACTATTACTATTTTTCACAATGTATTAATAGAATGAGATAAAAATTTGATTTTTACTTTGAAAAATCTTTTTCTGGTTTAATCATGGTTGAATTGTGGTTTCCCTAATCGTACTCTTAATTTCTTCAAATGTTTAGCACTATTTTCCTCTATTTCTTTATATTTCAGCTCATTGAGCTGCATTAGTTATACTTAACAGACTCGTGTCTATTGCGATTTAATGATTTTTTTCGTTGATAATTATATAATATCAGTTCCCGGGTAGAATCTGAACTCTGCGTTAGGTTGAAGTTGTTGCAGTTCTTCATTATTTCCAATGATTGATAATTACTCATAGTAATATTCGTTTCTAGCCATTATTGTTCTTAGTAATCGATGTTATGGGCTACTTCTTCGCGTAGATGTTCGGCGCGTGTGGGTTTTTCTATTAGATTTTATTCAGAATCTGCTCGGTTTTCTCTTACATTTACATTGCCAGCTACCATTAGTTTCGCATTTATACAAGACAATTATTTGAACCAAGTTATCACCTTATTAGATGTATTCAAATCATTTAATCAGTTTTGACAACATTTGCGATCAGTCGATTTCCTTTTAGTATTGTGAAGGATCAATAGTAAGTGAGCCTGCAAAAAAGTTCTTCGTAGATAATTTTCCAGATTTATTTTATTGAGTTCCTTTTTATTCAGTAATATGCGACTTTTTATAATAATAAATAAATGAAATTGCGATTTTTAAAATCACTTCATTATTATGCGGCTTGGTAATGAAAAAGAAACAATATAAAAAATCAGATAAAATAAATTAAACCGAAAAATTAACAAGTTAGTAGACTAGGAGAGGAAGAGAATCAAATAAGATAAACTTACTAAAATCACCACCGTAAATTGAAAACTAAATGCAAATGCAAACTAGCAATGTTATAACAAAACGACGCAATGTTTATTACTAGGAATAATAAAAATTTTTGTCTCTCGTCATTGTCTGCCGACGAGAATTATTTGTATTTCCTTTATTCAAATATTTTAGTTAGTACTCTGTCCAGAGATAAAACACAGAATTTGGTTGAAGTAAATTTACCATGCTTATGTGGGAAAAATTCAATACGGCGTTTATAATTAAAAAGGTTGCGTATCACATCTCTTTAGACATAATAACTAGGTAATTTCTTACTAATTTATTCATTTCGTCAAGTTATGATATATGTTATATAAGAGTGTCAAATTTCAGCTGTGACACAATATTGAAGTTGTCTAAGCATTTAAAGATAAATGAATCTGAATGTTATTATGGAACGAATTCATGAGTGAACGACCTGTTCTTAATTTACCCTAATATTTATTTGTAGATATGCGCGAGATCCTCCCTCCACTGCACTTAATCAATATTAGATTAATTACGTATGTAAATAACACTTAGCTTAATTGTCTATGATCATCCAATGATTTAGAACAGTCTATGATTCGTATTGCTTGTGCGGTTACTTGATATTAGAAGCGACCAATTTGAAAATGCTCTTACATGGACTTAGCAAAATATATAATTAGTATACAGTCTATATAAAAATTTCAAAATATTAAAAAAATGAATTAATAAAACTAAAAACTTTATTTTACTAAAATATATACATGAAACTTTAATGCGATGAATAATTAATAAAGTGTTTAATCTCTATTGTCGTTAACTGTTGCTTCGCATCAAGTCTTCATACTTGGTAGAAAATTTTCAGCGTGAACAGTCAGCAGGGATCAACATATCATCCTTATACTACAGGAAAGCAATTTGATGGTATAATTACGTCGTACACGCAACTTTTGCTTCAAAAGTTGGCTTTATGACATTATGTTTACTTACAGATTCGGTTAAATAACGAATCGGTTACCAATATATTTACACATGTTTCGGTAAAATAATGCATACACCGACTGAACTAGATGATTGTGACTAAACCGAGGTCCATTCGATTGTATACGATACCGATTAGCTTGTTTTAACGTAAACGGAAACTGTGAAGATGCCAATTATAAACTAACTTAGCTCGGTGTAATTCTGTAAAATTGCCGATTACCTAATCGGCAATTTTACAGAATTACACTTCTTCAGATATCTAGATTATCAATAAACATATAACGCAGGTTGAAACATGTGATTCATGTTTACTATGCTTATACGTACACTTCCACTGTATCTTCTACAAGTTGATTTGGATCATAATTTTATTTCATGACATCAACAGAATCATACAGAAATTAGTTGCTCCGGATTATTGTACATTTGATGAAGACATATGTCCGTTTTCTGATAGCAACGATACGCTGCAATATATAACATTACGCTCGCGTAATTTATGTCGTAAAAACATCAAGCGGAGTCTTATATTCTTTAAACGTTTTTAGATAAATCGGTTGATTAGTTTATTTTTGACAGCTGATTGAAAAAGAAGCAACACGTCGTTTTGTCAAAATGGAAAAAGCAGAGTATCGTGCGGTGATTAAATACTTCGTAATTAAGAGTATGAAAGCTACGGAAATAAAAGATGAGTTACGGGAAATATCAGGTGAATCTGCTCCATCATCCGACACAATAAGTAGATGGGCAAATGAATTTAAATGTGGTAGAACAAGCTGTGTTGGTGAAGCGCGCTCTGGAGCACCCAAAATCGTGACTTCTAAGGAAATGATTATAAAAATCCATAATATTATTACGCAAGATCGACGACTCAAAGTGAGAGAGATAGCAGACATTGTAAACATTTCAACAGAACGCGTACACTACATTTTAACGAAAGAATTGAGCCTTTCCAAGCTTTCCGCAAGATGGGTGCCGCGATTGCTTACGACTGATCAAAAGTTCACTCGTTGGCGCATTTCCAAAGAGTGTTTGGACCTTTATAAGCGGAATCCGGTTGATTTTTGTAGGCGATTTGTTACTTGCGATGAAACTTGGATACACTACAGTACACCCGAAACTAAACAACAGTCGAAACAATGGTTAGAACGTGGTTCTGCACCTCCGAAGAAAGCGAAAACCATTTATCGGCAAACAAGGTGATGGCATCAATTTTTTGGGATTCAAAGGGCATTTTGCTCATTGAAAGGTGCCAATTAGTGCCGCATGCGCCTTATTAGCCGGATCTAGCCCCTTCCGACTTCCACCTTTTTCCAAAATTGAAAACTGCATTAGGTGGAAAGAAATTTTAGTCTAACGACGAGCTTACCATCTTCGTAAATGAGTGTTTTGCAAGCCTTCCGGAATCGCATTTTAGAGACGGCATAAGGGCCTTGAAGCACCGTTGGAATAAATGTATTGCTCTTTTAGGAGAATATATTGAAAAATAAAAATTATTTTGTATTTAAAAAATTCGTTTTTCTTTTCCATTCTCACTACTTGTCAAACTACCCTCATATATGTATTTGACATATAATTCACTTCTCTTAAATTTAAAATTTTTATCGTTAACAAAATTCAAACTAAAACTGAAATCGACTTTGTTATCGTAGTAGTAGTAGTAGAGTTTTTTATCATGTTATTGAAAATATAACGACTTTTCCCATTTTCCTTTTGTTTTTGTTTTTTTATTATTACTTTCCTATCTGTTTTCAGCCTGTCTTTGTACAATGCTGAATTTAGTTAAGTCTAAGTTAGACCTCTCCTTGAGTTAATTATGTATACGTTACTTCAAAGTTAATTCAACAATTATTTATTACTTGATTCGCCTTGTGATTGCGCCCAAGAATTACTCTTCCAACATTGTACATGTATGTAGCTATATTTTTTTATTTTTTTTACAATAAAGCCTATTATTATTGTTACTATTATTTTTCAGATAATATAAAAAAATTTATCTTTCGCTTCAAAATAAGCTTCAGTTTCAGCGATGACCTCCTCATTTGAGCCTTTTTCCCTGGAGCTTTTTTTATGTTTGTTGTTCGTTCAATTTTGCTATTGTTTTCATCGACTTGTGGCAGGGTGCATTGTCTTGGAGAAAAAGGATTTTTTTTCTCTGTATGTTTATAATAATCACTTTGATCGATTTATCTTTTTCGAGGTAGTCAATGAAAATCACGCCATGTGTATCCCAAAAAACTGACGGCAGGACATTGCCAGCTGACTGCACGTTTTCGGACGTTTCGGACGCACATATATATTTGTATGGTCACGTAACGTCTTTTTTGTTGCGAATAAACAGCTTTCTGAATCATCGACTCGTTGCTGTTTTTGTTCCATCGAAAGCATATTGGAAAAAACCTTTTTCATGAATTTTTCATGAAGGATAGTAAATACACTATATGATATCTGTGTCATCTCAGCAATCTCACTTTATCTTTCATTATAATTTTTGTATATTAACGGCTTCTACCCGAGCGTTCCGCGTCATTTGTAGACAAGTTATATATACGGTGTTTTTACCCATTAAAAAACAATGTTTTAGAAATTCACGGATAATCGTCAGGGGTACAATAAAGCCTATTATTATTGTTACTATTATTAGATAATATAATTGTGAATTGCCCACTTTTATGTTTGTTGTCTATGCAGTATGTTTTACTTTCTTATTTCGTCAATTTAGAACACAGACACAACGCACATATATATTTGTAATATAGAATATATACGTTTTATAGTTTTAATATAGAAATGTTTTATAGTCAGTTGTTAACGCTCACGAGACCATCAATGTTGAAAATATGCGAGAAAAAATAATTCGAATTTTAAGAAATTTTTTGTGGACACCATGTTTCTTACTGCCAAATAACATTATGTAACGCGTTGGTGTAATTCATCGTTTTATGCCAATATTTTGCCTTATTAAACATTTCTTTAATTACTTTTTTACGTTAAAGTACATATGATAACCTAGGCCCAGAATAATGTCTGCAATTTAAAAATAATTATTTGCTAAATTTTGACGTTTGCCAGTTTAACATTTATTACTTTCGTTGCCATTACTTACCACATTTTTGGGTTATCCCAAGTAATTTGTAATGCATATTTTCAACGAACACTCTGATATGTATAAGGAATTAGATTTTGCAATGGAAATGCGCATTTGACAAAAGACGATTCTGTAATACGCTATTCACACCGGCAGCAACCATCTACCAATATATTTCGAAGATTGGATCAGAAACTTCGTGAAACAGGCAGATTTCTTCCCAATCAACGTGATGCAGGTAAACCACAACATCATCGGAAGATCCAACTTAAAGAAGGAATTTTGGATATTGTCTATCAGAATTCTACTTGCAGTACTAGACAAAAAACTGAGAAAATGAACGTTCCAGGTAAGCCGGCAGTTCTTTCACTGCTTACGGAAAGTCTTTTAAAACCGTCTAAAGCCGTTTTCATATAACTATTATATATATAATACAACTATTCTATGTATATATATTATATTGTATATACTTATTATATTATAAAATGACAATTTGCGAGGAATAATGTTTCGCAACACAATTGTAAACAATATTCAAGAAGATCAAAACAATTTCACTTTTATGGCGGGACGAAATACATATTATCAAGAGATGATGTCTTCAACAGTCACTATTTCAATTTTTGGGCGGGTGAAAATTACAAAACTATTCGAGGATTTGGACACTAATGATTAGATGGTTAGACATCTGAAACCTTCAAATTGTAGGGTCAAAATATTTCTTCCGAATTGACTAAATGCAAATGAATATGTAAATATGTTGGAGGAAGTTTTGGATAATGTTCCATGAAATGTCAGAGCCAACATGTATTATATGCACGATGGTGCACCATGTAGCTCATAATGCAAGAATTATAAGAGCACGGTTGAACCAACAGTTTCCAAATAAGTGGATCAGGCGAAATGGACTAATATCATGACCTGCAAGATCACTAGATATGAATCCCCTTGACTTCTTTGTTTTGAATCAAAAAGTTTATGCGACGCCTCCAGCTAATAAGTTAAGTCCGAGTTAATTCTGTTTATTACTTCCTAATAAATAGAATTAACTCGACAATACTGTTAATCACCTCACATATGTTGCAACGCGTCCTAAATTCAATTCCAAACCAATGGTTATCAGTTTCAACATTCACGTTAATTATCATTATTATTGTTATTTTCATTAGGCTTAAATAAAACTCATGTATGACAAAAGTATTGACAAGGCCTCAGCTAAGTAGCGAAATGGCTAAAATCGTAAAAACATAGTTCAACAACTTTTTATCAGAGACTTTGATAGCAAGCGTATATTTTCTGACCGTGTGTAGTTATTAATGTAACTGCCGTTGTGAGGTCCGCATGTTTTGATAAAGAAGGCAACACCGGCAGATATTATTGTTGAAATTCAATTTGTCAGTTTGAATATTGTATGGGTTTGGATGCGCTAAGATATTATATGTGTTAGTCACTATACGGGAAAAAATGGATTTGATTTAAAAACTATTCTCAACTAGATAAATTGCAAAAAGTAATACTGTCCATATTACAGGTCCGAATATATGCATTATAGTTCTTCATATTTTAATTTGCAAATAAAAGAAATCTGGCAACGAAATATCGAAATGTCTATTGCAATATTTCGAAAGAAATTATATATAATTACAATAAACACAAAATGAGTAAATGAAAATAAAACAATTTTATCTAAATGTATGCATGTATTGAAATCCTGTAACTAAAAGCGAAAATTAATTGTAATACAAATGAAAAAAATACGTGTTAGTATATCGTATATTACATTTGTTTTATTAGCTGAAAAGAATAGATGCAATATTTGTTAGTTTTTATTATATGTGTTTACAACATATACTTAAAATTTTTATATTGCTAAATATTTCCGTGTTGCCATTCTTTAATAGCGTGTATTCAGTTTTCTTTGACGGTTTTCTATATTTTATATGATCTTAAAAGAATTGTAGAGTAATTTTCTTGGATTCCTAAAAACAGAAATTAATATATACTTAATAAAAATTTAATATTATCGTATTTACTTCAGAAAAATTTCTGCTCTCTGTTTTAATAGCATCCTCCACATAATTATAATTTAACTCATCGAAAGAGCCTTCAATAATTGCTTCATTTTCATTGTTTTCGTCATTTATATCTAAATTAGTATCTATTTCGTCCAACGCTTTTCCTTTAAACATAGGTGCTTGTTTTTGATACTTTGGTTGTTTGATAGATATCATTAGGTAGCTAGTAATGTTTTATGGATGTCATAAGTGTGACCCATAAACGAAGGTTTTGTGGTGACAAGTTTACCACTTGAGACATGGTGACAAGGTGCTTACGTAATTTAGTAGAAATTAATGCTATTGGATTTTTAAGCTGCTTAGAGATTTTAAATTTGCAAATAAGTATTATTTTTTTGTACAAAATGAAAAAAACGGACGTCTAATAGTAAATTGGTGCATTTTACCATAAGTTCTGTAAACAAAACAAGTACACCGCGTCTTCGTTTTTAACAAATGATAACTCTGCTGAGCAACTTTATTAATATGGCAACTTTTCGCTTTCACTAATCCACCTATCAAACTTTGTCGAAAATTGTATGTTGTTACAATCATCCTTTGTAGTTCACAACACGACGTCTATTTAGAAGAATTATTTATTCATAAGTAACGTCTTGTAGTTCTTTAAAAGCTTCCGCAGAAATTAATTATGTAAGTATGTTTCTAGTAAAGCAAGATCTACTAGAGGAATTAGCGATAGTTTATTCTGCTTTTTTGCTGTAAGGCACAATTTGCAATTGTGGAAACTTCATATCACCATTCTGTAACAGTTCGATCTTTCAACATTTTTAATCTGTCACCTGATTTTGTACCTGTTTTTTTCATTAATATTAAATAGGTAACGTCTGCAAATTCTTTTATAGTGGTAATATTTGGTGCTAACGTAGGTGCGCTGTTTGTTTGATTTTCAGCATTATATTTGGCAATAACTTTAGCATAATGGACAAGTTTATCAAAATAAGGAGGATCCAGTACACTAAGCATATTCTTAATTTGTCGTTCTTTTCGAATTTTTAATGAAATGTCAGCTAGTTGCCTCATTTTTTCGAAGTGCTATGTGTTCTTCGTCATCACTTTCATTATAATGTGCGCGTACATTCTTTACTTTATTATTATTTACTAAGGTAACATAAATACAAATTTATTGCTTTTAGTTCTATAGAATTACATTATTAATGTTTTATTTTCGAAATTCTTTTGGTCATCAGTTATTACTTACCTATGGTTCCAATCGCTAATTTTAGTATTTTCGTACCAAGCATCTCTATTGTAAACTGAATATATACGTAAAGTATTTCACTAACACACAATTTTAAGGTTATCGACAATATTGCTTATCTCGAGCAATCATACATTATTTTATGCAATAAATTTGACAACACTGTTGATCCTTACAACGCTAGGTGCATATTATTAAAACATATATGTTGGACCTTCTCTAAATCCTGTATTTGCATTTACTTAGATGTAAAAAGTTTTATCAAAACTTTTGTAACCGTATTAAAGATATTCCAATGGATCCATACATTTTCCTTACCCAGTGTATACGTGCATATATTGCAGCTAAATAAATTCATACTTATTAAAAATGTATATAAATTGATATTTGTGTTTAGTGAGTTAATGTGCTATTGTATTACTCATAGGATCTTCCGGGAGAAAACTTGTATCATCTGAGGTGAAACAATCCAACGGTTCTAGAAGAAAAGAAACCATCAAGTCAGCAGCCAAAATGAGTGCTCCTAAAAAAAGAAAAATTGACTTTGAAACTACATTTAATAAAGACAGTACAGATTGTTTTAAAAAAGGCGAGTATGCAGTTGATAGATCCACGTTGTATCCTGTATTACCTTCTGATTTATGTGAAGATATTTCCTTAATTGAAGTATACGTTGACGAAATCACTAATCCAAAAGATATATCCACAGTAGTAACAACAATAAACTCTGCTGTACCTTGTCCAGAATTATTTCATTTGAAGAGAATTAAAGACCGTCGTGTTTTATTATTTCTAAGTTCGGTTTGTGAATTAAATGAAGTTTATCGGTACCTCAGTGATAGAGGTTTCGACACATCATATCTTGGGAATAAGGTCGAAGTTATACTTGTAGCAAAAGCACCTCCGAAGGTAAAAAGTCAATACGAAAAAGTAAATAAATTATGGCCATGTAATTTCCACTGTAATAAGTACCTTGAATTGTTAGTCACCAATAGTGTTTTTAACAATAGGGAAATGGAATATAATTTAATGTGTATGGAAATTGCAATAGATGTAGCTAAATTTGCCCGACAAAATTACCAATCGAAAGGAGTGAGTGCAGTGGTTTTTGATCCTAAAACAGTCGCAATAGTCGCCATTGGTTTTGATCTCACACAAAATAATCCTTGCCAACATGCTGTAATGATGGCTATAGATAACGTAGCTGTTACTCAGGATGGAGGTGCTTGGAGCAAAAGGGATAAAACCATTATAAATAACCTGAATACATCTGGAATATCGAAAGATTTTCAATTTTTGTGTGAAAAATACTCTGAGATATCTTTCGGTATAAAGTTATTTGAAAGAAATAGTTCAGAAGTTCCTTATTTATGTACTGGTTATTATTTTTATGTGACACATGAACCATGTGTAATGTGCGCTATGGCTTTGGTACATAGTCGTGTAAATCGCGTATTTTTTGGTGCAAAAAGCAAAAATGGTGGACTTTGTACCTTGTGCAAAGTACAAACTACTAAAGACTTGAATCATCACTATGAAGTTTTTGGTGGGCTTTTAGAAAAAGAGTGTAACGAACTTTTAAAATAACTAAAACTAAAATTAAATGTTCGGCTACGTAATAAACAATGCCGAGAACTAAATGTTGAACTTTTACTAACGAACGTTTACTAACAAACAAATGTAACTATATAACTGAGTATAACTAGCAGCCTTGGAAGAGTCACCGTCAATATTCGGTATGTACTTATTACGAACCTGGTATGCAGAGAAATATGACCGCTTTAGTTATTATTGAGTAGTATGAACAAAATTAAGTTGTCTTGAAATACTTAGGGACTTAAATGAGTGATAATCAATAAAAAATGTTTTAAATTTTTTTAAATTATTACAAGAGTTTTTTCATATGTGCTTTATTTTCACCTTCCTTACATATACTATTTATATCTGAATTCTAGTATCTAAAACGATCAGATAGATAGCATCATAATATACACGTTTCTAAAGTAAATGTTAAAATTTTGATATAAGATTGTTTAATAAAAGTGAAATGTTACGTAACAATACATTTTTCTGTACATCGTTTCACATTGTTGCAATTTATTTTTAATCTCATTGTAGTTTTTTAAAGCAAGATTGCCTTGTTATGTATTAAAGTTTGGAATCATCATGTCTAAAAAAATATTTTTGTTATTTGACGATCTTCTTGTTTTAAGTAGATTCTATACGAGGGAGCGTTTTTATATTCGCGGAATGGGGGACAAGGGGTGGAAATAAAAAAAACCAAATTATTTTTCTTTTTCAATATATTCACCTGCAAGACGGATACATTTTTCACATCTTTCAATTAATTTATTTATACCCTCATAAAAAAATGATTTCTCTTTATCTGCAAAATACGTCGAAACTGCCTCCTTGACTTCATCATCGGCAGTAAATTTTTTACCCCGCAGCTCTTCTTTCATTTTCGGAAACAGGTAATAATCACTCGGGGCCAGGTCTGGGCTGTAGGGTGGGTGATTCACAATTTCGAAGCCCACCTTATGCAGGGCAGCTAACGCAACGCGGCTCTTGTGGACGGGCGCGTTGTCGTGCAAAAGCAGAACACCTTTTGTCAATTTTCCCGTCTTTTCTCTTTAATGGCTTCTTTTAGTCGCTCTAATATTGAAGCGTAATATTCTCCGGTTATAGAAACACCTTTATCTTTATAATCAATCAACAATATTCCTTCCGAGTCCCAAAATACCGTTGCCATGAGTTTCCCAGCTGATTGTGACACTTTACATTTCTTGGGAGGTGCTGTGCCCTTTTTATGCCACTGCATGGAGTCTTGTTTGGACTCAGGTTCATAATGATGAACCCAAGTTTCGTCTCCAGTAACAATTCCACTCAATACACCATCCTTGTCTTCATTACAGAGGTCCAAAAATGCACGCGAACACTCTACGCGCTGTTGTTTTTGCGGCGGCGTGAGCATTCTCGGCACCCATCTTGCGCTGACCTTAGACATGCCGAGATGATCGTGTAGGATTTTAAAAATTGTTGTATCGGATACTCCAACCATTTCTGCGAGTTGTTTCTTCTTTAGTCGAGCATCTTCGAGTACAATTTGTTCAACTTTTTGGATAAGTGCTGGTGTGGTCACCTCAATGCTCCTGCCCGGCCTCGGGTCGTCTTCAAGGGATTCCCTTCCTTGTTTAAATAAACTATGCCACTTGTACACCATGGTTTTTCTTGGACAAGAGTCGCCGTAAACCAATGATATCTCATTCATTATGGTCACGACTGATTTTCCTTGCCTGGTAAGGAACTTTATAACGGCACGATATTCGATTTTTTCCATATTTCACTTTTCACTCCTGATTATGTTACTTGGTTGACGATAGCTCAAAGACTAACTGTCTAATAACAATGAAACTTCGTATTTATACTAATCATGAGTCGCTGCACAGGCCATGCCCCCAATGCGCCTACTCTCCCCTCTACAACCCGCTCATTCCGCGAATATAAAAACGCTCCCTCGTATAACAGTCATGTGCACGAAAACAGCAGTCCGAAATTAATACTTATAAATAACATTAAAAACGAACAATTCTGATGTAGCTACATATATTGAAATTATTTAAACTCGCTGAATATATTGGGTCTGGGAAAAAGTTCGTTGCGTTTTTCCCGATAGATGGCATTGGTTGCCGATAACTAAAGAACAACAAGTCACAGCGACACCACCGACGGCTCGTTTTTTAGATGACCTTCCGAACGTTAGTTTGAGCGTAGAAACATTGTAATCGGTGCAGTGGTTGGAAAGTTATTCGCACTTGAAAATGGAGAAGAATAATGAGAAATTTCGCTATATTTTGCAATATTATTATGATAAGGGGAAGAACGCTGCGCAGGCTTGTGATAAAATTTGTGCTGTGTACGGTGAAGGTACTTTATCGAAATCTGTTGCGCGGAAATGGTTCGCTCGCTTTCGTTCTGGAAATTTCAATGTGAAAGATGAGTCACGCTCCGGTCGTCCAATCACTGAAAAATCTGATGAAATTCTTGAAAAAGTCCAACAAGATAAGCATATCAGCAGTGTCGATATTGGCATGGAGCTAGGCATTGACCACAAAACTGTTTTGAACCATTTACACAAAGCTGGTTACAAAAAAAAGCTTGACGTATGGGTTCCTCATGAGTTGAGCGTGAAAAACATGATGGACCGAATTAACATCTGCGATGCGCTGCTGAAACGGAATGAAATCGAGCCGTTTCTGAAACGTTTAATAACCGGAGATGAAAAATGGATTTCGTACGATAATCGGAAGCGTAAAAGATCGTGGATAAAGGATGGTGAGCCGTCACAAGCGTTCGTTAAGCCAACATTGACGCCAAAAAAAGTGATGCTGTGTGTATGGTGGGACTGGAGGGGAATCGTCCACTACGAGCTACTTCCAACTGGTCAGACGATTGATTCTCAACTCTACTGTGCACAACTAGAGAGATTACGCCAGGCGATTGAAAGAAAACGGCCCGAATTGATTAATAGGAAAGGTGTTGTCTTCCATCATGACAACGCCCGACCACACACTTCTTTGATGACCCGTCAAAAATTGAGAGAGTTTGGTTGGGAAGTTTTGATGCACCCACCTTACAGTCCGGATATAACACCCTCTGACTATCATCTGTTTCGATCTCTGCAGAACTCTCTCAATGGAATTAAGTTGGTTTCAAAAGAAGCCTGTGAAAACTACTTGATTCAGTTTTTCGACCAGAAACCACAGAAGTTTTTCACCGATGGGATCATGGATCTACCAAAAAAATGGCGAAACATTGTCGATAATAATGGAGCATATTCGGTTTAAATGAATTCGTCCACGCGCCATGCGGGGACCAGTTGAATTTTACTGAAAAAACGCCACGAACTTTTTCCCAGACCCAATATATGGTTTCCGGTAAAGTGTGGGGGATTTACTAAGTTTTCTAGTCATGCGCTGTTATTTACCGGTGCATTAGAATAGTAGTTCCATAGCAAGCGGCATTAAACGTTGATGCAGAATAATTCAACAATTTTTATCATCCATTTCTGTTATTATATGGGTCCAGTAAAACATTGTTCGCCCGAAAAAAGAACAATTATAGTCGATCTACTTAATAGAGGCAAAAGCAACAAGTTTATACAAAATGCGCTCTCATGTTCTGCGAAAATGATTGCAAACGTTAAGAATTGGAGAAGAGTGAAACCAAATCATGGTGGAAAAAGGAAAGCTAGCCCAAGAGAAGACAGAAACATTATCATTTGTGAGTTACACCTTTCTATAAGCACATCTACCGTTAGGCAAAAATTGATTCATGGAGAGTTGCGTACAAGAAGGCCTAGGAAAGTACCATTATTAAATAAAAGGCAAATACAAAGTAGATTGTTGTTGTAATATAAACACGTACAATGGGACGAAAAAAGTAGTGTAATGTTCTGTGGTCTGATGAATCGAAAATGTTGGGTTGGCAACTAAGTACTTTCGGTTTTGTAGTATAAAATAAAACACTTTTTTTTAAACAAAGAATAGTTTTTAATCAATTATATATTTTCCATTTTGCTCAATGACTTTTTGCCATCTTTCTTTCAGCTGCATGATTCCGCGCTCATAAAATTTCTGGTCCTTATCAGCAAAAAACTGAACCAGGTGCGAGTGAAGGTCATCGTCATTTGTGAAAGTTTTACCATTCAAAGAATTCTGCAAACTTCGAAATAAATGGTAATCAGATGGTGCTAGATCAGGGCTGTATGGGGGATGTGGCATCACTTCCCGGCCAACCTCCAATAGTTTCCCACGAGTTGCCAGAGATGTGTGAGGCCTTGCATTATCTTGGTGGAAAACTACACCTTTCCGATTTGACAATTCTGGTCGTTTTTCTTTGATTGCTTTATCCAGTTTTATTAATTGTTGACAGTAAACATCAGAATCGATCGTTTGGTTCCTTGGAAGCAGCTCAAAAAACACAACACCTTTCTAATCCCACCAAACTGACAGCATGATCTTTTTTGGATGCAATTCAGCTTTCGATGTGGTTTGAGCTGGGTTATCGTGTTTACTCCATGATAGTTTTCGAACTATGTTACTGTACAGGACCCCTTTTTCATCACCAGTGATGATTCTTTTTAAGAAAGGGTCGGTTTCATTTCGTCTAAGGGGCATATCGCAAAAGTTGATTCTTTGTGTTAAATGAATTTCTTTCAATTCGTGAGGTACCCAAATATCAAGCTTCTTAACTAGCCCAAGACATTTTAAATGTTTTTCAATTGTCGTGTGCGATACATGTAGCCTCTTCGAACAGTTATATGATGATCCTATTCAATTATGACTTTGATTTGGTCATTATCAACTTCAGTGGACCGACCAGAACGTTGCTCATCTTTGAGGAAAAAATCTCCAGAACGGAATTTTTTATACCAATTCTGACACGTGCGCTCTGTTAAGCAATTAGCACCATAAACTTCACATATCTTTTTGTGAGCCGCAGCAGCTTTCTTTCCTTTACGTAAATAAAATAGTAAAATGTGTCGAAAATGTTCGTTTCTGCACTCCATTTAAAATTAACCCACAACTAATAGCTTTAATAAAAATCCCGCACTACTTGCTTCTGAAGTTACGTCAATGTGACTAGTATCACGCGATAAACGGTAAAGTACAGCACTAACATACGTTATACAAAAAATAAAGCAACGCTCTCTATCAGTAAAAACCGAAAGTACTTAGTTGCCAACCCAATAGTTTTGTTAAATTCCGGTACATACTAACTACACGTACGAAGACCGCCATTGACAGCACTTCAACCCCAGTACACCAAAAAGACGGTAAAATTCGCAGACTCAAGCATCATGCTGTAGAAGTGTTTTTCGTGGTATGCCGTAGGCCCTTCACACAAAATAGAAGGCATAATGAATGCTTATGGTTATATGAGCATATTACAGACTGCTTCTACCATATGCAGAGGAAGAAATGCCACTGAGATGGTTGTATATGCAATATAACGATTCGAAGTATGATTCTCGTGATGTGAAAACTTAAATTCCATTGAAAGTTTATGGGTGGAGTTGAAAAAGACATGTTGACGATCTGTGGAGAATATGCCAAGCCGAATGGCAATCAACTTCAGCAGAGACATGTAGGCAACTGGTGAACTCGTTGCCCAACAGGTGTCAAAAGGTGATATACAATAATGGTCAAGCAACACAATATTATGTGTTTAAATCCAGTTAATTAGTATTTTGGCATGACTGCTATTTTAATGCACAATTATTTTGTTTGTCCTAGAATATAAACAGTTCTATTTTCTCTTTGGTATTAAGAAACCTATTTATTTATTGTTATAGTTATGTAACATGTTGGAATAAAGAGTTCAGTAAACTTTAATCTCTCTTGTTTAACGTATAAATTGATATTTCAGCAAATTTAAGACCACTGCTGTTTTCGTGCACATGACTGTATGTTATTGGACAAAATGATTGAAGCTATGATTTTGGTTCAATTTTCAAATACGTTTGTAATATTGCAATAATTGTTGAATATTCAAATAAAGGTATATATAAGTTTCATAATAAAAAAAAGGACGATATTTGTTTAAAATTGTTATTTATTTTAAGGACATATACTGTTGTTTTTTATATATAAAATTCTCTATCAAGCATAAATTAATTTTTAGTTCATATTCTCAGACATTGTAAAGTTCTGTGTTGTATAGCGTTGAGCTAAATCGTAAGGATTATAATGCAAATTGCGTTGGACACTAAGTGCGTACTTAAAAAAGTGAAATACTGTAACATATTAACACAAACCTACTTACAACAGAATATGTGTGAACAGACGTCTAGTAAAATTGTTCGCAGTTTCTTTTTTGTTGCTTTATTGTGACACCATATTCAATAACGCATTTTAATTACTATTCCAAGTAACAGCATAGTTGTCAAAATACCTATTTTGTAGGTTGTGAGTATTAATATGGTCAGGGTTTTTTACCTTGTTTGATTAAAGAATGTGAAGTCAATTTTTAGAAATACTATATTTACTCGACCAAATAAATAATAACCTGGTGATCATCGAGGTCGCAAACTTCGGCTTGTGATACAATCAAATAAGATCATTCTGAAAATTCTAAACAAGCCTGAGTAGTAACATGGGGTGTTGCATTTAAATGGATATTAAACCAATTACTGTAAGCTGCTTTTGGTTCAGTATTGTAAAGGTACCAATTTTGATATTCATCACAAAAAACTATGTAAATCATCCAATATATATATATGTACATACACAATTTTGTTAATATACAGTTTTGCTAAAATTACCTGCTTCTGCTGATAATTTTTAAAGATTTTTTAAACTTCATTCAACATGAGCTTTGATATTACCAATTACTTGAACCAAGTAAGGATTTCTTCATTTTCCTTCGTAAATGCAGTGCTTGTTCAATCATTGCACAATTCACCATTTGTGATAACTAAACACATCGTAATCAATATTTATAAAAGGAAACAGTTAATTGATCAAAACACGATTGCAGTAAATAAACCAATGTTCCATTCACATTCTGTAAAAATGTAAGGATAGAAGCGAGAAGATAAATGCACTAGAAAATGAAAAGCGGAAAGTAATTGCGAGATGTCAATTTAACCATTGAATGAGTTTCCATAAAAATCTTGCTCCATATACTTGTTGACAAGTTAAAAGCGAATTATAATCTATATTGCGTTCTGGATAGACATCATCATTCTTCTAACTTAGTTATAGTTTCCACAGCTAATTGCCGGTAGTGCAGCGACGATTCGAGCGAAGCATATTCTAGCATGCTGACAATGAAGCTGGAAACAATTTTAAAGAAGACAAGCTATTGTAAAATTTGCATGTGTGTAGTACAAAACTAAAGTTTTAGATTCAGTAACGCAGATGTTGTTAAGATGTGGAGCAAAACTTAGGTGAGAATCAAATGAAACATCAAAATCTTTTACATTATCAACTTTCGTGTGTCAGATGCCATTAATGCAGTCACTACAATTAACCTTCTTGGCGCAAGAAAGAAAAACATTTCCTAATGTTTATCTTTGGTTTGTATGCGGAGCACCACTGAGTAATTATCAAGCACATCATTCCAAGTTTTGATGAGAGATATATTTTTAAATCATCCCTATGCGCTAGTACAGAACATTGTTGTAGTCCCATAATGAGATCCTTATGGTTCAGATGAGGGAGAATATTCAAATGGCTTGAAACTATTATAATAAACTTAATTAAATCGGTTAATCAGGTATGATGGCAAAAGTAAAAGAAGGGAAGAACTTAACACTAAACAATTATTACATCAAAAGCACAACTAAAGTCCATGTAAATGAGATCTACATGGCCACGCGTGTCAAGCTGCTCGCTAATAAACTGATATATGGTTATGGGGCTTAAAAAAATTGTATGAAGGTTTAAAAGAAAATCTAAATGATACAAAATTAGTACAAAACAATCTCAAAAAATCGCTTGATACTTCTATAAAAAATGAAACTAATTTGATTATAAAAAATAAACAAGCAAGAAACCAAATCTGCCAAAACAGCCACATGTCACATTCAGTCATTTCACTACATAGTATACTACTGTGGCCAAAAAATAGTAAGACTTTTTAATTTAAATTTCGCGCGAAAACCCATTCCCCGAAATATTTTTTTTCTAAGTTGGTATGACTGTCAGTGACATCTGTGCCAAATGTCACATCAAAATAATCATTAGTGTTTAGTATACGCTTGTCTTTCTGAAGTACAAAAAGTACATTCGGCGATTTTTACAATGAGTGAAATTATTCAACACAGAAGTTCCATTAAATTTTGTGTACGGAATCAAATTTCTGGTGCCGAAACGTTCAGAATGTTGCAAAAGGCCTTCGGTGATAATTGTTTGTCGCGAGCAAGTGTTTTTGATTGGTACAAATTATTCAAAGAGGGTCGAGAACGCGTTGATAACGGACCACGTCCAGGACGGCCATCAACATCAACTGATGATCAACACGTCAATAGAATCAAGGAATTGGTGCTTGCGAATCAACGATTAACAGTCAGAGACCTTACTGGCATCGTTGGAATATCGGAAGGATTAGTGAAAACCATTTTGAAAGATCATTTGGGCCTAAGAAAAGTGAAAGCACGATTTGTTCCAAATTCACGTCTGTGAAACAATGCTTTCCGACTATCAAGACAAAATGAAAGGCATGGAGATGAGACTTGGATCTACGCTTATGACCCGGAAACAGACGATCAATCGGCCGAATATCGTATCAAAGGTGAGCCAAAGCCCAAAAAACCACGTCAAAGCAAGTCAAAAATCAAGGTTATGTTGACAGTTTTCTTCGATTATCGAGGTGTGGTGCACTCCGAATTCCTTCCGACCGGCCAAACTGTCAACAAAGAATACTATTTGAGTGTTATGCGTCGGTTGCGCAATGCTATTCGTAAAAAGAGGCCAGAATTATGGGCTCCGACAACTCTTGGTTTTTGTACCACGATAATGCACCGTCGCATACTGCATTAATTCTTCGTGAGTTTTTCGCCAAATTTTCAACCAATATCGTGCCGCAACCACCGTATTCGCCTGATTTAGCTCCGTGTGACTTCTGGCTATTCAGCAAACTCAAATGACCACTCCGGGGAAACCGTTTTGAGTTAATTGAAGACATTAAAAGTGAATCGCTACGCGCATTGAAGGCTATTCCTGAAATTGACTTTAACAACTGTTTTGAGAATTGGAAGAAACATTGGCACAAGTGTATTGCGGCCAGGGGGATTACTTTGAGGGGGACGAAATAGATTTGGAAGAATAAATTAAGAATTTAAAAATTATGAACAAAGTCTTACTATTTTTTGCCCGCAGTCGTACTTGAAGTTGGTAAAAGGGCTATCCGTCTTAATAAAACAAATAAACCATAAGTTTTAAAGAATTAACAATTTAACTATTAATTCTCAGTAATATAAAAAAAACATTCCTTGAGATTATGATCAAACTTTTGCAGTTTCGAATTTATTTTTTCATGGCTCGTACTAATGGACATGAAACATAATGTAGCATATTATTTAGAGTTTCACATGTAATTCCGGTACATTATTGTATAAATAATAATGTGTACGTTGTTTCGAATTAGTTATCCTTCTAAATATTTTGATAATGTGTAATACGAACTTTTTGTATTGGAAGTTTGACTGTGTCATTTTTTCAGATCAACTGTATCACTTTCCAAAATCATTTATATACATATTTCGGTCACTACTGTGCTTTTCTTTATATTAATATATGAAGTCACTAGATACAAAAGTGTACACAGACATTCACCTCACTTCAAGATATTTGCATAAATATGTTTACAAGTATAATAAAAAATGCCGTAAGCAACTTTCTATTAATATATCAAACTGCTCTCTTTGAATGAAAAGATAGAAAATTGTCCAAACTTATGGAGTAAAATGGAATTAATTTAATTTAAAATATAGCATAGACATACAGAGTTTTGCACCAACGTCATGCATTCAGTCAATAAATATTATTTATTTATCAACAGTAGGTAATACAAAAACGTTGGGAGTCTGCTTTATTAAAGCGTTAGCTTTTTAGTAATGTTCGTGTTAATTATTTGTTTTTTGTAGTTAGGTATAAGCAGCAATTATTCTAAATTGTAATTTCTTAAAAGATTTTAATAAAGATGACGAATAACAATAAAATTTTTGGTTGATTGGTGGTGTGAAAGGGAGTTGTTGGATAGCGTTGTGACGATCCTGTCTGATAAGTCCTGGATGTCTGTCCCCTGAGAGCATTAGTGCTTTGAAGGTGTTATAGAGATGATGGTATATTGAAGGAAAGTGTACCTACTTTTCTTCTGAATAGTTAAAGTAGGCAATTCATAATTGTTAATGGAAATATATAATTTTATATCCATTCGTTTATAAGCGGTCTGTATGTCTTAATTTTACTGAGCCAACTCAAAACTTATATATGTAACGAACAGGTTTTTAGATAAATATGTCGCCAGCAGCCACATCTATGATAGGTCATCATAACGTACCCAATTACGACTTTCCTTAGGAAATTTTCAATATTAAAATCTATTGCGCTCTCAACATAGATATTCAATTAGTGCAAAATTAGCTACAAAATTATTTAGTGAATATACTATAAAAACCAGTAGTGGATCAAACTGTAATAGTGATAAAGTTTTCTTTACATTTTAAGTATGAATTATTTCCAGAAATTATATGTGTATTTGATATCAATCTTTATAGATACCATAACAAATATTTTAGGCAAGCATATTTATTAATTTAGTGTGAAGATATCATTGTGCACAAAAGAACTATGTGATCAAGTGTTTTAAAAATGAAATATCTACATCTATTTGTAACCACATTTTACAGACAAAGCGGGTTCTTTTGAAATCATGTTGCTAAGAAATCAAATAAAATGAGTCGCAAATAATCGATGCGAAAATTTTCGAAATACTTGATAATATTGATATAGAATGATAATGATGTATGTACATCTATTCTGTCATCACCATTAGACACTGAAGAACGTAGGCAGTGATAAAGAGTGAGCCCATTTTTTTTTTAATATAAATAAAAGGAATTCCATTCAATTCAGAGCTTTGTAAATATCGTCAGTTAAATAAAAATGGTAGGCTTATCGGTAGAACAAGTTCTAAAGGAAGCAGTTCAGCATAATTTATTTATTGGTAAATCGACATTATGCTGATAGTAATTGCAGTGAATATTTGCTCAAAGTAATTGAAAAGCCAGTTATGTATGTCTTTTTCTCTCGAAGCTACACGATCATTGTATTTCCAAATTTTCGAAATAAAATGAGCTGTGCTGCGCCATGAAAAATGCTCAAAATGTTTTATAATATTTTTATTCATATACATATTATTATTTGAACAGCGATAGTTCTCCCTACGAGCGAAATACTACACTGTTTTTTTCTTTCCAAAATTTTACAATTATTGTTTGTTATCGTTTAAATAAATTTCAATTCCGTAATATTCGGTTTTTGTAATTGAATTATCGCCTGCTAATTTTTGGTCTTCTTTATTAGCAAGTCCATCTTAATTAGCTATCATTTTATCACTGTTTAATATTAATAGAATCTCTAAAATAAGATCTGGTGGGATAAATAATCGCAAAATATCTACATAATTGGAACAATATTTATAATTCACTAATCTTTAAATATATCAGTGACAACTGCATGCTATAATATGCAATATTTTTTATTTCTTTTCCTATTAACAAGCATAATACTTAGAAATTTTTTCGTGTTTATTTAAAAAGTTTATTAATTTATTCATTAATTATTTGTAACAGTCTTGAATATTTATTCCATGTAATAGTCCTTCAAATCATGTTTTTTCTTTATTACTGCTCTTTTGTATTTTAACTAAAAACTACTAGTAGATATTAGTAGTGTTAGAATAAGTTGATTGATGTTTTTAGAAGATATTGCAGCTTTTCCTTTATTATTGAATAAATGTATTGAAGCAACTTAATATAGAACTCTGTCATTTTTCCACTATCGATTTTTGGGTTGGCTATTCAAATCAGTTCAAAGTTAAGAGTTGTCTTGGTTTGTTTACTGCTTCTGTGGTCCATAGTTTCTTCCCATAATCTGGATTGAACTGCGTGTCTCTTACATTGTTGTTTGCCTCGTCGACGTTTCGTTTCCTTTTGCGTCTTAGTTTAATAAAATATATTATTATGGGGATGCTAAGTCACTAATATTGTTGTAAATTATTTAATTCTATAATTTATAGTAATACTATAATTAAAATTCCATGGCTTTTTGACATTGACATTGATAGAATCTGTGAGTTTTACCCATAAAACGTTTTTTATGGGAAATTTTGTGTTAACATTTGTAGTTTCTTCAGTTTAACTTCTCGAACGCGTCATGATTGATATATTTCTTTTGTTTTATAATGATAGAAAATGCCCATAAATTTACTTTACTAGTCTGTTCAAATGTTTATATCGCAATGAACTTTAGTGAGAACCATCATTAACGTTTATTTCGACATTTCCATAAAAATCTAAGAAAAGCTAATTCAAGAAAAATAATGCATTATACTCCTTCTAATCTCTTTCATCTTCTGTATTTGGTTTTTATTAGAAAAACTTGACTTGAATTTATATTTGAAATATTAATTAAATACTGTGTCTTTAGATAAAGTGGTTAAACAAAACAGGGAGCTCTAAATTATGTATTTTGGTATACGTATGGAATTAGATGCAACTCGTAAAGTAAATATTAAAAAAAAATTCATTATATGTGACTTATTTTTAGTTGTGAAGGACAGTTTCTACTTAAATAATTAAATTTGAGTAGTAAACTAAACATATTTGAGATAATGATTAAATGCGAATTGTCGCTCTATTCTTTCCGTCGGTTTGGTGTAATCGGACCTAAGCATTTGAGTTTATGATACGTCACGTTTTTAGTTTCGGTTTCATTAGTTGGAAGGACTGCAATAACAAATAACTTGTTACTGTTTTTCGAAATAACTTATACACATATAATGAATATTTTAGACATGTTGTAATGCTATTTTGGTGTATGCTACATAAATTTATCTAATATGTACACATATTTGCTTTACATCCTACTCCCACTTAGTGTATAACAACGGTGCGCAAACCAGGAAATGTTTGAGCACGTTAGTTATATACGCACGTTGACGTACGCCGAAGTTACGGGTAAATAATGTATAAAAGAAAAAAATACTTAAGTGCCATACGATTCTTTGCATATATATCGTACAACGAAAGTCCTAGAATTGTAATCAAATATGTTTTCAATAGATGTCTATGCTTGGATCTATAAATTCTTTATATCAAATTTTTTGTTGAACCATCAGACACAAGTACGTACTTATTTTATACTATTAACACAATTAAAAATAAACATGAAATCAGATTTTAATAAGGTTAAATCAGATTAATAAGGTGAATATCATCATCGAGGTTTTTCTATTGTTTCTATCCAAACATTTAGTAGTTTGGAAGCGTAATTAGTTTTTAACTCTTGAATAATCATTCAATTTGATTTGTATATGAGAAAGGTATTTCTCTTAAAAATACAAATTTAGGTCTTTGAAGTGTTAGATTGTAATATTATTAAAGTAAGATTTTATTTTTAATTATAGAAACATTAAATAAAGATGAAATTGCTTACGCCAATGTCGTTTAAATAACTAGTATTTCCTAATAAACTTATAATCTTCATTGAAAAAACTAATTATTGTATTTGTGAGTCAACAGTATATAGTTCATTTAAAAACCATTTTATTATAGCACAGAATAATTAGTTACTTAAAAAAATATTATAGCACTAATTTATTTATTAATTTACCTAATGTGTTTACATTAAGCCAGTAATGTATAAATGCAACTAAAGCAGTTCTAGACTAATAACTCGTGCAACAAATATTGCGGTACATACGTGGTTTGTTCAAAAGGAAAAGTGAATTTTGAATTTTCGCGCGCTGTGTACATTTGATTATCGAATTTTTTTTGTTATATTGATACACATGTGTTAGTCATATGTTGGCATTATCAGCCAATTTGGATTAGTAGCTTGTTGTTGACAACTGAAAAGCTTAGTCACGTTTGTGTGTGTTCTTCGATTTTTGACTTTTGAAAAAATGAATCAAAGAATATGTATTAAATTTTGCGTTAAAAATGGAATAAAGTGCTCCAAGGCACTTGAAATGTTGACTGTGGCATTCGGCGAGTCCACTTTGTCTCAAAAAAGTGTTTATAAGTGGTACAAGCGCTTTATAGAAGGCCGAGAAAATGCACGCGAAGTTCGATCAAATGTGAAGGTTTTGCTCACTATTTTCTTCGATTAAAATGGCGTGGTGCATCATGAGTTCTTGCCAACAGGTCGTACGGTTAATAAGTAATACTACAAGGAAGTTATGCAACGTTGGCGTGACGCAATACGGCTCAAACGATCGAAATTGTGGAAAAAAAAATCGTGGATTCTGCAACACGATAATGCACCAGCTCACACATCAATGCTTGTTCGTGATTTTTTGGCCAAAAACAACACCCTAATCATGTCTCAACCACCTTATTCATCGGATTTGGCTCCCTGCGACTTTTTCCTATTCCCAAAACTGAAGCGACAAATGAAAGGAAAGCGTTTTACCACAATTGATGAGATAAAGTCAGAATCGAAGAACGAGCTGATGGCCATACCGAAAAGCGCATTTCAGAAGTGCTTCGAGGATTGGAAGAAGCGCAAAAGAAGCAAAATGGATATTGATGAATAAATAAATACTTTTCAAAAAAATTCAAAATTCACCTTTTCTTTTGAACAAACCACGTACATTGGTAAATCAATATTATAACTTGTTTTCTGCTTTTCATAAAATGCTGCTTTACAAGATAGCAGCGTGATTTGTTCCGTTATATTTAAAGAAAAGTTGTTAAAAAGTGCTATAAGAAATAATACTTTTGATGCAGAAGCTGCAAACAAGTTAATGAAATAATAAAAAAAGCAAGTCCTATATGCGAATTGCATGTTTTATCAACTGTACAATTATCAGTGCAACATAGTAATAACTTTTACTAAAAAATTGGAAAAATAAAGGAAAATTAGATGGCGTAACAGTTTTGTAATGAATTTAAAATTTCCGGAAAATGTAATAAATATATAGAGAGTATAATAGAAATATAACGAAATGTTCGCTATTAATTCACCATGAAGTACAGTATGTATGCAAGTGCTGCTCAAAACAATGAACATATATTTCACAAAAATTATAGTAAATTAAAAAAAGGTTAATTTCGTCCATAAAAGTGAACTTTTTTCCGCTGCTGCTGGATATAGTTGAACAATAGGCTGCAGAATCTCGTTTAGGTATCTATGGGCAGTTAGTGCTCCATTTTTTTATGAAATAAAGGTCGGTGTGCCCCTTGTTCATATTCCTATTATACCATTACACCACCACCCCCATGTTGAATCCTTTCTCGGGCAAATTGTGGGTTAATGTGTGTAGGTACACATCAGGTGATTCACGCCTATTATCTAGCTGCAATGTGAATCTGGATGCGTCATTGAATATTATTCTCCCCCATTCTTATAGTTCTAGTTGCCATATGTATGTTTGTTTGCCTACATTCTGCGGGCTCTTTCGTAGGTTTCTAGTGGTAGCAGCAAATTCACTTCGAACCAGTGGTTATTGAGAGTACGGATTTTTACGTGCCGATTGCAACAAGTATCGATCGATTGTCTCTTGCTGACAGTGTTATGTTTCCATTTGACCTTCAAAATTGTATTTTTCAATATCAATCACAGAGATGAATTTCCTCATACTAATCAAGGAACATGTTGAAGCGTGCTGTTATACACTCCGGTAACGATCGCTTTAACATATATACACTACCGTCCATAAGTTTAATCGCACTACAGATACTTTTAATTGCGCAATGATATTAAAGAGACTGTTTATTTTCATGGCAAACTTATTTATAAAATACTAAATTAACATACAATTCAAGCAATTGACATTATTAATCTAAGTAATATTATATAATAATAAGTTAGCTTAAATTTTACTACAAAGTAACTACCCCTAGCCGCGATCACGCCTTCACAAACACGTGGCATTCGTTCAACTAGTCGGTCGAGATATTCTTCATCGATAGAGTACCATGCATTCCGCAACTTACCCCAAATATCTGTCTTGCTAGTAGGAGGTATTTTACGTACTTCACGATCCAAACAGTCCCATAACAGCTCTATCGGATTGCAGTCCGGACTTGGGGGTGGCCATGTCATTAGTGTAAGGATTCCTCTTTCAGTTTGGTCTTTTTACAATCTTTGCTGTGTGTTTGGGGTCATTATCTTGCTGATAAATAAACCCGGACCCATTAGCTCCATCGCTGACGGAAGAGTATGCTCTTGCAATATAACCAAATAGACTTCTTTTGTCATTCTTTCTGTGATTTGCACCAATTTTCCGATGTGCCCACCTCCAAAGCAACTGCAAACCATCACATTTCCACCACCATGTTTCACTGTCTTAACCACACATTCATCTAACATTCTCTCCTCGATACGACGACGAAAAAAAGTACGGCGTTTATTTCTAAAAATTTAAAATTTGGATTCATTTGTTCATAAGACTTGTTTCCATTCTTCGACAGTCCAGTACCTGTGTGTTCTCAGCCAGGCCAATCTTTTTTGTTTATGTTGTGCAGGCAGACGTGGTTTTTTACTGCTACTCGACTTCTAAGTCCAAGTTCTAAGTTCAGCTAAACGGCGTTTGGTTGTTGTTACGCGAACCATGGCTTCGTGGTGTACGTTATATTGTGCTGCTATTTCCGGGGCTGTAAGGCGACGATTGCGACATTAATTTCAGATATTCATCTTCTCTTTTAGCAGTTATCCTCGATCGTTCATTGCGTTTTCGGTCCCCAAGTTGGCCAGTTTCTGCCATTCTCTTTATAGTTTGACGAACACAATACTCGAAAGCTTTTAGTTTTCGGGCGATTGCTCTATTAGAAAGCTTTGTTTCGTGCAAAGCAATAATTCTTGCCCTTTGTTCAACAGTTAGTTGCTTTCTCCTTGCCATATTTTAAACACAATCAAAAAAAAATATGCTCACTCGATAGCACTTGCTGATACTTTATTAACAACGTGAATACTGAGTATTCACATTGTAATAGACATAAAATATACCCTTACAACGCACAAATATCAGGTAAAAACTAGCTATTACGTCCACGTAATAAACCATACAATAAACAATTCCGAGTAAGGGATAATCTCCATGACACCCTCATTATATTTCTTACCTGAATATTATTTTTTGAAATAAAAAAATTCAATATATTCCCTGAAATATTTTATTTCCTTTTGCAATTAAAATTATCTGTAGTGCGATTAAACTTACGGACGGTAGTGGACGTATAAACCTGTTAATACACATATTTGTTTTATTATTTAAATATTTTTAAATTAGTTTGTAGAAATATTTCTAGGTGTTATAGTGTTTTTCCACTGTATGTTAGAGAGTTGAATGTTTTAACACATCGTTACATACAAAGCATGAATTTAAACAGTACAAATATGACGGGAAATCCCTCAATTAATTTATCTTTAAAGATTTTATTATATTTATTCTTATACCGGATGAAGCAGAAATAACTGCTGAATATTAAACATAAATCAAAAAGCTATAAAAAAACTATAGAAACTATTCAAATATTTATCTCATAATTTGAAAGAGCATTATTTGTCATTTACTTCACATACATACGTATACATGGTAACTGTGTTTCTTAAAGGATGACAGCTTTTAGTTCGTCCAGTGTACAGGTCTTCCATTGGAAAACTCGGACATTCAAGATCCCCAGAGAAAGAAATCGCAAATTGCGAGGTTGTGGGTAAAATATTCTCGCCGTTCAAATTTACCAATCTAAGTTGCGATGATTGAAACTGTGAAATACATTTTTGAACAGCTTTTATCGTTGCATTGTTATTCACGTTAAATATTCGTGAGTTGTCTGCGGCACCCTGTATTACATGAAAATTCAAAAACATAAAAAAAGTATAATTTTAAATTCTTAAAAATATTTTTAGTATTCAGCACAGTAAAATATATATGTAACTGGAAAGGTTCTTAGAATTTAAATCTTTTTTACCTGACTTTCAAGCACAATTTATGCAGTACGTTGAAGTGCGTTTCTTGTGTATACGAGGGTAGTTTGACAAGTAGTGAGAATGGAAAAGAAAAACGAATTTTTTAAATACAAAATAATTTTTATTTTTCAAAATATTCTCCTAAAAGAGCAATACATTTATTCCAACGGTGCCCAATGCCTTTATACCATGCGATTCCGGAAGACTTGCAAAATACTCATTTACGAAGGTGATAAGCTCGTCGTTAGACGAAAATTTCTTTCTATCGAGTGCCGTTTTCAATTTTGGAAAAAGGTGGAAGTCGGAAGGGGTTAGATCTGGCGAATAAGGCGTATGCGGTACTAATTGGAGCGAGGGAGCGTTGTCTTGGTGAAACAGAATCTTTTTCTTTGCCATTCCTGGCCGTTTAGCACGAATCTCAACATTTAATTTTTGTAGAAGTTCTGTATAATATTGTCCGTTTATTGTGACACCTTTCTGAAGGTAATCAATGAGAAAAATGCCCTTTGAATCCCAAAAAATTGATGCCATCACCTTGTTTACCGATAAAGTGGTTTTCGCTTTCTTCAGAGGTGCAGAACCACGTTCTAACCATTGTTTCGACTGTTGTTTAGTTTCGAGTGTACTGTAGTGTATCCAAGTTTCATCACAAGTAACAGATCGCCTACAAAAATCAACCGAATTCCGCTTATAAAAGTCCAAACACTCATTGGAAATGCGCAAACGAGTGAACTTTTGATCAGTCGTAAGCAATCGCGGCACCCATCTTGCCGAAAGCTTGGAAAGGCCCAATTCTTTCGTTAAAATGTGGTGTACGCGTTCTGTTGAAATGTTTACCATGTGTGCTATCTCTCTCACTTTAAGTCGTCGATCTTGCGTAATAATATGGATATTTATAATCATTTTCTTAGAAGTCACGATTTTGGGTGCTCCAGAGCGCGCTTCATCAACACAGCTGTTCTATCACGTTTAAATTCATTTGCTCATCTACTTATTGTGGCGGATGATGGAGCAGATTCACCTAATGTTTCCCGTAACTCATCTTTCATTTCGATAGCTTTCACACCCTTAATTACGAAGTATTTAATCACCGCACGATACTCTGCTTTTTCCATTTTAACAAAATGACGTGTTGCTTCTTCTTCAATCAGCTGTCAAAAATAAACTAATCAACCGATTTATCTAAATATGGGAATGTAAACATATAAATAGGCAACCTAAATTACAGTGCATTTGTTTTACCAATTAGAGCGCCATCTATGTGTCATTCTCACTACTTGTCAAACTATCCTCGTATATTTAGAGGCACTTTAGATGGCACTGAATACATTTTGTTTTTGTTTTATTTCTTGTCGAAAAACAAGAAGCACATCACTCTTCAGAACTAGGTTTGGGCACTCTTCATTTTTCCAATAAATCAAAAAGTTGACAGTCTAACTTTCGGTAAATGCCGCATATGCATTTCTTAGACTCTTCTAAATGCATACTCTTGCAGCAAAGTTTTTCTTAATTAGAACAGATACTTTGCTCATGCTAAAGTGTTGCTAATGTTAGCTTTATAAATTATGAAGCTGTTGATAGCGCCAATGTTCGTCAATGTAAGAAATACTGTTAAGAGCGCTCTGTTTGATATTCGAGATACAGTATGCGTTTCTTGTAGTTCACCATTCATATAAATTTGACATTTAATTATGCTCAAAAAAGTTTTCATCTCTGGCTTACAGACTTCATCAGTATCTTTATCTATGGAATTGTCGCCATATATTTTGAAGAGAATTAATACATATTTGTTCTTCTTCACTTTGTATCATACAATTGTAGCGTTATTAGCAAAACCAAATATGGAACTGCTAACTGGCCTTTGTTTTATTTCTGCTGCAAAAATTGTTTCTTTCTTATTTTTATAGAACTCACTAATACCATTATTTCAAAAAGAGTTTGTGAAAAAGGTACTCAAGCAAAATAATTATAATCCTTCTTAAATTTGATAGGTTGTTTATTAATCTTTTTACAATTTCTACAAGTCTATTATAAACTTGGTATGGTCTGTCTATTTGATGTCCAACAAAAACTTTTAGGTTCAAATAATAAAATGTTCTTGTATAAGTGCAAGGTCAAACTATATATCGTACTTACCAGGTTTTTTGACATATACACCCTAAAGTTACACTTCCTCTTGAATGTGAATCAATTTTGAAATATTCGTCCAAACAAATAATTTTACAATATTTTTCAAATTCCTCAAATATACAACGAATATACCTTAGTCTATCCATTTCTTTTTTATTATCTCGATTTAGATCAGACGCATCGTCAAAATGGAGATTTTATAATAAAAATTTGACTCTATCGGTATCTATGGTCAAATATTTATATTCTCAAACCATCTTGCTACTATAAATTAATCTATTTTCATGACCTTGAGAAACTTGCAGGAGCAACATACAATAATTCGAAGAGGTTCTTAATTTCTAATATGTCAGTTTCATTTCCATTACTAACGCAGGCATAATGTGTCTCTACGAATTTTTGTCCTTGGTGTAGATATGTTTGACAATTTTGATAATAATGGTTTGATAAGTTTTAATTATACTGTAACATTCCTTGCTTTATTGACTGGACCTGATAATTTAGATACTATGTTACATTTTTTAATGTAGCTGGTTAGTTTTCGTTAAGGTTGTTCAGAGTTACTGTATGGGTCAGTAACTTCGTCTCTGCATTAGTGTTGCAGTATTTACAACGATGTCTATATTCTGAATAATCGTTATCGGGGGTCAAATAGCGTCTGCTTCCTCCTCGGTTATTGAATTGAACAAATCTAATAAACTTTTAATTTCTTTTTTATCAGATTTTATAGATACGATTACACCACTGCGCATTATAAATGGATAATCTTCACTACATCTAAAACATTAGGCCTTTGGTAAAAAAGAAAAGAAAGCAGACTTAATAAAGTTATAAAGTTCTAACAACTAGTTGTGCAAATTAGGATAACTAGAAAAATAATTATATAAATCGAATTTTAAGAAAGTATTGTGATGGATTTTGTAAATTGCAACCCCATCATCGTTTTAATATTTATTATTTTTAGAATCGCGTCCGCAATCGGATGGAATCAAAACTAGGGTCACCATCCAGTACCAAAAATGCACCTTTTTTTTTATTAACTACAAACCTTTCGAGTCTTGGTTTTTAATATTTATTTTACATCCTTTCCCATGTTTGTTCCTAGTAAGAAGAAGGTGTATGAGCATATAAATATAAAAATTAAATTTACTGTAGCTATTTATAATATAGGCATATTAAATAATAAAGGTAATAACTTACCTTTTCCAAATTGCATATCTTATTGGAAATGTTACATTCTATCATATTTCCTTCTTTGTAAACTTCATCGGTCAATAATAACTCATCTTCTTTGGTGAAATTAGCGGTTCTAAATGGCTAAATTTACCACATATCTTAGTATTTTTAAAAAAGACTGAAACTGTGCAGTACTAGCAAACGAGTCAATAATCACGCGAAAAGGAAAAAAATCATGCCTAAAATGAAAAAAAATTCGCGTTTAAATTGACATTGGTAACAGAAAATTATAAAAATCACTAAAAGAAACCAATCATTATTGTCACCAACCTAAACGAATACTGTAAAAGTGGGCTTTTACTAAAGGCACGTATGTTTTGTTTTATGAAACACATTCACTTTAGGATCTTAAAGTTGGCTTTAACTAAAAGCAGACTTTAATTAAAGTGACTTTAAGGGTGTGATTATGAAACCGGCTTTCATATTTGTATGTTGAATATATTCAAGCTATTAACTATGTCAATGTGATGTGCTTTTTTTCTGCGCAAATAGTGGGTGTCCCAAAATTAACGCAAGATTTGAATTTGTTGCCATTTGTGCAGTAAAGTGTTGGCAATCCTAAGAAAACAGTTCGAAAGCTGACAGTTTAGGGTTAATAAAAATGAAGCGTTACACGATAGAACAACGTGTCTTCATTATTGAAAAATATTTCAAAAATAATGAAAGCTTGGACGCCGCAGTTCAAAAATTTCATGCAAAATATGGTCGGAATAGTGTTTTAACTTCGTCAACTGTGAAGAGATTAATTGAAAAATTCATGGAGACCGGATCCGTTGAAGACGCCAAACACACTGGTCGTCCAAAAAACCAGCCGTTCAAATGTCAATATCGAAGCAGTGCGCGAGAGTGTCGGTGACAATCCAGGAACCTCAATTCGGCGTCGTGGACAAGAATTGCAAATTTCAAGAAGCTCTGTAGAGCGTATGCTCACTAAAGATCTGTGTCTCCATGCTTACAAAATTTAATTAACACAACTAAAGCCTAATGACCATGGAGAGCGAAGAGAGTTCGTTGAATGGATTATTGAACATCAACAAATTTATGCTGATTTTTCGAGCAAAATCTGCCTATGCGATGAAGCACATTTTCACCTTGATGGCTTTGCTAATCGCCAAAATTGCCGCTTTTGGGGTTCTGAGAACTCACATGTGATTGTCGAAAAACAAATACATCCACAACGTGTTACTGTTTGGTGTGGATTTTGGGTTAGAGGCATAATTGGACCATACTTTTTTGAAAATGAGGCTGATCAAGCAGTGACTGTTACTGGTGCTCGATATCGAGACATAACAGTTCTTTCTGCCGAAATTGGATGATGTTGATGTGGCCAATATGTGGTTTCAACAAGACGGTGTCACATGCCATACAGCCCGTGAAACAATTTCAATATTTCCAGGTCATGTACTCTCTCGTTTCGGTGATCAGAGTTGGCCCCCTAGATCGTGTGATTTAACACTAGATTTCTTTTATTGGGATTATTTGAAATCACAGGTCTACATTAACAAGCCCACAACCACCCGTGCATTAAAGGAGAAATTTCAACGCTGCATCAACGAAATTCAGCCACATGTACGCATAATGGTCATGAAAATGGTCATGGAAAATTTCGACAAACGAGTGCGTATGTGCATGCAAAGCCGTGGAGGCCATTTGCCCGATTCAATAAAATTCAATAAAAAAATAACAATCAAAAGACTAAAAACTGTGTTTTGTATTTAATTCAAATCTTGCCTTAATTTTGGGACACCTTTAGTAATATTTAATTCTACTTCCTCGTATAAGACCTGTTAAAATGTTAGTCTTTTTTTATGAATATTTGCAACACAGACATCAGTATTAATATTTATAATAATATAATGAATTGTTCCGACTGATGGTATCGGTGAATCAAATAATTAATCGAACATAAATCATGGAGTTAGCGGAAGCTATTATTATTTTTGTACTTATTTAAAAGGCATATTTTTTCTTTGTAACACATAATTATTTAAAAAATATGTAAATTGCTATTCTTTTAATTAGTTTAACTGACAATCAGAGCTAATTTGTATTATCGAAAGTTGATTGTATAGCTTCCAGTACATTGACATGTCTTGTTTTATTAACTGAACATAATAAATATAAAAACTGTATATATCCAGTGTATAAACATAAATTGCAACTCTGAATTTTTTGGCTAACTTCCAAACATATTTACATGAGATAAAGTATTTCGTCATACTTTCATTTAATTTTTAATTTGTGTGTTTTATTTTCGCCTTATCAAATAATTTGTATCTCGCACGATTTTGCACCCGAATTATACATAAGTACATATGTATGTATGTTCATATGCAAGTAGGTAATGTATTTTTACACATGTACAATTGTACATGCATTATTTACAGGTTAACATACCTATATACGATAGAATTAGTACATTTCTTTTTTCCTAATTAGAAAATTCTGATACAAATTTTACAGAGATCCGCGAAATATCCTCTTGTCTCTGCAATAATACATTTATTGCTGATAAATTTGTGTTCTTCTGACCTTTGGCATATTTCTCAGCGATTATCATCCAATGTAAATATTTGAAGCTGCAGTGTTGGTTTAAGTTTACAGTTTAGCACTGATAAACACAAGTTAATAATTTTGATGGTTTTTTTCTTGGAATTTTCCTATGACTTTAGACACACATATTTACACACAGAAACGAATCGTTGGCAACAACCTAAACCATCATAATTTTAGGAAGTACCAGAGGCGAATTTATAAATGTGCCGTCTATGCTATATTTCTCACAAAATTAAAAATTGGTAATAAAGTACGGAATATGAAAGTTATGCAAACGTTTATTAGAACCACAGGAAATGCAACAAAAACTTCATTCCAACAGAATATAAAACCTGCTTACATTGTATCATAACATATTTACGTATTATAGATATTCAATTACGTAAATAAAAATCACCATTCCTTTCGCTCGCATTACACTTTTCGTCTGAATTTATTTTCAACGAAAATTTCTATAATATCGTCAAAAGAAATAGAATTTCACATCAGATTCAATTTATAAGACAGCTAAATCGTTTAATCTGCATTCCGAGATACTTAAGCGTAAGTATGTTTTAATTTGCTTCAAACATGAGAACGAACGTTGCGAAGAAAAATTGCTTACAGCCATTGATTTGTAAATTCGTAAAAGCTATATAAATATTAGGAAAAACATAAAAAAGACTGCGATCTCTAATCCACTTGCATATTGTTGATATTTTCTTTTTTTGTATCTTGTAATGTCAAATATTTTTTGAAGTGCAAGATCTCTTCATCTAGATCGCCTGAAATATCTTGTGAATAAACTTCACATAATTTTAACACTCTTTATTTTTCGTGGAAAATTTTGAACAAAGCATTGAAACTTCTCATCATCGTCGAAATGTCGTTTTTTATTTCAAGTATTCTTTTCGGTAATTCTGTGTAATTCTGCATACCAATCAGATCTTTTGCCTTGTGTTCATAGATTGTGAAGTTCTCACGGGAAGATGAAATAAATAAAATTAAGGATTCGCACAAGTCGATGACCAATCCAATGTTTGCGTCTTCCTGTTTTAATCTTTTACTAACTACATTTATGCGATTCAGGTTACTATTCAAAAAAACAAACAAAAACGTAGTTTCAAATCTGGTCATTCTCTTGATTAATCCTGCTGCTTCTGTCTTCGTTATCGCCTTCTTTCAACTGCCATTTGAAATTGATTTCAGAGTATTGTGAATATCTTTGCAAGACTTTAATAAACCTTTGGAGGCCTCATCTCTGAATGACCATCTTGTGGATCTTCTATATCGGTCTTCTTCAGTTTCTCTCAACGCATCGGATGCCGAAAAGAAGTTGTAGATTTCTTGTAGAAATGTAAAATAACCATTTATTACAACAATTAGCCGTTGAAGTTACAACTACATTCAGAAATTGTGCTGAACAAGCTACATTGCATTCTTAACCCTTGCTTGGAGACCGGCATAAGCTCCTGCATGTTTGCAGCATCATACGACTGCCCTGTACAAACGTCTTAATTAATTCTAAAAGATGTCAAGTACAGTAGTGGTGTACAGTTTCTCGGATTTATGGCTAGTATTTGGTACGAATGTTTTTGCACTTCTGAGCCATTATATATACCACTTAATAATTCGTTTTACTGCTACCTGGTCTCCCATAATTTTTTATATGTTCCTTCAAGAATGGATCAAATTCGACCAAAAGTTCCATTAAAAGTTTTCGTTATGACATGATCCAAGAACTTCATCAGAATTTCTCAATGGGGGTATCCAAAAATGTTTTTCTTGAGTAATCTTTGCATTTAGTATACGAGGATAGTTTGACAAGTAGTGAGAATGACACATAGGTGGCGCTCTAATTGGTAAAACACATGCGCTGTAATTTAGGTTGCCTATTTATATGTTTACATTCCGATATTTAGATAAATCGGTTGATTAGTGTTTTTTTGACAGCTGATTGAAAAAGAAGCATCCCGTCGTTTTGTTAAAATGGAAAAAGCAGAGTATCGTGCGGTGATTAAATACTTCTAACTAAGGGTATGAAAGCTACCGAAATAAAAGATGAGGTACGGGAAACATTAGATGAATCTGCTCCATCATCCGCCACAATCAGTAGATGGGTAAATGAATTTAAACGTGGTAGAACAAGCTGTGTTGACGAAGCGCGCTCTGGAGCACCTAAAATCGTGACTTCTAAGGAAATGATTATAAAAATCCATAATATTATTACGCAAGATCGACGACATGGTAGCAGACATGGTAAACAAACAAACACGTACACCACATTTTAACGAAGAATTGGGCCTTTCCAAGCTTTCGGCAAGATGGGTGCCGCGATTGCTTACGACTGATCAAAACTTCACTCGTTTGCGTATTTCCAATGAGTATTTGGACCTTTTTAAGCGGAATCCGGTTGATTTTTGTAGGCGATTTGTTACTCGCGATGAAACTTGGATACACTACAGTACACCCGAAACTAAACAACAGTCGAAACAATGGTTAGAACGTGGTTCTGCACCTCCAAAGAAAGCGAAAACCACTTGATCGGCAAACAAGGTGATGCCATCAATTTTTTGGGATTCAAAGGGCATTTCGCTCATTGATTACTTTCAGAAAGGTGCCACAATAAACGGACAATATTATGCAGAACTTCTAAAAAAATTAAATGTTGAGATTCGTGCTAAACGGCCAGGAATGGCAAAGAAAAATATTCTGTTTTACCAAGACAACGCTCCCTCGCATACCAGCATAGTTGCGATGCCCAAAATCTACGAGTTGCATTTCCAATTAGTACCGCATGCGCCTTATTCGCCGGATTTAGCCCCTTCCGACATCCACCTTTTTCCAAAATTGAAAATGGCACTAGGTGGAAAGAAATTTTCTTCTAACGATGAGCTTATCGTTTTTGTAAATGAGTATTTTGCAAGCCTTTCGAAATCGCATTTTAGAGATGGCATAAGGGCATTGGAGCACCGTTGGAATAAATGTATTGCTCTTTCAGTAGAATATATTGAAAAATAAAAATTATTTTGTATTTAAAAAATTCGTTTTTCTTTTCCATTCTCACTACTTGTCAAACTACCCTCGTACATTGTTGGTTGACTGAGCTGTGTTGGTGCGCTTCAAACTTTTTTTCTTTGCCAAATATACGAGGGTAATATTTGGCAAAGAAAAAAAGTTTGTTTCAGAACGTATCATTTACTACGGATGTAAAAAGGTGATTTGCGTTACTAATGGCTCTCATACGCACGTATTTAAAGGAACATAGCTACTAACGATTTATTTTTTTGCGCAAAATAGGAAACGGCCGGCTTGATGTTAGGAGAGAGATTTGACTCGGGGAACGAAGTGATATATAAAAATTGATACCTATCTTAAGAACTTTAATAATCTTACGATACGTGGTTATAAAGGAGCTTTGGAACTGTTGGACAATGTGTGTAGAATTTTAAGAGTACTATGTAGATACATAAATACCTTGGAAATAAAACTGTGTATTTAAATAGCTACGTTCTTATCGTCAGTAGTATTCAATGAGATGTCATCTGAATTATCTGTAACTACTTTCATAAAGGATGTCTATCTTATTAACTGATGAAGTTTCGACTACAATTTTTACTAAATATAAAGTGGTATGCCAGAGACTAAAAAGCTAATGTGTATTGCCAGAATATTACCCCGACTTTAAGAGAATAATGAACTTAAAAAAATGTAATGCGAGCTGTTTCCAAGTAACAGTGAAATTAATGGATATTGCCAAAAATTACGAGGCAATATGAATATTGCTTTACATAAAAATATCCACGTTTTATCTCACTCGGCATATAATATATTATATATAAGTTTGACATCAATCCATTCGATTACGGTTTAGCTGTCCAGGACAACATGATTTACCTGGACAAAAATTTTATGGCGTCGAAGTGGTGAACCAGGTAGGCTTCTTTGCGCCTAATCCAAAGCAATAGAATAATTGTACTTAAAAATTCGTTAAAACTGGTACATAAGTAGTTATCTAAGTTGATAACATTAGTTTGCATTTTTAAAAAGTAACGAAGAATTTTAATACTCTATTACGAGTGTAGTTGCAAAAAACATTTAAACGAATATTTAATATTTGATTTACTAGTTAGTGTTTTTGCTTATAACACGTGAGTCAAGGATAATACGGTTTTCCATTCTACATGATTTAAACATATGTGTGTGTATTGTGTTTAAGAATTTAATTATAACGATCTATATTCAAAGCAATTCAAACAAACATGGCCGCTAATTCAAATATGGTAACCTTGGATAAAAATATCAATGTAAGAAAGTTGGAGACATAGATATAAATTAATTCAAAAATATATTAGTTATTTCTTATAGACTTCAGAAATTAGTTGGTAACCAGATAGATAACACAAAAAACAAGTTTTTAATGAATTAAAAAATATTTGTAAAATACGTATTAATAATAAAATAAATGGAGTATATTTTTTCTGATATTCCTATAAGTATGTTTTGACTCTTATAAATTTTTTATGTAAATAAAATAATAAAAGGAAAGGACAACATCTCAGGAACATAACAAAAAGTTGAACATAAATATGTATATAAATATAAATATATAATATATAAATAAATCGAATAATATATAATTTTTACACATGTTTTAGCTTCATTTGCTTTTCCTTTCTGATCTCACCATTCTATCTTCTTTGTAAAATTCTTCAGTTTTCTCTAAAAATTAAATTTTACAATTTATCTCCCCCTATTATGCCATTCTCATACATGGTTTAGATTTCAATTTGACTTCCATCTATTAAAGTAAAATTCACTACTTTCCCAATACTTTAGTTTTTATATTTTATAACGCTACAAAAGTTTTACAATACGGCGCAACAAATTCTTGCACGTTGTTTGAATGCTCTGAAATCAGGATGCTTTACTCGTGCTTTTCCGAGGAGAAGATTAATGCTGTCAGAAAGATACTTGATATAGCAGTAATTTGTGCCATTTTACACGAGCATCTTCTAGTAAGAAGGGGTTTTCCCTTTGGGTATTACTGCATTAACTGGCAAACATATGGCGTATCGCCAGGTGCTTGGGAAGTTTATAAATGGAACATCTCTTTATGTTAACACCATCTTGAGGTGTAACGATAGCTGGCTATCTTAGTATGACTTACGCACTAAAGCACAGAGCAAAGTCTGTTTCTTTAAAGATGGAGGCACGCCTTCTTTACCGCCATGGGAGTTATGGAGGGCAGGTGCTAGAAACAGAAAAAAAAAACAAACATCTCAAAATAGTACTTCAAGGAATGCTTGCTCAATCCTTGCCATACTAACTCTAAACTAGACATACAGTTACATCATCACAACAAGGCTCCAGTTCACCCCTCCAACATCTGTATCGAGTATTTAGCAAGATGCGATTCTAAGCTATTTCTCTGTGTTGAATAGGCTAGCTTTTGAATGAAAAGGATGTTTTTAGGATGTGGAATAATGAGCGTATTCGTTTTCAGAAACGTCGAAGACTGGTTTCGAAGAATAGAAAAGTGCATCAATGTAATGCGATGAATATTATTACGAAAGTAGCCGTTTATATTTCGGGAACAGCAAACAAAAAAAATTTATTATCGAAAATAGTTTTATTGCTTTTCAAAGTATCCTCCTTTAAAATCAATGCACTTTTGCATTCGTTTAAACCAATCCTAAAAGCCTTGCTGCCACTGTGAAGGCGGTATCTCCAAAATATGAGTTTAGAATGCCTCAACTGCCTCTTTCGGCGTGGAGAACCGTTGGCCACGAAGTTTATTCTTTACGCGTGGGAACAAAAAGAAATCACAGGGTGCTAGATTAGGGCTGTAAGGCGGATTGCTCATCAATTCAATGTTTTGCCCGGTCAAATATTCAATTGTTTGAACCGACCTGCGAGAGCTCGCCTTGCATAGTGGAGAATGTTGTGTCGTTTTCGGTTTATTTGCCTTATTTCTTCTAAAACTTTGGGCAAACAAATGTTTTTCAGAAAAAACCGGCGACCATTTGTTTTGATGTGCTTCGAGCGCGAACAATTTCTGTCGGCTCATCTTGAAATACCCACACAGTCGCCTACTGTTTACTATCGGTCTCATACATATAGATCCAAGATTCATCGCCTGTGACGACTTTATAAATGTTCTTTGGAGCATCGCCATTGTATTTTTTGTGCATTTCTTGACTCCAACCGAGCGAGTTTTTTTTTGAGCGGCTGTCAAATTATGTGGTACACAACGTGAACAGCTTCTTAACGGCTAAATGTTCATGCAGGATCTTATGCACGCTGGTGTTACAAATACCTAGGGATGCCTCGATCTCACGGTATGTCACATGACGGTCTTGCATAATCAATTCAGACGCTGCATTAATGTTTTCCGACACAACAACATTTGTGGGACGACCGTCACGAAATTCATCGTCCAAAAAACGCCGTCCAAGTTTGTATTCACTATACCAACGTATAAATATACGTAAATATACCACTGTAATTTTCGATGGTGCTTTATCACCATATAAAGAATTCAGCTCGTCGATACATTCTTGTTGAGATAATCCACGCCGAAAGTTATGAAAAATAATTTGTTTTGTTCGCGAGTTAATTCCATTTTTTCGCTGGCATAAAATTGTCAAGTTACTGTCAACAATAGAAATAGCGATCGGATAATAAAACTGTCAAGGTGTCAAAAATGACAAACTTCACGATGCAATCATCAGATCGGAGGCAACACTGACAGTTTTGCCAGTCTCCGAAATATAAACGGCTACACTCTTATGAGGAATTGCGAAAATAAGAATTCTGTTGCAATACTTGTGTAGTTTTCTTTCTACTTGTATCAAATATTCTTTTTAGTTAAATGTAATCTAAGATCGGGAAAATATAACTAACAAAAAAATTATAGTTTGAGTTAAAATTTGTATATGAAACTTGCTTTTCCTTATTGCAGATTAAGACAATTTGCGCATTTACTTTAGCAATCTTTTGAACTTTTGAGATGCTAATAATTGAAATACTCATTCAATTATTGAATCCATTGACGCTAGCTTTGTATTATATATGCATAGATACATATTATATTATAAATATTGTAGTAGCCTTTGTCTGTGTCACAGGACAAATTCGTAGTTTCACAGTTTATGTAAATCAATAAAGTATGTATTAGATTTTCAAAAAATACCATTGTTAAAATATTAAAATCCACTTTGACATAGGATAAAATAGTACATTGGGAAACAGTAAATGCAGTAAAATATTTGCTTTAATTACGAAACTTTTGAAATGTTGCCAGGGCTTCATTGAACATGTGCGAAATTTACAATATTTTGAGTTATTCTTATTATATTCATGTTATAGTTGCCTCTGTTTAATAAATGTTAAATATGTAGAGCTTTTATAGCTGTACCAATAGTTTTTTATGTATTAATTTATTTTCAATAAATTTAATATGAATGCCATTTTAATATTCATATCATTGTACCAAAATTTCCCGAAAATTATTTCATCTTGTAAATTCAAGTGGAATATCTCATTTATGTTTATGAAATTTGCAGCTTTGCTATTTTTAATCCAAAAGCATTTGTTAATTTTTGTTTCTTTTCGAAAACACTAACCTAGTTTTTGATATTGAATACTATGAACTATAATTTTGTGTAAAATGATTTAACAACATCAAATAATACAAATGTAATATGGAGCTTATCTTTAGCGTTATTTTGCTTAAAACGCGATATATCTTCTATTTATACCGTGGCTTCCATTAAATTCTTACCTAGAATAGGCTGATTTTAATATGAAGTTGATGACGTTGAAACATTGAATATACTTTTTGCTGCTAAAATATGGCTTCAAAAATATCATTAACATTTGTCACCAATTTTATATTAAAATTATAGCCTTCCTTAAATAAGAATTTTATTTGAAGATACGGTATTTACTAAACTTCGCGTTAAAAATGTTGTACACATGAGGGACATTTTTTAGTATTAAGGTCAACCAATAAACAGCGATTTATTAATATACCAGGTGTACTGGAAAGTCATTACTGGTTTTTCTAACAGATGTCGCTAGGCTTAAGTATGCAACGTTATGATTTGACGCATATGTCTTTTTTTCTACCGACATCAATCTTCAAATCCATACATGTTATATTTTGCCAAAGTAACACTGTCATAGATTTATACCTCTTTGAAAATGACGAATTTCATTGCTGAAAAAGTGTATTTGCGGCACGCGTTGCTTTTCTTATTTAATCAAAAGAAAAAAAGCCGCTGAAAGTCATCGTTTGCTGGTAGAAACTTACGGTGAGCATGCTCTAACCATAAAAACATGTGAGGCGCGGTTTCGACAATTCAAAAGTTGTGATTTCGATGCACTAAATTTGAATCAGGTATTGGTAAAAAACGACCAGAATGGGCCCAAAGACACGGTAAAGTGATTTTACGGCATGATAACGCTCCCTCTCATACAGCAAAATAGGTCCAGGAAATGAAATCACTTGGATAAGACATAATATCGCACCCACCGTACTCACCAAACCTTGCCCCGTCCGACTATCAGCTTTTCGCATCAATGGGACACACATGCGCCTGCAGAACAGCACTTTCGAAGAAGTTAGAAAATGACTCGCTAAATGGTTTTGCTCAAAGGACAAACAGAAAGATGAGCTAGATGTGTAGCATCAAACGGCCGGTAATGACTTTTCGGTACACCCGGTAAATGTCTTCTATTATGAAAAAACAGTACCTCCCTTTTTTGTTCAAACATACTAGTATACGAACGAAAGAACAAGGGCGTGTCATCTCGCTAAAATCGGTAACAAAGTTACCAGTGCCTAAATAGACGAACACTTTAAATCTTGGCGAGTTGCCATTAGGTGAACGTTTAAAGACTCATTCAAATGTTAATGACACTCTATCTATTACGCGTTTCAAAGAATTCACCTCTCATCAGGTAAACTTGTGTTATTAAGGAACGATTTTTTGTGGGTTTATCGTATCTTTTCAATGCAGAAAAATGATAATAAAACTCTACCTCCCTCTTTCGTTCAAACATACGAATTTACGAACGAAAGAACAACTGCGTGTCATTTCGCTAAAATCGGTAACAAAGTTACCAGTGCGTAAATAGACGAACACGGGGCGGGTTTCCATTAGATGAACGTTTAAAGAATCATTCACGTAGCCACGCTATAGAAACCAGTAATATTGTTTTGAATTTGCCAGAAAAGGAAAGTTTGCAGCAATAACTGTCACTGCTCGATTATTCTTTTCAAAAAAGTAAGGTCCAATTATCCTAAACTAGGAGACGGCACACCATATACCTGCTTTAGGGCGATGCGAGGATCTCTTGTTGAGTTACCATTCCGATGAAAATAACCCTTGTCACTCATGGAAAGATTGCTTTCGATACTTTTCAGCAATATACTTTTTGGTTCTAACGACAATTCTTTTGATACCCTTTCTTCGTTCAATTCATTGGACGTGAGAGGGAGGCAAGTTGATTATTCACTATTTTTCTGTATCGTAATGATATGATAGACGCTATCAAGGAATCGTTCATTAATAACACAGAATCTGCCTGATGATTGGTCTATCCATGAAACATATGTAGTAGATAGGGTGTTATTAATAATAGAATGATTCCTTTTAACATTCTTTTAATTGGCAAATAGCCGTGATGCAGTGCCATCTGTCTATACGCTCTGGTAACTTAGTTATCGACATTGCGAGACAGATGCATTCTCGCTTTTTCGTTCAATTCATTGGACGTGAGAGGGAGGCAAGTTGATTATTCACTATTTTTCTGTATCGTAATGATAGGATAGACGCTATCAAGGAATCGTTCATTAATAACACAGAATCTGCCTGATGATTGGTCTATCCATGAAACATATGTAGTAGATAGGGTGTTATTAATAATAGAATGATTCCTTTTAACATTCTTTTAATTGGCAAATAGCCGTGATGCAGTGCCATCTGTCTATACGCTCTGGTAACTTAGTTATCGACATTGCGAGACAGATGCATTCTCGCTTTTTCGTTCAATTCATTGGACGTGAGAGGGAGGCAAGTTGATTATTCACTATTTTTCTGTATCGTAATGATATGATAGACGCTATCAAGGAATCGTTCATTAATAACACAGAATCTGCCTGATGATTGGTCTATCCATGAAACATATGTAGTAGATAGGGTGTTATTAATAATAGAATGATTCCTTTTAACATTCTTTTAATTGGCAAATAGCCGTGATGCAGTGCCATCTGTCTATACGCTCTGGTAACTTAGTTATCGACATTGCGAGACAGATGCATTCTCGCTTTTTCGTTCAATTCATTGGACGTGAGAGGGAGGCAAGTTGATTATTCACCCTTTCTTCGTTCAACGCATTGCAGCAAACTTTGGTCTTCCACGTCCAAAATCGTCGTGGAAAACCCTTTTGAATAGTTAAGTTAAATTGAACAAATTTCTCAATAAAAAAGGCGCGCTGTTCTGCTGATCTATGCTCCAGTTCTGCAAATGTCAACAATTATATATAACAAAATCTGCAAGACTTACTCTTCCCACTAAAAATAACACCATTTTGAATAGTTAATTAGTTTTTCTATTATTAATGAAATAAAATGGGTAATATATTTTGTTGGAACTTGTATATAGAAAAATTGTCATATAAATTTTTTGCAAAGAAATACATAGCCGGCTGATCACGCGGCGGTATTAGATTGGATTCTGAGGTCGCTGTTGGGCAAGTTTTTTCATGCCAGCAGTCAAAGGTTTTAAGCCACAAGCTAGTGTAAAATTGTTATTATTATTATGACGTTGCACTTCGCTGCTTTAACGCCGGGAAACCTCTCACTCAACCCACGTATCTATAAGTTTGAACTAATACTGTGGTGTTATATACCACAAAACTGCAAATTAATACAAACTTTACGATCCTTGGATCAACATAGAAGGATATTATCATTAATATCGGTGTTTGCTTATTTTTACATTTGTATTTAAATTCACATCAAATTGCTAAATGTTATTATTATTTAAACCGTCACTTCTTCACGTTTACTAAAGCAATTTGAGATATATGTATTTTTGGAGATATAGTAATATTTAATTGTAGAATATAAATTTATATAAAATTATATAATCTTCAAAGATAATTAAGCATATAGAGTTGATAAATCTTAATTATACTAAACTTAGTATAATTAAGTTACACTTTTATGAATATGTACCATATAACTATACATATTCATAAAAGTACAAGCATTATAGCAAGTTAACGAAATTAAAGAAAATACATATACATATGTACATTCTTTGTAAGCAATTCTGTTTATAAATAATTTTTTTCTATCAAACCTTTCGTAAAAGATACTGTGTAAAGGAAAAAAATATATATATAATATATTCCTGTATTTTGTCCATGTAATTAAAGAATTTAGTGTAACGGGAAGATATATTGTATTAATTTGAATTTTAATAGAGTATATTCCAATATAGTAAGGTTAAGAAATAAAGGTTTTTACACAACACGATTGCGGGTTCCATAAAAGCAAAGCGTTTTCGATATAAACTTTATACGAGCAAACATTAATTTTGTCAAGCACTGTACATACATATACATATGAAAAATATTAATGATACATTCGTCAATTATTCTTAATTATAAATTTGAAGTTAAAGGGAAGTTTTCAAGTAAATATTAATTTTTTTGTAGAATACATTAAATAGCTGTGCGAGTAATATTGCCAGGTTTCCTGCTGTTGTGCCATAAAATTAGACATAAACAAAAAAAAGCAATGCAATATTTTTGCATTTATTTTTACTTACGCTAATCCTAAATAGCAAACTTTAAAAATATCTTCAACTAACACGAAAAATCATATGAATATAAGTATAATCTCATCATTGATAATTTAATATCTTTCTGAAAATATTTGTTTCAAGTTAGCGGTCCGAAAATAAACATCATAAGCAAGAATAGCTCTTTAAAAACCCTACTTTTTGGTTACACACAAAATATAAAATAATCGAGTTCCATATCAAGATTTTAAATTATTTAGTAAAACTGTACAGTTATAATTAGCTGCTTCTATTAGATACTTTATAACATAAATGGTTTTATTTTGTTTCAGAATCTGATGTATTCATTTTTACGGACTGAGCAGGAAAATATTTGGTCAGAGAAAGCGCACATCTGGAAAGTAGATAAATTACCTAGAAGGTCAGGTTTTTGGATCCACAAGCGAGAAAAAAAGAGGATATTCTAATCTACAACTAAATAAAAGAGACAAATCCTTACAGACACATTTTCAAGAAAACACGCACATCCACACGGCTTTAAAACCGCGTTCAAGTATCAATTGCCATAATCTTGACTCACATACTAGGACACAGCTAAATAGCTTGTTTTAAATTGGACTAATTTAGTTGATGTCTTTGTTAACGAAATACCAGACCGAGTAAGACATTCCTCAGTTGAGATTCTAAACGCATACTGGCAACAATTGAAAAAGTATAAGTAACGTGTATCATTAAAAAAAAGTAACATCGAATTGTCATCAGTGCGGTATCCATATTAATGCATTATGCGTTTTTTTGAATCTTTACATTTTTTATTCGTAGATACCTGAAAGTGACTTCGGTTTTCAGTTTTTCTTTTTTTAATTTTAAATTATACATTCCCAATTTTCTTAAGTAAAGCTTAAATAAACATTATCTTTTATAGTGAATTAATTCGCCAGTACGGCACTAAACGGAAAGGCAAAATTCAAAAGATTCTGGTTATTTGAATCGCAATTTGTTGATCCGAAAGGAATTTTCTTTTCAGTAGTTAGTTTCATCGTTTTTATAAACACTTTGTGATAAATGGATACTGAATGTTATTTCCTACAAAATAAAATGATGGACATCGATAACACTGTGCTACAGAATCATCGCCAGAGAGAAACCACTGGGATTAAAAAACTATACAATTCGTTTTTTGTAATGTTCTAAGAGCTAACAGTTTGTGTTTGTGGATTTTTATCGACATTGGCAATTATAGTTTTGTATCGTAGAAAGAAACTTGCGTTTTTATATCCACGTTGTACAAAGAGAAAACAGATTTATCAATCAGATCGAGTGCACGTTGT